>JAMXBD010000929.1:0-561525 GCA_024138025.1 Combretum micranthum | reverse complement strand
TTCCACTTTTGAAAAACAGGAATGTTGAAAATTTATTATGGTTTCGGAAAGTTAATGCTCCATAGCCATCGGATTATTTCTTCCGCATTGCTGAGAATTTGTTATAGTTTATTTGAATCTAATGGTTTTGATAATTGAATAGTTTGATATTTGTTGAGATCATTTTAGGATCTGTTTGTTTGGCTTTTTTCGACAGATACAGATAGTTTTTTCTAACTTTTTTCTAATAAATTATTTATCAAGAAATAGATATAAATAAAAAAAAAGTTTAGTTCTCATCAAAAGATCAATATATAAAATATAGATAAAATATAGATGTAAATCAGACATATTTACATATATCATTTTAAAAAAAAATACAGATACAAATGAAAAACAGACCATCCAAACAGAGCGTGAATGCTGACACTGAAAGTTTCCTAATCAAATGCTTGTTAGTCCCCAAAGTGGCCTAGCTTGAAAAGATTTAGATATTTAATTTTGTATTTTCAATTGTTCATGTTCATGTGATGGTAATAAATAACATAAAAGTTTAAAGTGAACAATTGTGATCATTAGCCATAATGCTCGAAAATCATCCAAAGATAGATCATTGCTTATAATTATTGATACTAAAAGAGATTTATTGATATGCTGGGTGAATATGATTGTATATCCGAAGATAACATGCATATTGACTTAAGTATGATTGATTGAGCATCAAAGTATATTTAAGTTAGCATCATTATTGGTTAAAGTTACGCATTCAAGTATCACCCAAAGGTGAACTTAAATTCATAATCAAGATTTATAATATATCTAAATCCATTTAAGTTTACTCAAAACATTAATGTGTGTATTTGGATTATATTTGCAGCTTCTAGCAATTTATTCGCTTTGGGCAATGGAATGATCAAGTTCAACAGGCTAAACTATGCAAAATGGTCTGAACAGATTCAGTTTCAGATGGGTATTTTGGATTTGGACTTAGCAATTATTTCAGATGAAAAGCCTGCAGCTATTATTGAGACTAGTACGGAATCTAACAAGTCTCTTTATGAGGCATGGGAACATCTAATAGGCTGAGTTTGAACTTGATGCAAATGACAATAGCTGAAAATGTCAAGCCATCAATGCCTAAGATGAAAAATGCAAGGGAGGTTATGAAAAAAATTAACGAATACTCTCAATCGGATATAGCTGAAAATCTATTATAAGGAGCCTAATGAGTGAGCTAACGATCAAGAAATTTGACTGGTCACAGCTTATTCATGATCATGTGACAAGTATGGCTAATCTAGCAGTAAAACTAAAGTCAATGGGCATGGATGTGAGTGAATCTTTTTTGGTTCAATTCATCATCAATTCACTTCCTCCTGAGTTTGATCAGTTCCAGTAAATTACAATACTTTTAAGGAAAAATGGAATCTTCAGGAAATAAAAGCCATGTTGGTTCAAGAAGAAGGGAGATTAAAGAAGATGAAGGATCACTCTATTCATCTCACTGTTCATAATGAAGCTAGTAGTAGCAAGTCTAAACCAGGCAAGAAAAATAAGAAGGATAAGGCCTCTAAGAAGGTTAATGAAGGTCAAATCTGTAAGGAGCAGAAGTGCTATTTCTGCAAGAAGACTGGTCACTTCAAGAAAGACTATCCCAGAAAGGCTTGGTTCGAAAAGAAAGGTATGTATTATGTATCGGTATGTTTTGAATCAAATGTTATTGAAGCACCTAATAACATTTGGTGGCTAGGCTCTGGTGCTACTACTCATGTGTCACATATTATGCGGAGATTCCTTCCAATCCAGCCTATAAGAGGAACTGAAAAGTTCCTTTATATAGGGAATAAAATGAAGGCACAAATAAAAGGAATCGGGACGTATAGATTGATCTTGGATACTGGGTGTCGCCTGGATCTAGAAAAGTGTCTCTAAGCTCCTGAATGTGCTAGAAATCTAGTTTCTATTGCAAAGTTGGATGATGGAAGGTTTAACTTTAAGATTGAAAACGGTGTATTTGCATTATATAAACATATGTACTATTATGGATCTGGTACTTTAGTTGATTTTGTATCGTTTTAATCTTGATGTTATGTATGTTGAATCTCTGTTTCTTGTTAAGCATAATATAGGTAACAAACGTAATACACATAATGAATGTTCAACTTTCTTAGGTTATATATCTAAAGAAAGGGTGTTGAGGTTGGTGAAATGTGAAATCTTACCTCAATTGGATTTTACTGACTGGGATATTTGTGTTGATTGTATAAAAGGTAGACAAACTAGACACATATCAAAGAATCCAGCTAGGAGAAGTAATGAACTTCTTAAATTGATACACACTAACATATGTGGTCCTTTCAACATTCCAACATGGGGTGGTGAAAAATATTTCATCAAATTTATTGATGACTACTCTCGATATTGTTATTTATATCTACTACATGAAAAGTCTCAATCAGTAGACATCCTAGAGGTGTTTGTTAATGAAGTAGAAAAGCAGTTGGATAGAAAAGTGAAAGTAGTGGGCCAAACAGGAAGGTGAATATTTTGGTAAATTCAATGAAAGTGGACAATGTCCTGGTCCATTTGCAAAATTCCTTGAAACCGAGGCATATGTGCATAATATACAATGTTGGTACACCGCAACAAAACGGTGTGGTTGAAAGGCGAAATCATACACTTATGGATATTAGGGTCTGTTTGTTTTGGCTTTTTTTCGGCAGATACAGATACTTTTTCAAACTTTTTACTAACAAATTATTTGTTAAGAAATAGATATAGAGAAAAAAAAGTTAACAGTTCTCATCAAAAGATCAAATAGAACAAATATAGGTGAAATTTAGATGCAAATCGGATATATTTACACATATCATTTTAAAAAAGATACAGATACAGATGAAAAACAGACAATCCAAACAGACCCAGGAGTATGTTAAGTTATAGCACTGTACCTTTCCTTATGGATGCATGCGTTAAAAACTGCTGCATATTTGCTAAAAGGATTCCTAATAAGACAGTTCTTAAGACTCCTTATGAATTATGGACAAATAGGAAACCCAGTTTAAGGCACCTTCACATTTGAGGTTACCCAGTAGAAATAAGGATATATAATCCACATAAAAGAAACTTGATGCAAGGACCATTAGTGGGTACTTTATCGACTATCTGAAAAGTCAAAAAGGTACAGGTTTTATTATCCTAACCACAACACAAGAATAATGGAGTCTAATAATGCTCGATTCATTGAGAATGGTCAATTTAGTGGGAGTAGGGTATCGCGAAAAGCGGATATTCGAGAATTTCAGGAGGAAACTCCTACACCTAGTGTTTCTACTCAGGAGGTTGTTCCTTTTGTTGTATCACAGTCACGCAACATGTTGAACAAGAAGTTTATTTCAAACACACAAAGTGAACATATTAGAGATGAACCAAGTGACAATGTACAAGTCACAAATGAGCAAGTGTTATCACAAGAAATGGCATTACGGAGGTCTACAAGATAGAAAAGACCAGCTATATCAAATGACTATGTGGTTTACTCACTTGAACACAAATCTGACTTAAGCATTAATAAAGATCCAGTCTCATTTAGGCAAGCCATGTAATGTAGTGATTCTGAAAGGTGGTTCAATACAATGAAGGAAGAGATTGAATCAATGGATGTCAATAAAGTCTAGGAGCTAGTAAAGTTGCCTAAAGAATCAAAACAAGTTGGCTGTAAATGGGTCTTCAAGACCAAGCAAAACTAAAAAGGCAACATCAAAAGATACAAGGTCAGGCTTGTTGTCAAAAGTTACACTCAAAAGGATGGCATTGACTATAAAGAGACCTCTCCAATTTCTAAGGACTCCTTAAGAATTATTATGGCTTTGGTAGCTCATTATGATCTAGAGCTTCACCAAATGGATGTAAAGACTGCCTTTTGGATGGTGACTTAGAAGAGAGAGTTTATATGGACCAACCTGAACGTTTCATAACCATAGAACAGGAAAACTTGGTGTGTAAGTTAAAGAAGTCGATATATGGATTAAAAAAAGCTTTCCAACCATGGTATATTAACTTCAATAATACCATTACATCATATGGTTTTGTAGAGAACACCCTTGATCGGTGTATCTATATGAAGGTCAGTGGGAGCAAGTTTATTATATTAGTCTTATATGTCAATAATATCCTTTTGGCTGCTAATGATATAGGTTTGTTGCATGATGTTAAGAAATTTCTCTTTAAAACTTTTGAAATGAAAGATATGGATGAGGCATCCTATGTAATAAGAATAGAGATATTTCACGATAGATCGCAAGGACTGTTAGGATTATCTCAAAAAGACCATATTAATAAAGTATTGGAGAGATTTAGAATGGAAAATTGCTCTACAGAAATAGTTCCAATTCAGAAAGGAAACAAGTTAAGTGAATTGCAATGTCCAAAGAATGATTTGAAACAAAAATCAATGGAATCCATTCCCTATGCATCACTGGTTAGAAGCTTGATGTATGCTCAGACATGTGCCGGCCGGATATTAGTTTCGTTGTAGGAACATTAGGCCGATATCAAAGTAACCCTGGAATAGACCATTGGAAAGCTGCAAAGAAAGTGCTTAGGTACATACAAGGAATCAAGGATCACATGCTTACATACAAAAGATCAAATCATCTTGAAGTAGTAGGTTATTCAAATTCAGATTATGTTAGATGTGTAGACTCAAGGAAATCTACATTTGGCTACATGTTTTTGTTACTTGGAGGAGCAGTTTCATTGAAGAGTGGGAAACAGTCTATCATTGTTACTTCCACTATGGAGGCTGAATTTGTGGCATGCTTTGATGCCACCATTCATGCATTGTGGCTGCGGAACTTAGTCTTGAGGCTTGGTATTGTCGACAGTATAGCTAGGCCATTAAGATTTACTATGATAATTCTGCAACTATTTTCTTCTCTAAAAATGATAGGTCTTCTAAGGGCACGAAACACATGGATTTGAAGTACTTATCCGTTAAAGAAGAAGTGCAAAACCAAAGTGTGTCAATTGAGCATATTGGTACTGAACTGATGATAGCGGATCCATAAACTAAAGGATTGCCACCGAAGACATTTACTAAACATGTTGAACAGATGGACATTGTAGACAGGTCCTCGTTGATTTGATATTGCAATGTGTGTGTGTGTGTATACACATCTGGTTGCTTTGCTCGTATTGTTATGACACTGAATTCAATTAAGGATATGGTTTCGCTTGCTCATTTGTTATCTACTTCAAGTTGCATACACGTATTGTTTGTAAGATAATTGGTAAAATATTCGGAAATAATAAATTTAAAGATTATAATGTTCCTCAATTTAAGTTATTATGAGTTAAATTGATCATGTGATACACGGAAGGAATCATGTCGTTAAATGATATGTGACTGCCATGATCGGTCATTTTAATTCAGTTGAGAATTATGACTTGATGAATTCTGAATATGGTGCACACTCATTTTGTTGTTAAATCATCAAGTTGTAACATGGGCCAAGTGAGAGATTGTTAAATTATTTTAACATTTTAGTGGCTCATGTAACTTATTGTATGATTTAATATAATAGGTCTAATGAGATGGTCATTGAGCATAATGGTAATTAGAATCAAAGGGTTTAAAATCCCTCCCCCTCCCCAATTTAAATATACAGGAAGTTACAGAAAAGAAACCAATATATTTTTTTTTTCTCTAACATCCCTTTTCTTCACCATCAAGAGGAATCAATTCAGATTTTCTTCTTCTATGTGTGTGAATCAAACGCTATGGATAACGGTATGTATCAAAACCATCTTGATTGCTACTATCACATTTAAAGATCCTGATTAGAAAATTATATTTACATAAGGATCCTGTTTTGGAAAATCAAAGAATGTATTACAAATTGAAAATCTATTCTTGCTTCATGCTACCTCCATCCCAACAGGAATTTCAATTCTTCCAACTCTTTCATCTAAAACTAAAACTTGATCTTCTCTTGAAGTCTATGATATTTTTTAATTGCATCACCAACATAGACAATCAACGTAGATCATTTTCCATTCTTTGTTATTTTAACAAACACGATTTGATTTTCTTGCCCTTGCACATACTAATCTCAATAATATGTCACAAAACTGCTTGGTCCATACTATAGATGATAGCTTTAATTCATGAAGTGATCTTTTCAATTTGCACAAATTTCCATCATTATTATCCTCCTCAAGACTGGGTGGAAATCCCATTTAAATTCCCTCTTTATCACACCATTATGTGTTGCATTTTTCACATCTAGGAAATGTAGAGGGTAGTTGAGATTAGCTATCAAAGACAAAACTACACTCACTGAGTTTAGCTTAAGCAGCTGGCCCAAAGAAAAAAAATAAAAAAAGCAAAGCAAGAGAAAGAGTTTAGCTTAAGCACAGCTGCAAATTTTCCCTTGCAGTCAATCCCATGAGATAGATTATATTTTTGAGCCACCAAATAAGCCTTTTTTTTTCCTCCTTTTTCTTTCTTTTCTGTGTGTGCTTCCATTTGCCTTATGCTTAATATTAAAAACCCATTTACCTCCAACATCCCTCTTTTCTTTATGTAAGTTAATTACATTCAAGTTTTGTTTTCATGAAAGGCACACACCTCTTCAGAAATTGCTTCTTTCAACCTAGGATCACCCAATGCTTTTTGAACAGTTCTTGTGGTCTTCACATGGTCTAATTTGCTCAACAAAGCTACATATTTTAAAGTTACACTATACTCACCAATTGGACATTGAGACACATGATGATGGATGTGAGCTGGCAGAGACACAACATACTGATCAGAAATAAACTAATTACAATCATTTGTGCTATGGAACCGGACTTTGACTCAATAGAGATGAAGATTTAACTGAAGAAGAAAAGGATGCATCGTAATACACAAATTGGTCTCAACATGGAGGCCTCCCATAGATTATCTACACAAGTTCTCTCCATGGAGAGAGGATACATAAGGATGATGATCCCCAAAACACAAGACATCACATGACACTAAACCTTCCAGAAAAGAGTCCGTAGCATTATATACCCCTTGGACTAGGGGATATCCCACAAGCACAAGTTAAGAGCTCTTACATTAAGTTTACTCATATATGGTTGACAATCTGGAATAATGTTGTACACCCAAATACATGAAGAGGAAGGGGATTCAGCAATCTGACAGGAGGATATTTTTCTTATAAAACATCGACAGGGAGCCTATTGAGAAATTAGGCAGCAAAGGCAAGAATAGCTTCTCCCCACAGCAAATCAGGCATTAAATCTGAAAACATCATTGACCTTACCACTTCTAGCAAGCGTCCATTCTGTCTTTCCACAATGCCGTTTTGGTGGCTATATGTTAGACATAAGCTGCTTATTCCTTTAAATTTGTGTATACTCATGGAAATAAAGGAGAATAGGGCAGCTTTCAATTGTCTTGTATGTGTATGTGTGTTGTGTTAGTGAGTTCATGTGTTGTTGCTTACTATTGTCATGTGTTGTTGCTATCCTATGTAAGTTATATAATTATTGGAGGAGTGTATTACAATGCAGCTATGTGATGTGGATTGTTAGGGATATTTTCAATAAACCACTATACCATGGCTCTTAATGGAAAACAAATCAATGAATAATTAAAGCAAATTTCTAATCTATAAATAGTATACAAGAGAAACTTCATGTAAGCTTAGCAAAAATAATGATCACAATGAAATATCTCCTTGTTTAAAATTAGATCGCAATATAAATAGCACATGCACCTAAAATTTAGATGGCCTGGAAACCTATGCCACAATAATAGCAAAGAATACCCAAATTTTGGGTCTGTCTGAATGGTCTGTTTTTCATCTATATCTGTATTTGTATCAAAACGATATGTATAAATATATCTTATTTATATTTATATTTTATCTGTATTTGATCTTTTCATAAGAACTATCAACTTTTTTTTTTATCTATATCTATTTTTTAATAAACGATTTGATAGAAAAAAGTTTAAAAAAAGTGTCTGTATCTGCCCAAAAAAGATAAACAAACAGACCCTTTAACTCAGAAGCTAACCTAGACTCAATGAAACTAATATTTGTAACTCTTGAGAGATAGTAGAGACCATAATGTTCCTCAGCATTGCCAATCGCCTTCTTTGAATATAGGTCTAGAAGACACAATAAAAACTAGGGGAATATAAATATGTGTGTGTGTGTGTGTCCTTGTTTGCTCACTAACAGAGATGAGATTCTACTTGAGCTGTGGCACATAAAAGATCATCTTAGGATTAACCCAGATGCTTCCCCTCTCCCTATGATGCAAGAAACACTCCCATCAGCTACACGAACATGGTGTCATGCTCAAACTTATCAAATGAATTGAAGTGCTTTGAAGAACTTTTCATGTGATCTCTAGACCTATGTCACAGGATCTTAAATTATATAGAGTAGTGTTATATTGTGTGTCTTTGGCTAATCTTCTTCCTTTCTTTCCTATGATGAATTTAGGATTTGGCTCGTTAGAGAGAACCCAACGATCTCATTAAATTTGGAATATTTATCGTAGAAAACATAAGTCTGTTCTCTTTCATTATCTTTCTGCTAATATAAGTACAAGGGCTAGCAATTATCAACACATAACTTCTGTTCATGCAGTTTTCAGCCCACTAACCCACTACCCTATTTCAAGAGAACATTCTGCCATGCTAACACATACACATCTGGACAACACAGCCTGTATACACAATTGACAAATACAACATCAATTGAAATAAACAACAACATTGACAGAACACAAAACAATAAATAAACAACACATTCACACAAATATATAACAGCAACAAGCGACCTTTATCCTTCAACTCTTAATCTGCTTCTTTCTAGCATAAACCCATGGAAATGGGGTAATAACATCATTCTGCCCTTTGAAAGCGCATGTGACCTCATGCACGAACAAAGGATATTGCTGTATGATCATTTCTACATTTCCCATGAAGATTCAGCAGGCAAGTAGCCTTCCCAATGAATCAAAACCTCTGTTTGGTTTTACAACTTTTTGGTGTCCATGACAGCTTTAGGAGTCGGAACATGTCCTTGACTAATGTTAGGAATCACCGGCTCGCTGGTTGCTGCTCCATGAATCTTCTTGAGATAAGAAACATGGAGAACTAGGTGGATTTTCACCTAATCAAGAAGTACGAGCTTGTAAGCAACTGAGCCTATCTTTTCCTTCATTTTGAATGGTCCATAAAACTTTGGGGAAGTTTGGAATATTTCTTAGCAGCCAATGAAATTTGTCTATAAGGCTGTAACTTGAGGAGTATCAAATCTCCAACCTCAAATGAGACATCTCTGTGGTTATTATCATAGTACAATTTCATTCGCTCCTGAGCAGGCATTAACTTCTTTATTAAATTTCTCAAAACCTGGTCACACTCAGCCAACACATGCTCAATTGCTTCTAATCTTGCTGTACCAGGGCAATATGTTAGCAATCTCAAGGAGCTCGCCCATACAACACCTCAAAGGGGGTTGCCTTAAGAGAGGAATGAAAGGCAGTGTTGTAACAATACTCAGACCATGCAATCCATTCCATCCACTTCTTTGGGTTGTCACTCGTCAAACATCTAAGATATATCTCTATAGTCCTATTAACAACTTCACTTTGACTATCACTTTGTGGATGGTAGGATGAAGAAAGGGAAAGCTGTGTTCCACAAACTTTAAAGAGCTCTTTCTAGAAATTGCTAGTGAAAGTAACATCCCTATCGCTCACAATGGACTCCGGCAGTCCATGTAACTTGAAAATTTTATCAAAGAATACCCTGGCAACCGATAAAGCTGGGTATGGATGGCTTAAAGGAATGAAATGGGCCTATTTTGAGAACCAATCCACCACAACCAGAAGGAGAGGTTTTCTACGTGAAAGTAGCAATGCATCTATGAAGTCCATGGAAATGTCTTGTCAAATTTGGGTTGGAACTTGCAAGGGTTGAAGAAGACCTGCAGGCTGTAAATTCTCCTACTTATTCCTCTGGCAAACCAGGCATGTCTCACAAAGTCCTGCACTTGATAAAAATGATGCCTAACCCAGTGTAAGGTCTTTTGATATCCCTTATGCGTTTGATTATGAATTGCAGAAATAATGGCAGCACAAAGGACCGAGGAAGACATCAAATATACCTTGTTTCTATAGAAAATGAGGCCATCCTTAAAACTCCAATAACCACCTTGTTCTCCTCCTTTTATCTTGCTAATAAGCTGCTGCATCTCCACACTGTCAGCAACTTCTTGCTTAATCTGTTCAAATAGCTGCAATTGTGGGCATGATATGGCTTGTGATTCCCCAACTTGTTCATCACGATGAGATAAAGCATCCGCCACTTTGTTTTCTCTTCCAGCTTTACATTCAATCTGAAAATCGAACCCAAGCAATTTGCTAATCCAATGCTGCTGTGGCAAAGTGAAAACCCGCTCTTCCAAGAGAAACTTGAGACTATAGTGGTCTGTTCGTACTATAAACTTCCGTCCCCACAAATATGGTCGCCAATGTCTCACTGCCTTGGCTAAACCGATCAATTCCTTCTCATAAGCTGGAAGTTTCAAATGTCTTTGAGCAAATGGTTGATTGAAAAATGAAATTGGCTTACCTTGCCATTGGAGCACCACACCCATGCCACTATCAGCTGCATCACACTCCACTGCGAAGGGTTGCAAAAAGTCCAGTAAGGAAAGCACTGGAGCTTTAGTCATTGCCTCTCTTAGGAGAATAAAGGCCTAGTCAACTTCCTCAGTCCACTTGAACCCATTATTTCTCAATAACTTAGTAAGTGGTTCCACTATCATGCCATAATTTTGGATAAATCTCCAATGATACCTTGTCGAATCAAGGAATCCTCTTAATGCCTTCACTAATGTAGGTTTAGGCCAAGAGAGCATGGCCTCTATCTTTTGTAGGTCAGCTTCTACGCCTTCTTGAGAAATCACGTGTCCTAAATAACACATTTGTCCCTGTCCAAATGAACACTTTGTGCTTTCGAGAAACAGCTAGTGGTCTCCCAATAATAAGAAAACAGCCCAGATATGCTATAAATGTTCGACCCATGAACGACTGCATATTAAGATGTCATCAAAGAAAACCAAAACAAATTTCCTCAGTACTCCCTTAAAAACCTCATTCATCAAGGCTTGAACGTAGATGGGGCATTTGTAAGGCCGAACGACATAACTAAAAATTCAAAATGCCCAGTGAGTTCTAAACGCGGTCTTTTCAATGTCTTGAGGGAACATCCTTACTTGATGATACCCCGAGTTTAAATCCAATTAGAGAAACACTTAGCGCCAAAGAGCTCTTCTAACAATTTTTCAATCAGGGGAATGGGAAATTTGTCCTTTATAGTCTTTTCATTTAGTGCACGGTAATCTACGCAAAACCTCCAAGTTTGTTCAGTCTTCTTAACTAGAAGCACCGTGGGAATGGAGATTGGCTAGGTCTAATTATTCCTTTAGCTAACATCTCATCACACTGTCTTTCAATCTCATCTTTTTTATTATGGTGATATCTATAAGGACGTACTAAAATTGGGGAAGTATCTGGTATCAATCAGATAGCATGGTCACATGTACGGGGCGATAGAACTCCTTGTAGTGACATAAATATATCATCAAATTTAGCTAGCAACTTTTCCAAGTCTTTTCAACCTCATGTATAGCAGCTGCCATGGAAGGTGAGATTGACTTCGCCATCCCTTTTAAACACACCCTCACTCCTTGCCTTATGAACTCCATACTCATGGTGGAGAAATCCCATGCGATGGCCCCAATGCCTTCAACCAATTAACCCACAAAATCACACTTACCCCACATAAGGGCAAAGAGTATAACTCTTACTATAAAAATATGTCCACATATGCACAGAGGAACCTGCCTGCAAATTCCAGCACTGTGCACACTTTCCCCATTGGCTACTACCACGAGCAATGACTCCTTAGTCTCTAAGGCACCCTCAATTTTTTCCACCAGGCTAGAATCCACAAAACAGTGAGTAATTAACACCGAAACAGGTATTCTATTAATATTTCCTTGCAGCTTCATCATTTGTGGCTAATTTATTCCCACCATGGCATGTAAGGAGATCTCCAATTTACCACCACTTTCATCCTCATCTAACCCCCTGTCGCCATCATCCTCTATTTTTGGTTCTTCTACTAATTCTACCCAAAACAACCACTAGCATTTATGGCCAGCCATGAAGGGTGCATCACAATTAAAGCATAATCCATTTGCCCTCCGTTCCTCCATCTCAACGCAACTAAACTTCTTAAAATGAGGAGTTTTACTATGTCCAGTGGTGAAAGTTGCTTTTTCACTCAAGTGGCTCCTCCTTAACTGATAGCATTTTTCTTCCAAACATTCACGCTGCCCCCATAGATTGATTAATATCTCTTGGTTTTTGCAACTCAACGTCCACAGCTATGTTGTACTTGAGTCCACTAATGAAAATGACCACTTCATTCGCTCAGGTTAGGTCTATAATTTGAACAGCGAGTCACTCAAAACACTTCTGATATTGCTCCACTGTTCCAACCTGTCACAGCTTGGAAAACTCACCTAATTTATTGCTACTCAAAGGTGGACCAAACCTTAAATGGCACAGTGACTTAAATTCCTCCCACTACAACCCTGGTTTGTCTCGCTTAAGCTTCATATACCATACTTGTGCATCTCCTTCTATGTGAAACAATGCCAACTACACTTTCTCCTCATCTTTCACCCATTGATGCTCAAAAAACTGCTCACAATGATTTAACCATCCCAAAGGATCTTCTGACCAATCATGCTTTGGAACTGTCCCTCTCTCTGCTCTTCCATTTACTGTTGCCTCTTCCTCGATTATCATTGGTAGCCTCAGTTACGTGCTCTACTCCCCAAGGTGTTACCAGATCTCGCAATATAGATGCGACCTGAGTCATTCACTGTTCCTAGCGTGCTTCCATACATGCCCTATCTTCTTGGTACACTGCCAAGAATGCCTCCAACTACTGCTGCAACTTCTTCAATTCCCCCATATAGCCTAACTCTGATACCAATCTGTCACAAGATCTTAAATTATATGGAGTAGTGTTATATTGTGTCTTTGGCTGATATTCTTCCTTATTTCCTATGATGAATTTAGGGTTTGGGCTCGTTAGAGAGAACCCAATGATCTCATGAAATTTGAAATAATTATTGTAGAAAACACAAGTCTGTTCTCTTTCATTATCTTTTTGCTGATATAAGTACAAGGGCTGAAAGTTATCAAAGCATAACTTCTGTTCATGCAGTTTTCAGCCCACTAACCCACTACCCCATTTTCAAGAGAACATTCTCCCATGTTGGCACTTACACAACTGGATAACACAACCTGTCTAGCAACAAACGCAACTAACAAAGACAACATCAACTGAAATAAACAACATTGACAGAACACAAAACAATAAATAAACAACACATTCACACAAGTACACAACACCAACAAGGGACCCTTACCCTTCAGCTCTTGATCTGCTTCTTCCTAGCATAAACCTGTAAAAATGGGGCAATAACACCCTAGCATCTACAATCCACTTTTCTTTAGTCATATAGAGTAACAATTAAGCTCCTTCTCATTATGAGCTGTAGCAACAATTGGTTGAACCTCACAATGATTCCCTACCTAGTCAACAGTTTTGTTTAGTCAAGCAAATTGTTTAGAGTATCTCTAGTTAATCACCATCAAACTCAAACTTCAGCCACCCAAGCACTCCTTGGTTTTCCCTTCTGCTTTCTGGACCTCCACATCATCAGCTTCCCATAGATTTTTCAACATGTTTCTCAAGTGTGGAAGGGTTTTGACTTATCACCCCACTTTCTCCTATGTTGGCACTTCCCTTGGTTGAGCCTTTCCAGATATTGAGGAATGAGTTTGAGCAAGCTGATCAGGACCAGGGGAGACGACTATCACCTTCTTTCTACTCTTCATGCACCACACTGCCACAAAAGCCTCTCAGATGAAGGGAAAGGGCTTGGTTTTGAACAGGATCAATTGTACAAGTCCATCTCTTAACAAAGTTTTGTCAGCAAGTTTTAAGAATCAGTCACATTCATAGGAATGAGTTTGAGCACATTGATCAGGACCAGGGGAGACAACTATCTCCTTCTTTCTACTCTTCCTGCCCCACACCTCCACAAAAGCCTCTCAGATGAAGGGAAACGGCTTGGTCTTGAACAGGATCAGTTGTACAAGTCCATCTCTTAACAAAGTTTTATCAGCAAGTTTTAAAAATCAGTCACGTTCATATTATTTTGACTACTAATATGACATTTGGATCTAATTTCAAAGCATTGGAAGATGTTTTTTAAATCTGAATATATTTCTTGCACAAATTCCTAGATCTCAATTGCTATGCTGTGGAGTATATATCCACCCTATGTGAGGTTTTATAGCATTTACTAGCCATGCCATCAACATTACCATTGAGTTCTCAACTTCCCATGTGCAATAATTCTCGGTCGTAGAAGGTAAATAAGAGTAGTTCTAGTGGGATACCCAAACTTCCTCTTTCTATTAATGACAAGTACCATGAACTAAGCCACACACTGAAATTTGCTTCATTCAACTTATGTTGTGTGATTTGCAAAGAGTAATAATCACCCATATTTCGGTTGAGTGTAAACAATTTGAATTTGAGTGGGTTGGGTCTCTACATTTCAAAACCTCAATTTGGCTCCTGAGGTCGAAGTTGAATCAAGAGATTGGGGAGGTGAATTGCTCCGCAGGCCAGTTTATGCATCTAGAGGTCCGATACCATGAAAAGTTCCTTGGAATGAAGTTTTTTGGTAAGTATAAAAGTTTTTAACGTTGGTTTCGCAACAATACATGAATATAAACATGGAAATACAAATCTCTAGAATAAAGAGAGATCGATTTTCTTCCATAAAATCAGAAACACAGAAAAATAACACCAAAGTTTGAAAATAAATGTTAAGTAACAGATCTAATCTATCTAACAAGATCCTCCATTTTCAACAAAAGTGGAGAATGCTATTTAGAAGAGAGGATAGGATCCTAGCAAGAATAAGATACTAGCAAATGGATGTATATGATAGCAATTTACCTCCTGGCAGCATATGTGAGAATTCTTTGGCGAGACCTACCCTCCTCATCAACACCCGTAACACTATCAATCAAGTCCATTGCTGCACTATGTGGCTGTGGGCTTTCTTGACTGACATATGGCAAGAAAAGAGAAGGGAAAAAAATTAAGAGGAAAGAAAGTTAAATAATCAATTCAATGAAGCTTCTTAACTTCCATAGTAAGAAAATCAAAATTTAAAGGTTCATTCATGTTAATTTCTTGAGGATGCATAGGGTCTTTCATGAAGAAATTAATCAGAAGCAATCACACCAATTTCAACAAGGTTAATTCCAGAGAGACTATAAATTCTCTCCTACTGAGGGTGGATAAAGAATGCAAAATAAAGGCCAAAAGATTAGTGGTTGCTTATTTTGCAAAGAGAAAGAAAAACCACAGAAACTTTAAAACACCAAAAGCTATTGAAGTTGACAACTTTTTATTAATTTGGTCCTCTTATATTCACAAACTTAGCGAGTTTATTCCAATTCGCTTTTCAGCTTCTCATAACAGTCAGCATATTAAACGTATACCAAATTTCCCTTCAAGAACTTAGAAAATGCAGAACTGATCAAAAAGAATTCATAATTTAATTGAATCAGTGAAATAACTACTCCTTTCAGCTGCAGATTACTAAATAAGCACAGATGGTTGAAGAACATTTAAGACATACAACTAAAAGTGCAGAAGTAATAGTTTGCTGCCCATTCCCTTTTAGTCAATCTTGTTTTGGAGGCAGACTGCCCAAATGTGAAAATTGCACTAGAATTCCAAAACCTTTTATGTCTAATTGAAATTCCATGACCAGAGAGATTTCAAAACTTCACCTTTTATTTATTTGTTTTTTTTTTTTTTTTTTTTTATTTATAGAGGAATCTACTTTAACAAAAACATCAGTTCCCCTCAAAAGTTGCATCTCACAATTTCCAATAGCCTCAATAATCAAGGAATTAGCATCACAACAAGTGCGGCAGATCCCACATTACAATATCGTACATTATTTATTTTGCGACCTGAGACTTTAACTTCAGTTTGCCAACAAGGATTGAGGATTCATGCTACATGTTGTCCAATTTCATTTCTTATAGAAACATACAAAATTTATTAAGCACATTTCTTTCACTTTAACTTTCTTTTCGTATCCATCCATCTAAGTCAATTAATTTCCGTTTCCTGTTTGTTTTTCTTCACATCATAAGATGACAAAAGCAACAATTCATTACTATACAGCTACTACTTCAGAGGCAAAAAGTCACCATGCCACACAAGCTTCATTCGTGTCTCCATCCATCTTGGCACCAATCACAAGCTATGGCATATAATAGAATTTACACGAGCTTCACTCTATGCTTTGGCTAATCATATGTGTTTGGTGTAAAACCGAAATGGACGGTACACCGATCAAGGACAGCAAGGTTACACAATTACATCGTTATTTCATTACACAGTCAAAACTCTAGGAGCCTTCAAACTCCAAAATTGCACAACATATTTACTCTTGCTGAAACCAATCCTGATAAGATCCAAAATCTATAGAGTACGAAATCATATCAATTAAATCAAGTAATAACCTGTAAGGTGAATTATCATCACGTCTATCGAAACCGGCATCTTTAGGGCTATCTTTAGCATCATCCGGCTTCAATTCATTCAAAAGCTCTCGCATCGTGAATGTCCGGCTACCTTCGTCTTTCTTCAGCTCCGGTTTAGCGGCTTCATTCTTCTCCTTCTCCGGTTCGTCGGATCGGATCGGAGGTTCTTCGGATACCTTCGGCTCAAGATCCACTTCGCTCACTGTGGGTTTGGATTCTGGCTCGGGTGTCGATTCGGGTTCGGGTAGGATTTCTGGTCTCGATTCTGATTCGGGTTCTTGTTCGTCTCCGTTTCGCAATTCGGATTCTTCTTCTGTTGTAGCCATTTTCCGAGCTGATCGAGGGGGGAGAGAGAGATCTGAGGAACTGAAGAGAATGTTGCTGTTGCCTGGCCAATTCAATTACTACGGGAACAGTGAGAAAAGTAGAGGATTCTTATTTTAATTACCGATGAATAAATTCTGACAGACACAACAAGAAAACCAAATTAAAGTTCAGATTTCAACTTTTGGGTTTAATTTTGTTTTAAAAATTACTAAAATGATAAAATTGTTGTTTTTTTTTTCCATTTAATTTATAAAAGCGGCCTTTTTAGGAAAAAGGAAATTAATATATATATTAAAAAATTATAAAAATATCAAAATTAGGTAAGTTACTTTGCTTTTGAAAAAATGATATCAATCACTTCTGAAATTGTCTTTTCAAAATACAAGAAGTTTTATTATGTTCTCGAAGATTTATTATGTTCTCGACTTTTCAAGAGACGAAATTAACTTATCTAATTTTTTTTATTTTTTTCAACTTTACAAGATTTATGTAATTTTTTTTTAAAATAACATTTTTTTTTCCTTAATCCACCTTTCCAAGAGAAAAATTAACATGAAAGGTGAAATAGGAGATAACGATCATGGTATAGCGATTATATTTGAAGTAACTAGAAAAATACCTTTTTTTATTATTGCAAATGAGTGTTTATGTAAATTTTTCAAACATATCACGTGAATATATTTTATAATAATAATTATGCTGGTAAAAGAAAAAAAAAAGTAATAAATTACTATTTATGCCATGTTATATAATAATAATTCATTTTAATACTATTTAAGCTTTAAGAAAATTTTTTTAATGGTACAACATTCTTCATGAGATCAATGGGCTTTTTCCTTTTATTTTCAATCAATATTTGGTAATTTAATTTTATTACCGAACACCCAGTATGTCCAATCTTTAGTGCAGGCTAAGCTCACTTTCCCATTTTCCCAAGTCACTAACTCCACTTCAATTTTATTCTTCTAGAATGTTTTCTCTCCCTCTCGTCCCTCCTTTCCAATAAGTTCTCTACTCCAATTTTATTCTTCATGTTGGTTATCTTAAACTTGGAAATTTGAAATGAAACAACGCTCTTCTAAGCTAGCCGTCTTGATATTGGAAATTTGAATCGGGTCAGCACTCGTTCGAGTTAGTTGTCTTAACTCTTAAACTTAGAACTTCGTATGGTGACAATACTAGCTTGGAACTTTGAATTCGTAGAGTCCATCGAGTTAGATTTCACGGACTTAGAACTGTTAATTGGAAAACACACCTTAGCTAGCCGTTATGAAAGGGTCTTTTTGGATCGCAAGTTTTTTATCAATATCGGTTCAGTATTAGTTTAATTTGATCAGTTTATGAGTAAAACCGTCAATTTTTCATCAGTATCATATCAGTATCGGTTCAGTATCTGTTTAGCAACAAAATGATGCCAAAACAATACCAAAATGATGAACCGAAAAAGCCCTAAATTAGTACATCGCTCCTTTGAATTAGCTATTTTGAACTTTAAAGTTTGAACTGGGACAGCACTCCTCTGAGCTAACTGTTTTAAAAGATAGGTTAGATAACACTTTAGTGAAAAAGCAATGCTAAAAATGTAGACTACATGGCACTCTTATAAACAAGAAATTTTAATGTTAGGATAATATTAAAAATATATAAGTTGGAAGCCCTTTCAATTGCAAATTATAGCAATGAGTTCTTTGAAATTTAATGATTTTAATTTTAAAAATTTTGGAAATGTAAAGTAAACTTAATAGTTTTTTTTCTAAAATAGTGACACATATTTAAAATTTTTAATTACTCTTATGCCACTAAATATTAAACCTATACTTGTACAATAGGATAGGTTTGTCTTGTTTTGAGACCCAACTTGTCGACTTACGAGTCCAAAATGGAGGAGTTAGGCCTAGACTTGCCTAAGGCATGTCAATAGCAAGTATTAGACTTGTTGTGGTATGGGTCTAGGTCTTAGGCTCGTAACCTACTCAGTTCATCCAATGATTTTTACTTTTTTTCCCCTTTAATCCCTTTTTGTAGTCCTTATAAATAAACAAATATTAGTTTTACAATACTAGATAAATTGAAAATAAAATGAAAAAACCATATATTTTTAACATGCAAAAAATATGTTTAGGCATGCACCTTTTTATTTCTACTAATTATATACAGAGTAAAATAGTAGGGCCAACATGTTTACCTTTGTTTTATCAAGCTTGGCTAAGAGTAAACACTAAAGAATAAAATAAGAGGAAAAATTATTTTCCAAATTTAAAGTTGTTTTGGAAGGTCACTAGTATCCATTAATTGGAACATGTAAATATTTTGGTGCAAATGTGGAATCATAAACTTATCAAAAGACATGTTCACTCAAACACCCTATGTAGAGCTAGCGATCAATGTCCAAAAGGATAAACAACATATCTAAATTTACTTAACATAGATTCCAATCCAATGATATTGTTTTGGACATCATAAATAGCTATTATGTGTTCTCCTCGTCTATATGATCATTGTAATGCAATGCATGAGTTATATCAAGTACTTAGTAAATTATTGATCATTTCAGATCTTAAGGACTTATTAGCCATATGATGATTGTAATGTTTCTTGTGAACTTGTTAGTCATAATGCAAAATAAGATACATAGTGATGGGTCTATAATATATATATATATATATATATATACATATATCAATATGTATTGAATGGTTGTTCCTCTTCAGTAGTGAGGATTATAATGTAGATTTTCCTTTGATTGTCTCTGCACGTAAGTTGTTTTTGGAGCATCATCTAACATGGAGAAAAGAATGCTACTATGTATGCTTAAATTGATTATTAAAAAAAAAAAAAGGTAGTCATATCATCAAATAGACAATTAGTTAAATATAAAGATATAAGTACTTCTTGTCAACACAAAGTTCTTCTCGCAACACATAAATTGAATGTGTATGTTTGCAAAAGAAAAATAAGTATTGAGAGAAGGTGAGTGTAGTGTGAAGAGAAATATGGTGAAAAATGCTCCAATTATAAGTGAACTTGTCATGCCTTTGCATATTTGATTTTGATTAAATCACATGAGTATACCACTCCAACTTTTGCCATTAGGTACTTCTTCTATATCTCTTATATTTTTCCCTCATGTGTCCAACAAAACTTACCAAATATTCTCTCTCTCTCTCTCTCTCTCTCTCTATATATATATATATATATCCCATCCCCTTTGCTTTTTTTTTTTTTTTTCATTCATGGCCTTAGCAATAATAGTTTGCATGGTGGACTAAGTGACTATTTTCATTTTTATAAAGAAATACTAGGTCCTAGGAAACTCATAGAAAGACTTGCTAGGGTTAGTCAAAGACCTATTGTAGCTAATTAGGTCAGATAATTAAACCAAATATGTAAGTGATGACGAACCTTCTCCTAAAATGATAAGCATTGAGAATGCATTTAGTCATTTCAAATTCCTCTTATGAACAAAAGGGATGTTTTAGTGTTACTTGAATGAACTAGGTAGTAACGATGTATTCCTAGTAGAATTGTTATCTACAGGAGAAACCAAATATCATTTAAGCTAACTTTGCTAAAGAAGTTTCTGAATGATTTGTGACTATGGCAATGAAACACCAAATGGTATCTACAAATGTCGCTTAAAAAGCATTAGGGTTATCCAAATGCACTAGTCTAACATATATGTACTGCAAATAACTCCCTAAACATTGATTCTCATGCTATATACCACTAAACTTTCAAATGTTACATATAATCCCTCCAATTTTGTAATTTTGAAATATAAAGGAATTTTTTTTTAGTTTAATAAAAACATATTTATGTTAAAATTTACAAAGGTGTTAGAGTACACCACAATAAATTTGAAAGGGTATTATTAGTATTTTTGTTCTAAGTTCTAAGTTTATGAGGCTTGGTTATAACCATAAGAGTTTAAATGTTATGTTTAAAAGTTTGGTAGTATATCCCCATAGTGGTCATGCTCTAAGTATTAAATAATTAATAAATGAATCATTTATGCAATGTTTGGAAAGATATGTGTACATACACACACACACGATGATGTAGTAATCATCAATCAATTATAAGTACACTATTATTTGTAAATATATATAAGGGAAAAATGAAAAAAAAAACCCTTATGCCTAGACCTATGTGCAAATACATCTCTAAACTTTCAAATATTGTTGCAAATCACTTCCTATGACTTTGATAAATTGACAAATAATTCTAAAAGTTAAAAATAACCTTCTTAAACTTTGAATATGTTGGCAAAAAAAAAAAAAAAAACTTTGAATGTGGAGTAAAAATATCCTTAAACACATCAAACTTGTGCTTCAACACCCTCTAATCTCTGGTTTTTTTTTTTCCTTAAACTAAAGTATCAAGTGCGCTTTTTCTTACCAAGCTATCAAAGTTTTAAAGTGTTTTTTGCAATATTTAAAATTTTAGAAGTAGCAATCGTGAGTAAAGCCACACACATCATTAGATAACACATTAAAAAGTGGATCCACAATTGAATTAAAGGGTAACTTTTAAAAAAAATAAGGGGTTCATATAATTTTAAAATATTATAGAGGGTGTCCATAATTTTTTTTAAGAGGTGTCCACATAATTTACCAAAATTAAATCAATAGATATTTCTATAAAATTGTTACAAATGACTTCTCTTTCAAGGTAATCTATTTGCACCCATTAACCTCCTCAAATGATTTCTCCTTATATTATTATAAACATATAAGATCCTAACCCTTCCCATTTGTTTTAGTATAATGGATGAATAAATTTATAATTTTTTTTATTGATAATACCTCTTAGTGTATATATAATTTTTCAATCCTACCACTAAATGCCCTTTCATTTAACAATAATTTTTAGCTACTCATGATTCTTAGTTTGGTTCTTATTAACTCGTCATTATGTTTTGTGTCATCAAAATTTATTTCTTTTAGTTTGTGTCATAATACAAGGGGAAAAAAGTTATGTGTCATTAGACTATGAAAGTTGTTGCTAAAATTATCTTTATTGTAGAGTTCATAAAACAATGATTTAAACTAAAAATCTATGTAGAAAATGGTCCTCAACAAATAAATGAGATTTTTAAATAAGTGTCAATTATGAAAATTTTGATATCTAAGGAACTTATGAAATAAAACGGAGTTCTTATAAATAAAATAAAAAGGTCCTTAAAGAGGGAGTTTTAGAGCATTTCTTAAAATGGGATTAATAGTCCATGTTTTATGCTAAATACCATTTTAGAAAATTATTTATTGGATAAACTTATGATTTTAAATAGACACATGTGCACATGTAATTAACGAAAGACCGTGCTTCATTATAACATTTAGTATTTACATGGAAAAAGATGTCGCTAATAACTCTCTGTTGAATAAAGTAAAAAAGTTGCTAATGTGTCTTCATAAAAATTCATAAAAGATGACCTAATAATAGAGTTGTAGAGATATATCATTCTGCTAATTGTGATCCTCCTTAAATAAATCCATTGTTTTTGTGAATATGATAATTCCTTAACCAAATTATACACGAAATGTGGAGTTTCAATTTGTTTAATTTAAATTTTTGACAACTTTTGTGTGTAATATCTACTATGTATCATACAATCAAAAATATATTTAGTTGGTAATACATACTATGTATCTATACAAGTAATTGTAATTGCCAATTAGATTTTAACAAGGTAGTGAATAATTTCCAAAGTTAATATATCCCATAAGGTCAATTGGTAGTTAGTCACACATGTGGCTTGTAATACCCAGCTTAGCAGCTGTATCAAGATACTAAATACTATTATAACAAAGACTCTTATTTGATTAAGAACAAAAGTGCACCAATGGCCATCATACAATTAAGTTTGACTATTAATCATAGAAGATCATTTTCTAAATTATCTTGAATAATATAAAATTTCTATTAATCTAAAATATTTACTATCAACATGAGAATCTATTGAACTTAGATGTGGCTTTCTTCATCTTTAGGAATTGATTGCACATAGGATTTTCTTTTTTGGTACTAATAGTTTACTTGTTCGAATAAGTATGAAATAAACGTCGATGTTATTTATTGGCAAAAAAAATGTCAATATTATTTTCATAAAAAAGGAATGATGATAAAGGTTTTTTTTCCATGTCATGTATGTCAATCCATTGATATTTTTCTTTTATTCCTAAAACTCTATAGATTGAGGAACACAAATTCTTCAATGGCTACCACATCTCCAATCTTCTCGAGAGTCACGCTTTTTGGTTCTTCATCTACACCGATAGCCATGATAGCCTGCTCCCGATGAGCAGTACGTCCTACACTCATGAAGTTCACATTAACATTATCTTCACCAAGTATGGTTCCAATCTTCCCGATCATAACAGGTTAGTCGACCTGTCTGCATAATATAAGGTTCCCTTCTAGACTCACATCCACCTCGAATGATCCAATGCTAGTAAGCTGAGGAATCCCATGTTTCACCTTGCCTCCTATGGTAATTTCTTCATTCATAATTGAACTTGCGAATTTCAAGCCCACTTTGCTGATCTTCACCTGAATAGAGTCTATGGGAGACTCTAGAGAAGTGCTAACAAGCACAATCTCCTCACAGATACAAAGACCTTTTTTCTTGGCTATGTGATATGCATTAACTAGATTGATGAAGGAGGATGATATCGGTTCGATGATACCTTTAATGATCATGGCATGGAGAAGTCTAGTGTCCAAGTCATTTCCATTTCTTCTTGAATTATAAACTACCTTAACAAATTGAATTCCACTCCCCCTAGCAACTAACTGCACTACCAATCGGCCCAACTTTTCAGCTAGCACAACATAAGGAGCTAACTCTAACAAAACCTGAAATTGTGAATGTGAAGTTAGCACCATCTAGTACCTAGAGAAGAGCAGGTTTCTTTTTTAGATACTACGGTATTCAGCTTATCTCTAGAGGAACCATTGGAGCATTAACCACGGTTGCAGAAAGTTCTCCATTCAATGCACCTATGATTGCCTCTGCAATTTCAATAGCTACCCCTTCCTGTATGCATTTCATTTAAGCAAGCCATTGAGGAAAAAGCAAGAGAGCCATCTAAAAGGTACTTTCATACTTAGGCTTCCTTTTTACTTGCTCCAAGATGAGGTGTTATAATAACTTTGTTATGTTACACTAGCTTGCTATCTTTAGGTAGGGGCTCCTCTATGAACACATCAAGTGCTGCCTGTTCATCACGAGAAAGATAAAATGCAGCTTAAGAAATTTTCAATCAACTTTTTAAACACAATAAACAGCTTGTTTGGATTATAAGAAATCATACTTGTGCTACAACTCCACTATCAAGTGCCCTCACTAATGCATCTTCATCTATAACTCCTCCCCGGGCAACATTGATTATACGAACTCCTTTCTTCATTCTAGAGAATGTTTTATCATTGGACATCTTTGTAGTAGTAGGGGTAAGGGGCATATGCAGAGAAATAAAATCTGTTGCGCTAATGGCTTCATCAAATGATACCAACTTCACACCCATAGCACGCGCTCTTTCAACAGGGGTGTATGGATCATGTGCAATGACATTCATTCCGAGACCTCTTGCTTGTCTTGCCACTTTCGATCCTACTTTCCCAGATCCCATCACTGCTAATGTCTTGTCCACTAGAGAGACACCAATGCACTTATTACGTTCCCATTTTCCTTCATGAATTATTGAGCAATTAGTATAAGTCGTTACCTAACTTTTTATGACAAACATTAGTAAGATGCTAGTGTCTTACCCACGACTATTCTACTATACGGACACAGTGTTACATTTTAGTCATCTGAGTTGTATATCTTTTGATTATAAAGCTTTAAAACCACAGTCCTCATAAGACAGACTAGTCTACAACCAAACAGCAGAAAATCCATTATGAATGACTTATTTAGAGTAAAAGGTTCATTATCAACTTTCTGTAGCAAGTCATTACTATACTAATTCTCATAACATGCAAGGAACATTTTCATTAATAGTTAAATCTTCAACAATTGGCAACAAGTGACATTGCAAATTTGGAACTCAGTCCATTTGGCGAATAATCATGATAAGTTACCTAACCTTTGATGGCTAATAATACCAATATAATGTTTGATGAAAATGCTTCGGATTTTTCAATAGTGACTTCCTGCTTCACTTCTCTTTTAATCTAGAATCACTAATAACATTTTTGAGAAACACGACATGACACATCAAGTGTAGTTGAGCATTCTCACCAATAAATAATGATATCTAAATATCTTGAAGTTTCTTAGTATGGGAAAATAGGTTAAAACTATCAAATAGCCATGGAAACCAACGTAGCATTTGGTTTGTGATGTATATCTAGAATAAAGTTCAAATATCAATACCTTTTTTACGGGATCTCACATATGTGTGTGTATGAATGTAAATTGGAACATGCTACAACCAAACAATTACATATTACATACGTTAAAGACTTATTAATTTCCTTTTCTCTAACTAACAAACCAGACCAGACTGATTTATAAGAAGATTAAACACTTCTTTCATATAGCTGCTACATGGTAAAAGGGAAAATATGTGCAAGGCTCCCATTTGGTGAAACAACCATATTAGAGATTGCATTAGCCACATATTTCTGCTAAAATTTGTCTTGGTCAATCTAATATCACAATTTTCATGATTTTATGATTTACGCTAAAATCATGGAGTTAAATTTTCAATTCTAATTTGTTTTTTTGCCAAAATTTTCAATTCTAAATTAGAGCTACAAAATAAAGATATACTAATCACCCAAAACGAAACATTACCACCCATGTATATTTTTAGTATCTTACCACATGAAACAAAAGACTAATATAGCTGAGAATACACACACACACATCTAAAGTAGACAACTCTATGTCCCTTTTGCAATATAAAAAAGGTTACCGGCTTTCACAGAGGCATTAGCTTGGGCTCCATTCCTTACCATGGCTGCAAGTAGGGCAATTCCGTGCTCAGCTGCCGCGATAGTGTTTGCAGTGGGTACATTGACAACCAAGCAACCAAATTCCGTGGCAGCCTGCAAATCCACATTGTCAATGCCAACACCGGCACGCCCTACTACCTTCAATCTTCCCTTGGCAACCTCAAACACCTGTCTTGTCACCTTCGTACCACTCCGAACGATCAAAGCATCAAAGCTAGATATTTTAGAAGATAACTCTTTAGGAGAAAGATCTTAAAAGCATTCCACATTTCCATAGTTCTTCATAACCTGAAGGCCCAAGTCTCCAAGTTTCTCAGAAACCAGGATTGTTGGTTCAGGATCAGCGCCCGAAGAATCTGCATCTCGTAACTTGTCCACCAAAGAATCGCGTAGTTTGTCAACTTTTAGGATGTTTGTAACAACCAAAGAATGGTTCTTGTTGCCATGTGAAATATGGGATGTGTTTGCTAGTTTCAAGAGAGCTGGCGTTAGGATAATGTTGGTAAGAAAAGACAAAGAGTTGTGATTGGATCAATCTGAAGAAGATTTATGGGAGGGAATTGGAGATATTAAGATAGTTTTGAAGGTAAAGGAAGAAGAAGAAGAAAAAGCAACCATTCTTAGTTAATGTTAGATCTCTTGTCTATGTTTCCGAGTAGGAGTTTTGTTTATGTTGTATTTGAAATAGTCTTTTCCAGTGTTTTAGCTTTAATAATGTCAATATTTTTGTGCGGTAAAAATTATAATGTCCACTCAATCCACCAGGTCATTTGAAATGTCAATCAACTAGAAATGTTCCACAAAGCTAATGTGTTAGATTCAAGCTTTTTCTTCTCAGAAAACTGCATTTGTCGTTTGAATAGATTGGGCCTTAGTCATTCAACCATGCATGCATGCATTAACTCAACAAGTGAACTAGGATTTGGTATTTTATTTTTTTTCCTTAATAATGCTTTTCGTTACACACATATCCAAGATAGGAAACCTTGATACATATATATATTTATATATATTATATATATATATTGGTATTACTAAATTGAAAGTTTAAGTGTAACTTCATAAGTGTATAATTATCTAGGAATGTTTACAATTCGGTTAACCAGTCCATGATCTTATTTTTTTAATCGAACCATAATGATTCGTCAATATCTTAGGCTGAAACAGATTCAAATTAATGGTTGACTATCTTAACAGTTAATCATTTTTTTCAACAAGTTTTTTTTTCGGTTTTTTGGTTTTTAACTATTAAATACAATGGTTAAAGAAAACTTGGGATTAACCGTATTTTCAGTTATATCCATAAAAAATTATACGCTTTTGCTTTGTAATTATATTAAAAAATTGCAAATTAACAAATCCAAAAACACAATTTCATTCAAAAATTGCAAATCAACAAATCAAATAACTATAAAACTAATTAATCAATAATATAATCTAACATTAGTTCATAAGGCTTGAAATTCAATATCAACATTACACAAATACTATACATATTTATAAATATCAAATTGGTTAATTGAAACCATCAATTTCTTGTGATTATAAACCGAAATCGAAATGGAAAACTAAAAAAAAAAAATATCTACCCCCAAACTAAAACCGATGGACCGATTAACCATTTTTTTTAATTGGTTTTCTAGTTTTAGTTCAATTTTTTTGTTTTATCAGTTCTTTTTCACACCCCAATAATTATCTATTTATTTAGTTGATTATATAAAACCAAAATTGTTGTTAAGTTATGTAATATAGCTATATTAAGTCCCGAATGGTTATTGTATTGTTTATTTTGCTAAAATTGATATAATAAAACTTTATCCAATTAACTGAATAAGCAGAAATAGTTTTTAAAAATTACTACTTATGAAATCATAATAAAAAAAGATTCAGAGATAAAACTTAAAAATATGTAATTATATATTCTGTAATTATATATTACGTGTAAATATCTTTATATTTAATATATATATATATATAACAACGAATCATGTTACAACATAAAATATATGTGATAATATATAAGTAATGATATATGCTATGTATAATTATAATGTTATGTATGTGTTTGTTTATATTTATATATTTATACAATGACAAATATCCATTACAAGAAAATTGATATTTAAAGAAAAAATTTCTACGATGGAAAATTAGTAAAATAGCTTATCTTTACTGATAGAACCAGCGATGATAATTTTTGCAATAGAGATTTACATTTTAAGATAAAAATTTTGTCTCTAAAGCCTAGTTTTTTATAGTGATCATATATGTAGCATATTTTACCATAGTATATACCATATGTATTGAATATGTATGATGACATTATCTTATATATATTATATATAAAATAAGAAAATATAGAAATATGTTATATTAATTATGTCATAGTATAACAAAATCCATAGAACAATATATAAGTAATGCTATAAATTATATGACATATATTATATTATAATTTCATTATAACAAAACACATACATGCATAAAAATACTATATATATATATATATATATATATGTTAAGTGATGTCATATACCATAGAGCTTTGTAACATTATATATTTATTTTACTTGTAATAAATATATGCTAACTATTTTATTTCAGAAATCATATATTTATATATTACATGTGAATATCTTGGGCTAACGTGTCTACCATCCTTGGAAAAGAATTACTAAAATATATATTGTAAAAAAATTAACAAAATCCATTTTAAAATCGCATCTTAAAATGTTATTTGCCTTATTTATAAAGAAGTGGTTTTTTTTTTTTTTTGCCTAAATAAAGAAGTGGTATTTGATAATTGCGATTTGCTAAATTTACACGGTACGAAAATATTAGGAGAAACATTGAATTTTCAAAAGTATAAGGAAGTCACATTTAATAAAAAATTTTGTGTTTTCAATAATTAATATTAATTCAATTTTATTAAATTAATTAACTTCATTAATTACCCCAAATAGACAAAAAATCTTAAATATTTAAATATGAATATATAACAATCTATTATAATATAACTCAACAAAACATTCAACATAATATATACGTAATGCTACATATTATGTATTATTTTAACATATACCCATTTATATATATATGTATATTTTCGTATATATCTATATGTATGCTAGTAGAGTACACCTATGATGCATATGTCAAAATTAAATATAATAATGTAACAAATTTATATCAACATAATTATTGAACCAAACTGTATATACAATTGATGGTTTTTTTTTAATTAAAAAAAAATATGTGTGAACATTCTAAAGTTTCTTTACTTAAAAAAAAAAATGTATTCGATAGTTTGCTCTTACCCAAAGAACAATGATTGTTTGAAAAAAAAAAATGAACAGGAACAAGGCTCATATATTAAGGAAAGGGGAAAAATGGGTTAGTGTTGTTAATAATTTATTATGATAGATGTGGTAGTCTAAACAGACTATTTACTAAAATATCATAAGAGAAAATATTATTTATAAATAATTGATGAAAACTTATGAAGTGGATGTATATCAATATAATATAATATACAATACATACAAAATAGATATAGATAAAAGGATGTATATAGGTAAATTGTCCATAATTATTACTTTTCTTCAATAACTAACCATAATTATTGTATTAATTGTTAAATTTGAAACAAAAAATTCATTCCATAAAGTTCTTATTATTTGTTTAGATTAATTTATGCATAGTACTATAGGTATATTAACAACTTTAGGGGATGAAAAAGAGTGTGGATTATGGGCATAGTAATACATAGATATATTTATATAAACACACACATACATGTATGTACAATATAATATATATTGTCCTGTATCATATATTTAATACATGCTATTGCATTATATACAAGGTTGCAAACTCATGATTTTGCGTAAAATCGTTAGGGATTTTGTAGAATTGAAATGTAGAAATATGAGTTTTACAAATTATATAAAATGTCTTTGAAAAACCATAGATATACTTATAGAAGTTGTAAAAAACTTGAAATACATAATGACTATAAAGAAAATAAAGAAATTAAGTTATTTTTTTCATAATAACTCTTAATCCATAATCTAACATACATAATAAAAAGAATGGCTAGAGTCAAAATATGAGGATCTAATTTCTTAACTTATCTTAAAATTTTAATTATATCAATGAAATAAATAAGTTTTCTTGCAAAATTTATAGTTATAACTTGACTTAAATGAATTATTATAAATCTAGAGCAAGGGAGTTAAGAGGAGGGAAGGAAAGAGATAGATAGAGTGTATGAAAACAAAATTAAAATATGATAAGAAAAATGTATTATCTTAATAGTTGATGAATTTGTAAAAAAACATATTTGTATTTTTAATATTTTAGCCTATTTGGCTCAATAAACTCGATTAAAAACATAAAATTCTATCCAGTTTTTATATATTGCTTAAATGTGTCATATTCTATATAGTATTATGCATCACATTATGCATTTATTTATATATAATAGGTATTATGCTAATTATAAAAATCATATATATCATGTTTATGTATTAGATGTGAAAAACTCAATGATACACACACACACACATATATATAGAGAGAGAGAGAAGAGAAATAGAGCAGCATATATATATCACAACATCACAAACATATACTGTTTTATTTTACTAAACGAATAAGATTGTGATGGTATTATTACTACTGGGGAATGATATAGAGTTATCTAAGATACTTATTTGTAAATTTTTTATCCGAATGAAGTATTTTGGGAAAAAGATGTAGATGCAAGGTTCTTCTTGGGGTAATCACGCACGTGTCATGTATCTTGCACGTAACTTTAGAGTGTTGCTGAGGAATTGGTACTTGATGATAGGATGACTTGGACAAAACAACGAGAAGGAGGAACAGTTTCAAAATCTCGAATGTACAAGTGATAGGTATAATTTTTTAGCAATAAAAATGGTAACACACTTAGGTTGCCTTGTTTGATCTTTATGAATGAAGCCTCCTTTATGGAATAATATTTGTCTTCTCTCTCCAAAAGTTCTAAAATGAGGAGTGGTTGAATGTTTATAGATATTTTTCATGGATGATGATCGTCAAATCATCTCAATGATTGATAAATGAGATATAGCAAAGCTCAAATCATGGTTGTCCTGAAGGAGCACAAGCTCCTCATGGGCGAAGGCCAATATCCATTCTCCTATATGCATGAGCCTGCCTGAGAAAAGTTAGATACGGTGGACCGGTCCAATAATCTTATTCCGAGCCCATTAAACCAAATCTCCCTAAGTCGCCCCAATGACTGAACCGAACTTACTGGTTCATATAAATTAGCCCATGAGTTAAGCCCAAATAAGTAAATAATAATATTTATATCTTAATCTCATTTACATTTTTACCCCCTGACCAAAATTGTTTGGATGTAGTTCAAGCATTTTGGGAATTAGTTACACTTATGCATAATTCTATTGATACTTGATGCATGAAAACCATGGAATGACATTGTTGCTACCAAGTGCTTTCATAAGATTGGAGATTTCACTCCTCAAAGATGAATCATTGAATAAAAGTCTAGCACCATTGTTGCTACTCACTTCATTGCATGTGATTGAATTATTGTAAACCCTGGAAAATTTCAGTAAATAATTCCAAAATAAACATAAAAAATAAACTCTAAAAATGACTCCAAATTAAAACCGAACTTCAACTAGTCCTAAATCATGAACGAATCTAGAAATTCCTTAATCTTTAGAAAATGAGATTCCTTAAAAATAAAATAAGAACTCAACAGTCTTCAAATCCAAAACCACTACATATAAAAAATTCCATATTTAACTCTGACTTATAAAATCGGGTAATATAGAACAAAAAAAAAATTATTAAAAAGTAAATAACGATAAACCTTCGGAAATAAAACTTAATTCAAGAATTCTGAAAATGTTGAGAGATATTAAATACTTACAAAAATAAAATTGAAAATAAATTTCTCAAATTATATATACTGTATAAACATAAAACATCAGTTTCCAAATTGGCAAAGATCTAAACCGGAAAAATCACTTAGGAACCCTAAGTGGAATATGGTAGTTTTAGTCCGGCAATCTCACGTTCTTAGTTCTAGAGGTCGAAGTATGGTTTAAGTGTGTGGAGTACCTTGTAGTAATATAAGGTCGTTTAAAAATATCAGATTGGTAAATTTTTTAATCTATTTCGAACCCGTTTAGATACAGACTTTGAAAAGTATGTCCCGGGACTCGAGATATAAAAAATATACCATTAATACCGTTAGACTCGTATTTTTATAAGGATTTCAAAAATATCAGTTTTATAATTTTTCGATAACTAGAAATATCTGATTTTGTAATTATATTCGTATTTCTTTACTATCGGTAATTAATTAGTCTTTTGCACTATTCACTACTATTCATTACACAATTTTACTATTCTTGTAAACCCTTATATTTTTAGATAAATATTTTATATATCATAGAAAAATTATGTTTTTCTAAAAATTAGTCGTTTCGGGTTTTTATAGGATCAGTTTCTGTTTAAGACCCTATGCTAAAAATAAAATAAATTAATTTAATAATTGAAAATTATTTGAAAAATATTTTTTTTTATTTTCATAAAATATTTTTTTAGAATTTTTCGGGTTATAAAAATATCATTTATAACTCATAATCGCGCATTTTGATCATATCGGTGACTTATTTGTTGAAATACTAAAATGATTCAATTGACTATAATTTTATTTATGAAATTTCTACCACTCATTTAAAAATATTTTTCTTAATTTTATTTTATATATTTTTCTTAATAAAAAGTACTTTTTCAATCCATACTTCAAGTACACTTCAATTGTCACTTCTACACATTATTCATGTTTTCTTTCACTCATTCTATACTCCATTTCCCATGCGTGGCAGCTGGCGACACTCCTAAAAACAACGACTTTTCTTTTATTTTAATGATTTAAAGTCTCTTTTAGTTAGCAAATTAAGTAACATAAGTTACACTTTCAAAATTCAAGTTACAAACTAACTACACTCCTCTCTCTTTCCCTATTGAATTCACGCCAGCCCCCTACACGCCCCCCCAACCAAAATTTCTGCCATTGATTTATTTTTTTTCTTTCAATTATTTAACACACTTTTAATACACTCCTCTCTCTATTTAAAACCTCTTATATACACCCTTTCCTTCTTTGCAACCCTACATCATTTACTCTCTCTTTTTCCTCTCTTTAGCTTTTTCTTAGCCTTGTTCTTGCAAGGAAACCAAGTTGCCCCCATTTCAAATTCTTGCTTTCACATTCCATTCTTGAAGATTCTTTAAGTAAACCTTCTTCTTAAGCTTCCATAGATACTATAGGTTGATTATATGGAGGTTTCATGCATCAAAGGACTCTTCATAATGCCTAAAGGCTAGAGATGATGATGACAAAACTTTGAAACACTCCTCTTGTTTATGATATATAATGATATTGCTATATTTGTTGTCTTTAAGACTTTGTTATCTTCATATTTATATTATACTTTGTAGATCTAAATTTTTATGATGCTTTAGTTATGTTTATGTTTAGATCTATAGGTTTAGGGCTTACAACCATGCATTTCTTTTATATTCATGTTCATATTATGTGTAGATCTTAGATTTGAACTTGAATAAAAATGGTGAAATTCGTATCTAGGCAAGATTGACATTTAAAAACCACTTTCCAAGTGTCAAATGGAAGTTTTACTTGAAATAATGAAGGCTTAATGTATATATATCATCAAGACTTTATTTTATTGATTCAAAAGTGATTTTCAAAGATTATTTTTCAAAACAAAATTCTAATTTTTGGATTTAGGCCAAGGCCTAGTTTAAAAACATGTTTTCCAACTCAAAAATGAAGTTTTTATTCAAGATATGAAATGCTTATGGAATAGGTATCAATAAGAGATGTTTTTGATAAGTAAATGGTAGATCTACTAATAGAGATTCTCAAAATATGAAGAGATTACGAAATATAAAATTTGAGTTTTATTCTAACTTTGTGAAATTCGGATGATTTCAAATCCATGCCTTAATAACCTTTTTATCAACTCCAAAACTTGTGTTTTATATGAAAAATGAAGAGTATAAGTCATAGATATCATCAAGAAATGATTTTTATAAGTTAGATGGGATTTGGTAAGAAAAACATGTAGAACAAGGAGTAGAAGTAAAGTAGGAAAATTGAATTGTTTGTCCTTTTAAGAAATTTGTAATAATGGAGTAATGGCATGAAAACACTTACTTTTCAAACTCAAAATAGAAGTTTTATTAAAGAAATGAAGTCCTTAGTGGCTAGGTATGGTTGAGCTTTAATTTTCTAAATATCAAATGAGTTTTCTTAAAAGAATCACCACAAAAACAATTTTTACAAAATTCGGATTTTGGGGTGAACCACATTTAAAAACATATGTACAAAGTGTATAATGGAAATTTTTATTGAAAAACAAAGGCCTTAGGGAATATGCATAATGAAGGCTTAATTTTAACAAGAATAAATAAATTTCATCAAGGAATTTTTCTAAAAACAAGTGGGGATTGTTAAGAATATAAGACTAGCCTTTCTAAGTTGATTTTTCATAAAGTCTTACAAAGAAAAAGTTTTCTAGAAATTTCTTTTATTCAATATCATCAAGAACATGTATATATATATATATATATATCTCATGACATATCATTTATGATAGTAACTTGTTCATATTGCATGAATACTTGCTTTGGATAGTAGAAATTTTATGAACTTTCATAAAATCAATTTTCTAAATCGGTTTTCGCTACCGTTCTGATATGATCAAATCCTTTTGAAGCTTCATAGTTTTCAAAACTTAAATATGATATTATAATTAGATAGATCTTTCGAAGTAGATATAAATCGATATATAATTTGCTAAATTCCAAGTTAAAACGACCAAGTTATGGCCGTTTTAAGTTGGAATTCCCGCGTAAGATGAGAATTACGAATTAACTAGTTTTGTTAAATAGTTTGGATTAATTAAGTGATGAAATACTTATTAGGGTATTTTTTTTTTTAGGTGACCCGAAATCAACGATTCCTTACCACCGGATTACTTTTACTAAGAGACCGGTGATCCAATGACCAAGTGAGTTTTCCTCTTATTTTGTTACCTTACTTGTGCTTATAGCTAGTTGCACTAGAATTAGGAAAAGATAAAATTGTGATGAGTTGTGGTATAATCTTGGTTGAATGAATGATAAGTATATCAAGACGAGACTTGTTGTAAAATCATTATATGAGTAAGCATGGACTTGAATTGTTGAAATTCTCTATGATCGCTCTTAACCTACATAATTAACATGCCGCAATTATATGAATAAACTGTACATGCATATCACGTATTGAGTCACATTGCATTAGCTAATATACCTTTGGTGGGACAAAAGTGTATTAGCGGAAGGTAAGGGGGCCTTTGTTAACATTAAGAATGTGAGATCGCTTAAGTTAATGAAAGTGGGGTGGGCACTTAAAACTACCACACTAAAACAACAGAGGTTGTATAATTAAGAGAAAGAGATTGGGATTATGGTTGCATGACTTATGGACCACCTTAACCCAGAATGGAGGGCGTAAATCCATTCACATATGGTTACCGGAAAGTCATATGCTTGTCTGCTCATGTGTTTGTTCATGCATAGCATATGGATGAATTATAACTTGCTTGTTATGGTACGAAATTAAGGGAACTCTCACTAAGCTAGTGTAGCTTATACCCCAATAGATGTTTGAATTAAACAGGTTGATGAAAGAATGCTACCTGGGGACTGAGATGGTTGGAGCCGAATATGACTTTGGGATTCCAGCAAGAAGTAAGAATACTTGAAGATATTAGCTAGGTTTTGTGAATTGCCTTGTAATAGATATGTAGTGAAAGCTTTGGATGAATTGTAATTGAAGTATAGTGAATTGTATTTTCTTTACATCATTACTCAAGTTATATCAATATAAAATGTATCACTCCGATGTATCTCCTTCATGTGATAGACGCCTTATATATAGTATGGAAGCCTTCGCGTGACTGAAGTGATCATTCTTAGACTTTAATATTATGTACGACGGACTGCCATGTTTAGGGTACCCCTTAGGGCGTGACAATTATAGTGCGCAAACTTATAACACCACATTAAGGATACATGTCACCATAGGTTTATTTGGATAATTTAGTCTTTTAAGTGATCATGCACCCACGAAAGCGTTTGATATCTATATAAGGAATGTAAAACTTTTCACATGTTCATTAGGTCTCATCATAATAATAAAATAGCCAAGAATAGGCAAGGAAGTTGTAAATCAACTTTTCTCGATAACAAATAAATGTCATGGACCTGATACTACATAGAAAATATTCATTTTTTATCTTATAAAATTTGGTAAGCGACGTAGCGGTTTGGTCTAAGCTAAAGTGGACTCAAATCAATATTTATTTTACTTTTTACATGTTGAAGGTCCCACAGCTCCACATGTGCGAAAAGTTATGTCTATTTAAAATTAATCGATCATAAAACTAAGGAGGAACTCATCCATTCATTTCAAATCTACAAATGGTTTTTCTACAAACGACCAGTTAGATCCCAACAATTTATGATTTGCCACAAAAAGTGTCCATCATATTCATTCATCTTAATGTCGAACAATTTCATGATTGTCTCTCATTTACCTTGTGGCCTTTAAGCCATTTGGTAAATGCATTTCAATTTTCATTTGGGGCTTGTTGCCATGATTTTACAATAGTAATGAGGAAGTCGAATTCCATATGTCAATCCACACATTCTTTTGACTACCTTGCTTTGAAAATTTAATGTAATAATAATCCTTTTTTTTTCTTAATATCCCCTGTACCCTCTTTCACTTTGATCTTCACCAATCAAGACAACTTTAAGCCTTGTGAAATCTTTTCCTTTCCACTTTCATTTTTTTAAGCCAAAGGAAACCGTGACTCATATTCATCCAATTATATATATTTATATTTATATTTATATGTATAATAAATTTGCTTTGTAATATAAGAATATCTATAATGAAGCAATTCCTCAAACAATCACAATAAAGCCCCATTCATTCTTATCATATACCATGTCGAATCATCCCTCCAAAATATGTAATATAGAAAAGTAAGTCTCATTGGAAATAATCAGATCACATTTGTTTATTTATTTATTTTCCTAAGCCATCCTCACTATACAACTGACACATATTTTAATTATGGATCACAAGCTTTAGAATTCCATTGGAAAGTGGGAGAATAGAATTTTTGTATTTGGATTGACTAGATACATCCTTTAAAATTTTCCATTAATGGTAAAATTGATTGCAAAGTATGTTATTCCATTGTGATTCATCCATAAAACAAAACGTGGAACCGAGTCACCTATTATCTTGGCATCCTCACATAAACTTACTCGAAACAAAAGATCGCAAAATTAATTTTCTCTTTCATGTCTTCTTGAAATCTATCCTCAGTAATCGAATATTATCAACATCATGTTACTTCCAATATAAATTGAATCTTGTTCAAAGCCAAAATCTTGGTGAATTATCTTCAAACTTTATTTGTCCTCATTCGAAGTTTTCAACCAAGATCCAACAAATGCACACTTCTATATATTCATTGCATGCAATTATTTCTTTCAAACTCAACATGACAACAACAGTGGACAAAAACAGACATGTACACTTCTTTGCCATCCACTAAACTTGATTCGAAATTATCCTCCCCCATTCACGTGAAGACAAAAGAAACAATAAAGAAGGATAAGCTCAACTTTAGCGAGAGCAGAAGATGCTTCATCCTTGATCGTGCATCTGTTGCATGGACTTAGATTGAATAGTAGTAGTGAGTGTGGTCCCACTGACCTATGGTGGATCAAGTAAATATCAGCCAAGGTCTGCCATGTAAATTAGAACACATACATATAATTTTTTTCCCTCATCTATTCTTTGCATTGATCTAGATTTTTTCTTTTCTTTGGCATAAATCCTTTAACTTGTTATGGTGACCTTCTATGATATTGAGTAGATTCATCTATACAATGTTTAATTTATCATGAAGTCATCTTCTCTTTTATTTTTTTTTTTCTTTTATAGCTATGGTGCTCCACCTTCAACACATCACACATGACTATCATAACTCTCTCTCTTTCTCTCTTTAAACTTTTTTTTTTTTCAAATCTAATTTTTCGAGCCATAGGTAAAGTAATAGCAAACTGAAATATTACTATTCCAAATAGTAGCAAACTTCACATGACATGAATCACAACAACAAAGATGATGGCTGTGCATTTTCAAAGTTCCAATGATAACAAGCTTACTTCCTAAATTCAGACACCATGCGGTCGTTGCTTTACTCCTTTACTTGACTAGCAGTGATTACTCTTATATCATACCTGTAATTTACTTGCTTGGTTTGATGCTTGCTGATATACTCATATATGTATTTATTTCAAGATCCCTTATTTAAAAAAAAAAAAAAATTGTATCTTTTCCTAATAATTCAGTTAGTGGATAGGTTGGCATATGCATATTTCCAACTCTTTACATGGATGCCTCATATCGATTTCATCTTTCCTACTCCTTACTTCTTGTTACAGACTTTCTTCTATGTATGCCTTCTTTTCCCTTTTAATTTTTCTTCTTCCTTTTGTATTTTTCTTTCATATATTATTCGATGTTCATGTTGGTGATTCAATGATGCCATAAATTATGTAGAGCTTGCCTCTTCTTCTGTGCAAGAGATGATTGCAAGATTTTTTTTCTTCTTTGGTTAGCCATGCGTGATTGCATGCTCATGAGCATGATTGTCTTGATTTAGGAATTTTTCTCATTAAATCAACATTGTTGATAATTTTGGAATATCTTATTCGTGTCAATAGCATGGCCGTTATCTATTTCTTTTCCTCTTAGATTTATACTTTCATGATATTAATACATTAAGACAACTTGCTCGATGACGAACACTACACTTTTTTTTATATGCATTTATATATATATGTATGTATACCTACTACTTTGTGTGACATCGAGGCTTGTTATTTGGTAAAGGAAACTTGATTTCATTAAGTCTAAATAGTTATAATTATTGTTAACATTAGATCTTTTTTGCCTTCCTTTTAGGAACTGTCTTGTTAAGGGAACAATAGAGACTAATGGCAAAAGAGATGAGGAATAGTCAAGTTTAACATACCAAAGCTGTCAAACTAGAGAAAATGAAGAGTAGTTAAGCCGCTAGTTTTTAAGTTGCCAAGTAAAGGGATATACATGGTGATCAAACTAAGGTGGAGAAACCATCAAGCAAAAGGAGATGAAGCATGATCAACTTCAAAATGGTAAAGCTCTTAGGTAGAAGGAGACCAAGGCAGGCAAACACAAAGTGTTGTAGTCATCAAGTAAAGAGATTTGCTAGTGCACAAAGATGATAATCTGCCACATATCTAACATCTCTAAGACTAGTGGATAGACAATTCTATCTTTAAAGATACTTTTTTGGAATAAAGCCTCTAGCCTCAAGCTATGTGCAATGCCCCTATCGATGGTGACTTCTGATTAATTAAGCTCGAGCCACACAATGATTCTAGGGATAAAATTAAGAGGACATAATGCTGCGATTCAAGAACGAACGAATAAAGCAGCCTCTTTCTAACACATATTTTGCATTCCTCAAGTATCCTCGACCTGTTTGGAGTGTTTGGGTAGACCATGTCATTGACTAGCTAGAGTACAAGAGCCTTTTGAAGCCAGCCAGAGCTTATAATGCCATCATCACCTCTACTCGCTTGTGGCATGTTAACGCAAGTAAGATGGAAGTATGGTGTGCTACCATCACTTGTTAGAGCACCTAAACTCATACGTTCATCACTGCGTAGGGGCAGATATCACCAGCTCTTGAAGATATGGTCATGCTTTTGAACCCATATTGTTTTGGGCAAACTAGTGTTGCTGCAGTTTTGACTTCACACAAAGAGTGCCACTTTGAGGAATCTTTATTAATTATGCTAAGGGTTGCTTGTGATGGCAAGAAGAAACCATGCTTTCCTTCTGTGACAGTGCACTTCTTTGAATAACAAAGGAAAGGCATGCCTCGAGTCATGGGGCTAGTTCACAGGGAAAAGTAAGTCCTTTGTTGTATGTTTATGTGGTTGCCATGCATTTGACTTTTCCAACTGGTATAGTTCTTTTTTGGTTCTTTGATTTACAAATATGAACTTTCTACTTTCATTACATTTTGGTTGTCTTTATTCGTGTTTCCTAGTGGCCAAAAGAAGGTATAAGTCATCAGCTTTTTCCTTTTACAGTACGCATTACACAAAGTTAATGCTTTACACTAGCTCCCTTTTACCTAAGGTCACTATACTAGTACCTTGACTTATATCACCAAGCTTCTATGCATTCCAAGCGTCATTATGTGAACATGTCGCATGTGGAATTTTCTTTCTTGCAATTGTTCTTCTATGAGCGGTTTTAGAACCACTTTGCACCACCTGTCATAAATAGAGACTTGAACCTTCCACTTCCTAGAGCATGGATGAGGATCGGCGTAAAGGTTAAACAACCACTTCTTCAGATCATTGAAGTTGAAAAAAAAAATCACATTCCACCCTTAAATGAAGCATCTTGAAGGCTATGAAGAAAGAGACGAGTTTTATTCTCAAGGCTCCAAAGGCGAGGATATCTTAGTCAACAATTGTGGGAGGTTAAATGAATCTCAAGCCAGGTTCCTGCTTTGGTGCATCCTAAGGGGGTTGCCATCTTTCGATTCAAATGGTTACTTATTGGAGTAAAGAGTGATGGTAAATTCTCCATACAGAGGGGTACCCTAGTTTGTCTTTCATCAAGCACTATCGCATCCACTCAATATTGTGCAAAGCTTCAATTCTTGCTGCTAGTCAATCTCACCAAGTGACTTCAAGAATGTTCATGCCACAATGTGAAAACTATTCTTTCCTTCTATGGGGCCAGGAATTGGTTTTGCTGGTTGGTTGACACACTGGTCAAATTGCATGGCTATGTTTTGTGACTATGCCTTTGCATCTATAGGTCATACGTTGAAAACCCTAATCAAATATCACCATGAGTTCTATCTCAAACTACCGAGGAATAGGTACATCAAGTTGACTGATGATGTCCAAGTAGCTGGAGATGTTGAGTTAAGCAAATTAAAGCCTTCTATAGATGTGGAGCATGTGATGCCTCCTTCAAGATCAAAGAGTAATCATTCACCACCTTAGCTAATGAATTCCTAGCAAACAAAGTATGCACTCATTGAGGAGGTAACAATTCTTTTTGTATAGAACTTGTTGTTGTTACTTTTCTTTATTATCTAATACTTTCTTTGCTTACTTCTTTTGGTTTGAGATGGATTCTCACTCAAGTAGTGTTGCTACACCTGTGAGAGTATCAGATGATGAGGGTTGTGGCCAAGGTAAAAGTGACTATGAGCTGTCTCCAAACCCTTGTGGTAATGATGAAAGTAATGTTGACAACATTGAAGAGCTTGATTTTGGAGATGATGAGCACACTTTTGTTAAAGGTAGTAAGCGTGCATCTAATGTCAATGTACTTATTAAGTTCCTTCCTCTCCCAGTTGCTAGCATATCTTGTGAAAACATGGTAGCAACTCTAGAGGTTTATGATGCATTAGAGGAGATAACTTATTTCATGGCTTTACTGTGCCTTCTCATTTAGTGGCACCATGTTGTTCATGGATAGGTGCTAGAGTTCTTTATTAGAAGTTAAGCTAAAGTGACTTATCAAATTTATTGAGGGAACTCATTTGTTGCAATTCAAAGTTGATATCTTGTGGTCAATTGCTACCAAGTCTAAAAGGTTGCTGAGTTATTGAGATGCCAAGAACCATCATGATAGGTTGATGATGAAGTTGCAGAAGATTCAAAAGGAGATTGTAGCAGTATAGATTAAGATAAGGACTTTATTAGGAGATGAGGGTGTTGAGTATACGTAGTAGGCTTAGATTGCAAGCCATAGTTTAGACTTGCTAATTCGTTTTGTTTCCATTTTTGAATAATATGTCTGCAAACTTTTTTTAATGAATATATTGTTTTTCTTGACTTTTCATGATTCTTGTTTTGTATTGCTTTTACTTGCTTTTATATTCATATTGTGAACATCAAGATGCCACTCAAGCATTAGTAGTGTGAGATTGCGCTTAGGAAGTAGTGCTTTCACTTAGTAGTAGTAAGTCATGGAGTAATGAGAAATACTATGACTATTATGTCACACATTGGAGTAGTGCTTTCACTTACTAGCAACAATATTATTAGCACTTAGAGTAATAGATTGATTGTACGGTGAGCAACGATAGTATCATGTGCTTTGTAGGCTTGCCGTCTTAGTAATCAAATGTAGTTGGTTAAGAGAGGATTTCACAATACTTAACCATTCATCATATGTTTTCCAAAAATTACTTTACACCATGTGTTGGTATGACATTGTGTTGTCATGCCCTTAGGAGATGATGCTTCTACTAGTCGGCATATCATAGCTGTATCATCGCGCACTTAAGGGACTATGGTCTTACTAAGTAGCAATGATGTATAAGATATGATGATTATGATTGACCCAACCTCCTAAAGTTCATTAAGCGTATTATCATCATAAGGTTGTCGAGATTCTTACGATCTACGGAGCCTTTTTGTGAAAATATCATGAATATTAGGTTGCTTAGAATAAATGATCTGAGGGACCTCTTACAACATTTAACGCACTGGAGTAAGGTTTTTAATTGCCAATGATGGTATTTAAACAATCCCTTTTGAAAAGGTATTCATCTGTGTTTAAGTAGCGATAGTGACATTCTTTGTTTAAGATCAAAAACTCTGGTTTTATTTGTCATGGGGTATTTTTTGCTACTTGACCACCCGATATGAGTTACTAACGAGGATGTCCTTGCCAATTGCAATGGCTTGTAACATGCTTGGGTGTTAATACTCTTACCAATCTACGGTACACAAGCTTAACAGGTTGTCGTGCACTTAGAAGTCAATGCTTTTACTAAGGACGTTGTCTTTGCCAATTCCAAGATGATCATCATGAATGATGAAAGTTTGGTGTCTAGATGTGGATTAACTATATGTCAGAGAGGAAAGACCATTACAACGATTCAACAAACGCTATTGCATAATAAGAATTGTATATAGCACTTGCGAAGTATTCATCATGGTGGCATGCCAAGGTCTCTTACATGGAGAGCACCGTGTGAGAAAATTATTCGGTAGGCATTGTTCAAGTTCAGCATAATTTGACCAGGAATTTCCCTTCTGATATCATTTTTCCCTCGATTGTTGACATGTCATGATGTGAGAAGACAACGACTTGGTGTAGTAAGGATGCAAAAAGAAAAGGATTTGCTTCATGCAATCATGCCCCTAATTTACTCATCTTACTAAGAAACCGGGCAATTGCATAGTATAGAAGGAAGGAGTGAACCCAAATCATCTAGTCATAGTAGGGGAGTTATATCATTGTATGACAACCTTACATTCCTTTCATGTTTAAGGAAGTAGGAGTACTTCTAAGGAACTTGTTATTTAATCTTTAGTGTAGTATGTTGCTCATTGTCTCAATTAAGAAATCACTTGATGGCAAGCTTCATTAAGTTACTACATCATCACTTAGGCTTAAAGCATGATGATAAGGTGCATAGGGAAAGTTATTAGGTTAGTGCCAAGACTTAAGGCATAAAAGTTGAGGTGTTAGGGAAATGCCTAGGCTTAAGGTAAGAAGCCATCATGCTATGGCGTTACCAAGGCTTAAGGTGCAGAAGCCAAGATGCTAGGGCTTTACCAAGGCTTAAGGCATGGAAGTCGAGATGCCAGGGCATTGTGTAGACTTAAGGTATGGAAGCCATGACGTTAGGGCTTAAGGTGCGAAAGCCAAGATGATAAGGTTATGCCTGGGCTTAAAGTGCAAGTGTTAAGATGCCATGACAGTGCCTAGGCTTAAGGTGATCTCATCCAGGGTAGTACAAGAAGGAATGCGTGATGATGATAACCTACGAAGGTAGATTCTCTCATGCATAGCTTCAAATGCTGCTCATTACTTGACTGCAACTTATGGTGGCCGTGTTTACTCATCTACTCCATGAGGGTATTCACATCAATGGTTAGAGAGAGAGTTAGGTGTGATGGAGGGATGGTGTGAAATCTTGATTGTAAAATTGTCTATTTTATTGCTTTAAATCTTTATACTGACTGTAGAGTGAAAATATGCTTTAATAAGTGACATATAAAATATCTCACATTAACATATATTATCTATGCACCATGCCTTATTCTTTTTTTTTTAAATACGTTTTTTTCTTTCCTTACTTAATCCATTACACAATTAATTAGAAAGTTATACTTTTGAAAGTTTTAGGTATTTTGCGCTTCTTACTTATTAATGTTCTTTTTATTTTATGATCTTTTTATAATTTGCAATTTATAATATGTGGTTGTTTTACACAATTAATTAGAAAGTTATCAATTTTGAAAGTTTTAGGTATTTAGCATCTTCATTATTAATGTTTTTTCTTTTTCATTCTCAAAATCATTTTTTATAGTTTGCAATTTATAATATGAGGTTGGTCTATGATTGTAATGCCTAATTTTACATTATTTTATGCAATATGTTTTAAGTATGATCCATTGAGATTTGTAAAATTAGACCTTTTGATTATTTCAATATGATGATATTACTTTTTTTTTTTCAATATGATGAAAATAACTAAAGAGTAGTAGCATTGAAATCACATGATTGTTGGTTTATGACATTTCCTTTATCTTTTGTAATATTTTCTAGATTAAGTTTTACTTTTACATCTTTTACTTTTTTTTCCTTCTAGATGAATGGTTGCGATTTTTAAATTTTACAAAAAATTATTGCAGTATTTAGAAAGTGATGGAACTCTTGACATAATTCTTTTGACTTTGGTATACCTTTTTAATATGGAAAGCTTTTTATCACTTATGCATTTTCTCTAATCAAGTTAAAATGAAGGGTTGCGACTTTTAAGTTTTAGAAGAATTATTACAATATTTGGATAATGTAATTTAAAGTGATGTAACTCTTCACATATCATATTACATTTTCACAATTTAAATAATTACAACACTTCCCACAATACATATTTTTTATCTAAATATATATGCATATATAGCACAAAATATTATCACTTTTCCTACTTTCATACTCTTAATATTATCTTTTATTTTGTATTTTTAGAATGGTACTTTCTTTTTATAATATTTATATTTATTACATTTTTATAAACAAATTGAATCATAATTAAAATTTCAATCCGCTTGTTCCGCGGGGTTGTAACTTGTTTATTCAAAGCGGAAGAAAATACATAAAGAACAAAGATACGCTGATTCGTTCTAGAGGATGATGAGTATAATGTAGGTGGCCATACCGCCGTCAATGCCACCAACCTGAAATTAGGTAACCAAATCTTTAATCCACAAGCCTTTCTATATGGTTCGGTCCTAACTTCCTACCAACGACCAATAATACTTCTACCAGTACTTAAACACAACGCCATCGCATTTCTCCATTACGAAACCACATTCCGACAGAATTATTTGCCCCATCTTCCTCACCATCACCAGTCGATACAATGGCGCCCAAAAACAGTTCAAAAGCAGTAGTGGATGAGCGTGCCGGGGCAGAGATAGTGTACGGCGCGGAAGAGTGCTATCGCCACTCATTGGAGCTCCTGGAAGAACTTGGTTTTCCTAAAGGTGTCTTACCCCTCAAGGATCTAGAGGAATGTGGGAGGGTGAGAGAGACAGGATTTGTTTGGATGAAACAAAAGGCACCGTATGAGCATTTCTTCGTGAACACCAATACTAGGGTGTATTATGCGGCCGAGGTTACGGCTTATGTGGAGAAATTCAAGATGAAGAAGATGACAGGAGTTAAGAGCAAGCAATTCGTGTGGGTGCCCATTTCAGAAATGAGTATCAACGATCCCGCCGGCAAGAAGATTAATTTCAATACGCCCGTGGGGATTGGGAAGTCGTTTCCCATCACAGCTTTCATGACCGATGAGGAGAAACATAAGTACTTGGAAAATGGCAATGGGAAGGCGTAATTATGCAATAAATATTAGCTTTACTGTGATTGGTCTAAAGGTTACAATTTCATGCATTAATATAATTTCCTTTTTGAGGTCCTGTTGTTATCAATTGTGTTCTGCTGTTATCAAGTGCTATGCATATGATGGTGGTATAAAATTTCAATTTTCTTACTTATATTTTCAGTATTTTTTATATAGTTTCGGATAATGTTTTTTTCTTAATTTTTATTTTCCTTATAAATATTTGCCAAACCTTTTCACATAAATATGTTTGATTCGTTGTTTTATCATATCATTTGATATCTTATTTTTTTTATTTTCAAATAGATTGTGAAAAATAAACATTTTTAGTTATAAACAAATTAAACAAACCAGATATAAATAAGATACAAATACAGATCAAATAAGGATGAAAATCAAACAATCCAAACATAATTAGAAGAGGAATTGCCAAATTATTGTAACAAATCCATGTGGGGCACTTTAAGTGGTCTAAAGATAGGCACAATTTGGTTTTAAACCGAGAACCGAAGTTGAACCATCACTGACAGTTCCAAAACCAGAACCGGATCGGTTAGTCGGTTTTGCTATTAGTTTTCCGAGACCTACTTGAGTCAAGTGACTTACAATCTATAACTTACAACTTTTATATATAACCTAACATACATATAACTTTTTAAATAAACCTACAACTTTATTGTAAGATCCAAAAATAGATCTTGCATCTTCTTTATAAGTGACTTGACCCAAATCCTACCTTAGTTTTCCAGTTCCTATGTGGTTTTATGGTCTAGAATTGGATAGAACCGACGGTTCCATTGAGAAAAAGAAAAAGAAAATTATAGAATTTTTTTAAATTGTATTAAATATATAATTATTAATGTTTGCATTTTTTCATATGAATAGTAAAATTTATTACCAATTTACAATATTAATATGTTATTATAAAGAACACAAATAGACATAATTTAAAATCATATATAATTTAGTTTATATAAACTTTTCCTAAAAGAAAAATTTATTTCCTTAATAACACTATTTCATGTATTATAATTTACTTTTATCCTCTAGAGTATTTTGTAATCTCATATTACTAATTACAATTGATATCAGTTGTATTTGTATATAAATAAATGCACTGCCTAAATAAAATTTTTAAAATTTTGGTTAAATAATTGAACATTTTTAGACCTAATAATTAATTATTTTGAGTTTAAAATTTATTTTATTAAAAACTAAAATCCATTTATTTTTTAATTTTACTTGCAAAAAAAAGCAGTTCCATGGTTCTAAAATTGGAACAAAAAATTGGTTTTCGGTTCCTCATTTTCAAGATCTGGAACTTGCAGTTCTGATTTCAATTCAGTTCGGTTCCAGAACTATGCCCATGTCTAGCGTGGTCATCGGGAAACATATATCCACTATTGCGTAAAGTAAAACAAATGGAATTCAGAAAAATAAGAGAAAAGAGTTATGTTATTTTAACATATCTAAACACTGGAGATAAGGTCTGGAGAGATGTGTTGTGGGTCTTGAAAATAATCTTGGATTTTCATTTAGGAAACTTTTGTAGTTTAAAACTTTTGCTTCGTGCATCTTTTCGAACAGCTTTTAGTATAGTAGAACTTCAAGTTAAATATTGGGTAGAATTTTATGGTAAAACTTCTATAATAGGCCTTCATGATGGAACTTTCCAGCAGAGTTGTTTTTGTAGAACTTTCTAACATGGTGCAACTTTTTTCAGGGTTTTTAGATAGAACTTTTTGGTAGAATTTACTAGTATAACTTTTGGTTGAACTTGTTTTAATTGAGTGGGAATGTGAAATTTTTTTGTCATTTAATCATAACTTTTCTCGGTTTGTCGTGGCAAGATGATTATTTATCTTAAAAAACAACCATACACTGAGAAGAAATATTGAATCACTTAATGAAGTTGTTTGTTACCATAAAAAAGTTTTAAAATACCGAAATACTTTGTGGTTTATAATTTTTTTCTTTTCAATCATAAAACATTTCCAAATAATTTTTCTGATAATAAACCATTCCTCTGATAATCTTCTATTATTGAAAGTGGAAGTATATCATTTGATAAAATTGAGTGTGGCATTTCTTAGCTCGGGCCGGTTTTGGGTTAACAAAGAGCTGACCTGTGACTTGGTGGGCCGGGCCGGGTCAGCCCGCTGCCGATGTCCAGCTGTTCATTAAAATAAGAAAACTAGATAATAGGTTACCAGTTACCACAGTCTGATCCTCTCCTTTTTTTTCGGGAACACTGTCACGAAGTAAAAGTTCTTTGCAAAATACGAAGCATATTACAACGTATATACCGGAACATATTTACCCAAAATATTTAAATTAATATAACCTGCCAAACATCAAATTATCACTATAATAAAAAGTTCAGATTAATGAAACTCCTTCTGACCATCAAGTCAAAAAGATCAAGCTCTAGGTCCCGCCGAACAACGACTTAAAAAAATAAAATAAAAATCCAGAATTTAGGAATACAGATCATGAAAATAAAATCAAGTAGGAGTCATTATTAGAACAATAATCAAACATGCTTCTTGAGAACGTGATGGAACTTCTTTTTAAATTTGGTTAAAGGAGTATCTTAATCAAAGGGTTTTGAGAAGTGGACTAGAGCTTAAGAGGGTAGAGGCTGAAGGTTGGACAAGCTGAGAGGGTAAGCTCATTTGAATCTTGTCCATCAAATTTTGAAGTGACCCTGTTGAGGCCCGTTCCTATAAATGGTTCTTGATCTTGATTGCATAATGCATCCTATGGTGTGAGCATACATCCAAATAGTCATGACATCCAAACATCCCTTTAAACTTTTGTTTCTAGGTTTAATACATATTTAAGGAATCTCTTATGGGTTTTTGCATAAATTTATGAACAACCAAAATAATAAAGACATACACAAATATTAAATTTAGATTCAATCTGTAAGGGTTTTGAAATTCCGTGGACATATAACTTACAATTTATAAAATCAGAAAGTGTTAGTTAGGTCATTCGACACAATTCATAATTGATCCAATCAACATATTGTCACAATCAAAGAGAACATTTTGATTGATAAGATCAAAAGGGAAACACTTTCGATAACTCAAAAAAGGGTTTCACATAATTGAAAATGAAAAAAGAAGCAATATCATTAAGATTCATTATCTTGGTAGAGTTACAAGCGATATTATTACTAATATGGGTAACATTTTTTAAAACACAAGTAAAAAAATAATATAATTGTTCAAATAACTATAGTAAAGGTTTAACAGCTTTACACTCTTAATTCAAATTGGATCATTAAGAATATCATTCTTTCAAAATTAAAGATTTGTCCTTATAAATGATTTTTTTTTTTTTGAAGCAATAGCTCAAGAAGTTTCAATTCTCAATCAAAGATCTACTTCAAAAAATGTCATCTAAAGTTATAAAATTCTTTTGGAAGCAGTGCTTAATTTCCCTCAAAACTAGGGCCTATATATATATATATATATATATATTTGTTTATTTGCAATAACTTGAACTTTTACTAAGCCGTCTTTGATTAAAGATTAGGCTTAGGTTTTCTTCTACAATTGTGAGCTTGTCTCGAACCCCATAAGTCTTGCACTCTTGCTTTCACCTTAGTATTCCGAATCAAGTTTAGAAATCTAATTCCCATCAACCTACCTTAAACTTTTCATGTTTTGTTTAGGTTTTTCCTCTAGATTAGTTGACTTAGAGTCTAAGTAGAATCCTATGGCAATAGGAGAAATTTTTGTAGCCTTGGTATAATTGAAGGTTTTAAAGGTTTAACTAAGAGAGGATATTAAATGCCTCCTTCATAGGAGAAGTTACCTGCTATAGAACATGAACAAATTTGAGAACATGTTTCTATGTGTAATCCATTAGATTAACATTCTCACCTGAGGCATCCTTACTAGTCATTCTATTTGTACAACTAGTTTTGAACTCTCTACACTAGATACCACTAGGTATTTGTCTCTAATAAGTGGTAAAACAAATGTATTAGACTTTCTGTTAGAAATCTTCATAGCTATTTTAGATGCAACTTCATCATCTACCTTGACAAACTTCTTATCAATCTTCTTACATGGTTTCTTTCTTGAAGACTACCTTCACCTTACATTTCTTCTTCTCTAGCATACTATGGCCAATGGCAAACTTTTCCTTATTCTATCCACCTCTTCTTCTTCTACACCAACCTTACCTTATTGAATGAAGTATGCACCATCATCTATTGTCCATATTGTACTTTTTGGTTTTAAAACCACGTTCTAGAAGATTTTCTTTCATAGTAACTTCACTTTGAAAGGAAAAATTAAGTAGGAGCAAACTTAAAACCTTTAAAATTTAGAGCTCTGTGATGAACATTGTGGCTTCTAAAATATATATAATTTATTTATTTGGGTTGACTTGTGAGTTAGGTAATAGGGGCCAACGAGTCTAAGTTGTTTATTGGGTGATGAGATTTGGTTTAGTGGACTCAAACTAGGGATCGTTGAATCATTTTATCCACATCCAAGCTCTCTTAGGTAGAGCCATGCACATAAGTTGATAGTTACTACGATAAGCATGCATTGAGCTTACTCTATCTCATCTATCAATCACTAAGATGATCTTACAGTCCTCGTCTACTTTAGATACTTATAAATACTTAGTCAATCTTCCTCATTTATAATTCTCGATAGAGAAGCTGAATGAGATTTTAAGAATAAACTCTACTCACAAGGATCAAACAAGTAGATAAGGAGACTACCATTGCAATTTCTCAAGAACTGCAAGGTTGATATGTGAAGCTTACTCAAACTTATTTACCTATCACTTGTGCATTTGAAACATCGAAACTGTTTATTTCTCCTTCCCGTCATTCTCTTTAAGTCATTTCATCCAGTGTCATCTCCCTATCAATACTTATGAAGTCATGTGTAAGGAACATGATCTAAGTGATTCATGCATGACCACTCTCAAAAAAACCCAACATCTATATTTTGGAAACTCTATTAGGAAGTGGGGAGTTTGGCACTTCCATGATGGCAACTCTTATTAGAAAGCCAGGTAATTTTAATGATAACATTATTCAAGATCCTAACAACACTAACCTTGATGTGATTGAGCAAATCAGGCTGGCACTTGAGGATAACAACCTTATTACTAATAATACTAACTATGCTATCAACACACAAGACACCAACCTTGACAACACACAACTAATGTGTGTCACTTAAGAGAATAATGCACAAAAAATGCAAATAATGCAAGGGAATACTACGGCCTTAAATAAATTCTTGGTTATGTCTACCTATCATATGTTGAGGATGGTTGTCGCGGAAAAAGGTGTAACCTTGCTAGACTCTACCTCGCTGCAAATCAAGGCGCAACCTCTTTAGCTTAACTAGTTGTCTTACCCACCAACAATGCATTTAACCACTATTTCCTTTTAATAAGGCAACAATTATTGCACCCAATTGCAATGCTTGGTAAAACTATTACCTTATCAATTTAAAGCAACAATTTTAAGGTACAAATTGGTAACAATTCTAATACCTAAAAGTAGGGATGTGATCAGGTGTTGGACAGATCATATGAACCTGAAACCTAATTTGCTACCCTATAGGGTCTATTAAACCTAACCCTATAACCCTATAGGGTTTTAATAATATATCCAAACCCACCTTACAGGGTTTAATTTAAAACTGAAACCCGACTCTATAACCTTATTTTTTTTCAAGCTTTTTTCAAAATTTAATAATAAATTTAAGAAAAAGTAGGTGCTTCTAACATAAGTTTTCTATACATTCAAAAATGAAAAGATGTAATAATACAATATTTATTCACATAAATATATTACTTTTTTTACCGTATAATATCTTATAAAAATGGTTAAATTAAATCTCATGCTATAACTAAACTATAACATATAGTAAGTAATATTAATCTCCATAGCAAATATGACTTGAATAAAATTTAATAAAAAGTTTTAAAATCCATAACTAGTTTAATAGACATAAAAGAAAAGATATCCTTGGGAGGTAAAAAAAATGGTAGACTCTTCGTGTTTTCTTTCCTCTCCTTGCCTCTTTAGTAATGTTTTTATTTATTTATTTTTAAAATTATAATACTAGGTTGTTGGATTTCCATCGGTTTATTATATGATTCAAACCCGATCCTATAACCCTATAGGGTTTTTACTATATATATTAGGTGGGTCAGAAACCTTATAACAGCCTATCCACCCTACCCAAAAGTAACAGTTTATGTAAACATATTGCAATAGTTTTTTTTTCCTTAAATGTACAATAATTAATCTTATAGCTAAAGAAATGGCTATGAAAGCAAGTGTAACGGTTTGTATCATTTAAAAGTAATAGTTTTGTATAATTTAGGCAATGCTTTGTTATTAACCAAATGTAATAGTTTTAAAAAATTTGTTATCAACTAAATGCAATAATTTTTATAATTTAGGCAATGATTTGTTATGAAAAAAATCGTTTCATATAATAATTACTGGTAATAATTATTCTTGGTATGTATTATTTTAGAGTTTAGTGATTTGAAACCTGTAAACACTATAAATAATTTTGTCACAAAGTAAATTGTAAATAGAATAGCACTAACAAATTTGTAACTTTGCATTTAATTGACCTTTATAAATCTTTAGTAACAAAGTTCTCAATGAACTAAAAAAATTAGTTTCTCCATATACAGCATCCTACAAATTATTAATAAGGTTATCAATACACTTAAATTAGTAGTTACCTTAAAATCACTATCATACAAATTGATAACAAGGTTCTCAACAAGATAAATTGTTTAAATAAACTAAAAAATCAATAATAAGATACTCAACAATATTTCTAATGTGTTATCTTGTGATGATTTTGACAAATCTACTTTAGACATCATTTCGTGCAATATCATCATCCTACAAAAGAACAAATGAAATAATCAAATTAGTTAAAAATTCATCATATTTATTACTAAAAACTTTAACAAGTAGTAATTGTAAAAAAAGCTCTTATAAAACATCGGTAATTACTCTTATGCAATAATCAATCACAAGTAATTTATATATATTGTCAATTTTCATCCTTCTTATTCAATGACAACCATGATACAAGCAATAATGATCAACATTCAATTAGAAGATATAATATAACAATTTTTTTGACAGTTATGATACATTATTCTTTTCTCAACCAATAAAAAATAAAATAAAAATGATTTATACTGAAAACATCTCAAATGAATAAGTAGCAATCCTTTAAATAGTTTCATCAAATGTTAAACAAACCTACACTATATTTTGGACTATATAATCCTATGTAAAAGCTTATGTTTTTGTATATTGTGGATTTTAAATAGTTACCTTTGATGCAGGACAATGCATTTCATTTGAAGACAGTGTATTACATAAAGCATTTTTTTTTTGTTGAAATTATGCAAAGCAGATTGATTTGGTGCACTAGAAGCTTCGCTAGGAGATTGCTGTTGGAACTAAGTCACCTAGATTGTTGGCATCAATGTCTAAACTCGTATTGATCATTTGTAGTTGTGACATGAGCATTGACATGATTTTCTTTGTTATTCTATTCTTCCTTCCAATTCTAGCATTTATTTCTTCAATCATGCTCTAGTAGAGTCCATAAAGTCTTGGGGTAATATGTAATTAATGGAAACACATATACGAAACTTACATCTATTCACTTAGAAATAAATCCAATAATAGTCCTCTATGTTTGAGAATAATTACTTGGAAATAAATCCAATAAATGTGAAATGTTTGGCAGAATTTAGTGGAAATTTTTTCTATCCTTTAAGGAATGATTTAAAGTCATCTATGCTTGTGTCAGATCAAGTCAACCTACTATTTGTACAAATTTACCTTTGCCTTAATGCTACTAGTAGGTGCAACAATGTATTTGAATGACTCACTTAAATTACAAAATAAATATATATCATGTCTATATCTCCTCTAAGCCAATAAAAATTATGTTTTGAAAGCTTAAAGACTTTAACTATTTTGAAAATTTACATTTGGTTTAAAAGTTGTAAATTTTTATTTGAGAAAATACCAAGAATTTTCCTTTATGAAACAAAAATGCTTTCTACTTAAAAGTTAATTTCAAATTAATAAATAAAAAGGTACAAGGAAAAAATTTTTAAGGGAGAAAAAGAGATAGAAATAAACACGCTTGCTTCTTTTAATAAACATTAGCTAGCCTACAAATTTTCAAATTTCTTTTGTTCAATTTAATCAAGCAAAATTGCAAATTAATAGATATAATGAGTACATACAATGTTCAAATATAATCTCACACATTAACATGTTACTATGATCCATTGACATTCCTTGGTTGTTACAACATACACAAACAATTATTATTAGACAGATCATATCACTATGTATGTCAAATATAGATCTTTAAACCTCGATTGAGGATTTATACTCTAATATCCAAACCTAAAATCCAAAAATAAAAAACAAAACAAAGTAAAACCAAAGTCCAAACAACTAAACAACCCTACATTAAATGTAATTTTGGTAGTTTATTTAAGGTTAATATTGTGATTTAGTCTTCTTTACTAAATTCGTAAAGAATAGCATGGTATGAAATCATGAATCTTTCACCGTTTAGGCACATTCTCCAACAATCCTACTCCATGAAGCCAACTCAAGCAATAAAACAAGGCATAATCCAATCAAAGGTCGAATAAAAGAAATACAATTTAGAATCACGATAGGATTTGAAAAAGACTCCAACTATGAAAACCATAGCTATGTTTGGTATGTAAGAATGGATCTGGAATGGAATCATGATTTCAAATCCTCATCCCATTCCCATGTTTGGATCGAATATAAGAAGTTGGAATCATGATTCCTTGGAATTAACGATTCCAGCTTTGAGGTAGAATGCAATTTTCGATTTGATAGGACGAATTGTGACTTCATTCCGGCTTTTTACATCAAAATTATATATATATCCCTAATTAATATTAAATGTTTAAATTTAATTAATCAATACTAATTGATGTTGTGCCAAAATTTAAAAAGATGTAGTTACACAGGTATGATAGGTTCATCAAATGCTTTGCTGTGCTTTAATGATTTTGGACGAATGTTACATTCATCATCTCTTGAATTTTACCGACCATTTGTTGCTTTTTCTTTATTCAAGTAAATTGCAATTTAAGAAGAGAAAACCATAATTTTCAATATGTAGATCATATATTTATATATGTGTTATATATAATAAATATATATCGTGTAAAAATATAAACTACATATATGTTATATATACTATATATAACGTTTGTTCTTGAATAATGTCGTGCATGGTACATATATATATGTGTATATATATCATATCATATCAATTTGTTGTATAAATGTTATATATATTGGACAAAGATGTCTATAAGAAATGTATAGGAGTTTCTACAATCCCATCGATGGAGCCATCCAATCAACCATCTAAACATTAAAATAAATATAGTAATTGGAATATTAATTATTTCAATGGTTCAATCACGGTTGGGTATGGTGTGAGCTGTTGGATAATCGACGAGATTAGTCCCACCAAAATGAATTATAAGACTATAGAATTTCCTAAAATGTATATGTGGACAGAAATTAAAAAAGTAATTGGAATATTAACTATTTCATTTCTAGTTTAATTTCTTTTATTTGATTATATCAAACCCCAACCCATTTGATATAAACTATTGACTAGAAATTAAAAGAAAATTGATTTTTATAAAAATTTTAGGAGTTGCCACCCAATTAGGATGTACGAGTTAGTTGATCCTAACTTAACCACTAATCTGCAAAGGAAATTGATTTAAAATCAATCTCAATCAAATCATAATTTTCATGAGTTTGAGAACATACAATTTAAAATAGTCAACTATAACAATTAAATGTCAATTAGTGGGTCTAAATCGCTCCCACACATTTTTTTTTTTTTTGCCAAAGCTCCCACACATGTTCAATCATGTCGATTTGCAACTGACAATGTTTAACCCTATCATAGAGTCGAATATTGTTTCCAATATACGTCGCATATTCTGCAATATGACTATAGGAAATATGAAGTATTGGTTCACCATTGTCTCCCAATTCATAATCCGTCACTTAAAAGTTCAAATTGTAGCTATCTCGTTCATCTTCGGCAATCATATTATATAAAATTATGTATGCTCTCATAATTTGCCCTAAAACCTCTTGATCCCAAAAACGCGAAGGTCCATGAACTATAGCAAAACAAGATTGTAGTACTCCAAAAGCTCGTTTAACATCTTTTCTACATCCTTCTTAACGCTTAGCAAATAACTACTCCTTTGGATAATAGATTTGACAAATATTGACTACTCTGGATATATATCATTGGTGAGATAATATCTCGTGTCATAGTTTTTACTATTCACGGTGTAGTGTATCATTGGAGTACGTCCTTTTAAGACATCATCAAATAGAGATGTCTGCTCCAGTGCATTAATATCATTGTTTGAACTTTGGATTTCAAAAAATGCATGCCATTTCTATATGTCATATGAAGCAACAACTTCAAACATGACTGTCGGACACTCACGATCTCCTCTAGTATACATGCCTTGCCATGCAACCGGACAATTTTTCCACTCCCAATGCATACAATCAATGCTTCCTAACATAGTAGGAAATCCACTTTGCTCAGCCACATTAAGTAAGTGTTCAATATCAGCTTGATTTGGGTTGTGAAAATACTCATCACCAAAATAAGCGATGACCCCTTGAACGAATTTTTTGACACATTGTATGATTGTGCCATTAGCCATTCGAAAGTAGTTGTCTAAAGCATGAATAATACACTTCTGTTGTGGTGAAGCACTAGGTTTGCTAGCATCATCCCTTCTTTGTGTAAAATAGGATGAGTAATCATGTAGTACTTGCACAATGCGAAGGAAGACACTTTTTCTCATTCGAAATCTACGTTAGAAATGCTCATTAGTGTACACTGGGTTATCTGAGAAGTACTCATTATAAAGACAATTGTGGCCTTCTAGATGACTTTTATTTATATTTTTTCGCTTACGCCTTCTAGTAGAGGTGGAACTATCACGTATCTCCGGGATCACTTGATATAAATGAGCATTTAGCTTAGATCATGAACTGCTCATCTATGATAAAATGAATTCATCAATTGCTTTGTTGTAACCATTGCTTTGTTCAGAGTCAACATTGCTTGAGCTACTAGAAGACATTATGTTTTGACAAGATGAAGAATATAGTATACACTTGGAAGTAACAAAATTGAAGAGTGCATTTTATGAAGACATACTTGTTTGTCATTTATAGAACTTTAACTTCAATGGCTAGTTTTACAATGGTTAGTTTACCATGAAAAAAATAAAAACATATAGAAAAATAATTAAAATGCCAGTTTGGGGCCCTAAACGATGTTTTTTTTAGCCTCAAATTAGCAATTATGTGATAAACCCTTGTGATTAATATAGATCTTTGAACGAGCTTCTTTTGGACATATTATAATAAATGATTATGAGTTAGATATTGAAAGTTATGACTAATCAAAGTTTCGACAAACACAACCCAAAATTGTGCTCATAGACTTGGTCAAGGCCTCAACCTAAGCCATGACCCAAGCGTCAACCGAGCCTATGGCCACAATTTTAGGTCATGATCATAGTCGAGGCCTCGACATAGGCCACGTCCTAAGCCTTAATCGAGTCTATGGCCACAATTTTAGGTGGCGGCCACAATCAAAGCCTCGACCTAGATCTCGACCCCAGCCTCAACTGAGTCTGTGGCCACAATTTTGGATCGTGCTTTTCGGAATTAACGATTTCTTCTTGTTTTAATGATCTCTCTACATATCTCTTCTATCCATTCCTTTAGTACATCATCCATTGACGATGTATCGGTCATCATTATTGATTTCTCCAATTCCATTTGTTTTTTACGTTCTTTTTCTTGTTTGCGACGTTCCTGATCCTTTGTCATTCCAATTTCTTTATCTTTCAATGCATTTATTTTATGTAGCAACTCCACTTTATCACGATCTACCATGCTTAAGTGTTGTATCTCGTGAATGAATTCATCCACTTTCTCATTACCTTTAGCCTTTTCTTTGCCTTTTCTCTTTAATGCCGCTCTACCAGATCGATGAATGCCTATCTCACTTGCCTCATTATTTGTTGATATATCATTGTTTGATGATGAGTTGATATATGCTCCGGAGCTATTGACCTTAGAGCATTTACTTGTATTTTATTTGACATTTCTTAATCCAGATCTCCATGTGGGTCCATTATGCAATATGACTTAACAATGCTCAACAGTGCATAGTTTTTCTTGTTTTGTCCAAATAAATCATGAAGCATCTTTTATATAATTATGCGCACCTTTTCTACTTTGTCCACGCCGTTTTATTTTATCGTAATAAGCCCTAAAATTTCATGAATCTTTTTGAGATTTTTGACCACCAAATTTTACATTGTTGCCATGTTCGTCTCAATAGATTTTTCTCCTCCTCATACGATTGTCCCTTTTTAAATTCTTTATGGACTCATTGCCAAAATGTTTGTAATGGTTGATTGTTTCTAACTATTGGATCATTATTAAACCTCAACCACGTGTAAATTAAAAAGATTATCGTCATTTTGCTCCATTTTTTCATACGAGCTTGATCACCCCGATTTTTATTATCATCCTCATCTTCTAATTTTTTTACGTAAATATTGTGAGTATTGTTGAGACTTGTACTAATGCTGCTGCTTGTGGTGGATTAGTCTAAATTCGATTGTAGTGAAGAATTTTCCATCGAATTGAATGGTTGGAAGTTTTCAAGTGAAAACTGAGGAATATGTTGAAAATGTGGAGTTGTTATGCTTCTTGGATTATAACTAAAATTTTGTGGACTTTGGCTCGTGATTGGAAAATTTAGAGGACATTGCAAATTAGGGACATCTTGAAAAAATGCACCAAATGGAAAGTTTGATCTAGTTTGTGAAATATGTGGCATTTAAAGATTTTGTGAGTTTGGTGAATCATCATGTGGCAAATTTTAAGTATTATTTAGGTTTATGTATAAGAAATTGTAGATTGAGAGATTTTTTGAGAATTATAAGCACAATTTAAGAATTGAGAGGGAGATTTTTTGAATGATAAGAAATTATGATGAATTTTACGAGTAAAAAATTTGTAAATTTTTATATATTTATAGATAAATAAATTTTTTAAAAAAATTATTGGTGCATTGGTCAGATTGGCCATAATTTTTTATTCTTATCACAACGGTAATTTTTTAATCAACTGGTTTTGACCCATATTTTGACAAAAGTAAGAAAAAATTAAATAAAAATGAGTTGGTCCACAAAGCAATGGTCCTCACTTTATGGGTTAAGCAATGCCGTTTATCTTGAAAAATAATCTACGGAACGTCGCTAATGATGGTCTTAGAAATAATTCCCAAGCGTAAATTTCCTTCTGATCTTAGTTTCGTATATGGAATGCATAAAGTTACTGGGGTTGACAAATCTAGACGTTGGAATGTTGGGATGGAATTTGAAATTGGTCATATGTGGACATATATATGACATAGGAATTCATCAATTAGAATTTATTGTTCCATCAACGGATGGCACTGGATGCATATACAATTCCCATGGAAAGCAGCCATGATGAATCCTCTCATATATGAATTGGCTTTTCTTTTAGAGAACAACATTTCACTCAAGAAATATTTGGGTCTTTAATTTTTGGGTGTTAACCTTGAGAGTGGTGCCACTAGTAAAAGTACTTGGTTTTATCCATAATTTTGTTTCTTTAGAACGTGTATATAAATATATATGGTATATGATTTATCAGTTCATTTTAACAGCCAAAGCTAGAAAATTAGCTGGAATAGCTAATACAAACCTAGAACACCAAATCCAACACAGAGGGCAAGTCATATCATGTAAATGAGAGAAAGAAAGAGTAGTTATCTACAAAGGAGAGTTATCCAATATCCTTGAAGGCCAATCATACAATAACAAGCCTAAAGTGACATGTACGATTAAAACGGTGCTGCTCACTTGCGCATTGAAATATAAAAACATGTTGAAGATTTATTTGAAACACCAACACAAGGTTGTATGCCATAATATATATACAAAAACCAAAGTCCCCAGCTTTGCGAGTGCACTTGTTAGCAACTGTGCCATCTTTTGGTTCCCATGCACCAAGTAGCAATCAAGCTATGCAAAGAAGCAAGTAATGCCCAAAATATTTAAACTTCATTCGATAATTTTTAGCACAGACAAAATATAGAGAGCTTTAAAATATATAATTATTATTTATTTAGGATTGTGTCGTAGGCTAGGCTACAATACTTAACGAGTTTAAATTATTTATTAGGATAACTTCGAAGGATTTGAATTGATAAGCCTTAAACAAGGATTGTTGAACCCATCCATCCATATTCAATTTCTTCTAGGTAGGCTCATATACATAAGAGGATGGCTACTAGCCTTGAGCCACAATAAGCTCATTCAAGATAAGTATATATTGAGCTTACTCCATCCCATTCATAAAGCATTGAGATGATCTCATTGTTCTCATTCATTGTAAGTACCTATAAATATTTAGCCACTGCTTCTCATTTACGACTTTTAAAAAGAAGAGACGAATACAATTGTATATAATAGGTGTTGCGCACAAAGATCAAATAGAGAAATAAAGTGATTTCCAATTCAATTACTTTAGAATTGTAAAGTTAACACACAATGCTTAATTACTTAGGCTCTTTTGCTTATCAGTAGTGCATTTGAGACACTAAGGCTGCTCATTTCTCCTCTCTATCATTCTTTTCAAGCCATTCCATCAAGTATCATCATCAACGCTCAAAAGTCATGTTGTAAGGTATGGGAGCCACATGATACGTTCATGACCACTCCGAAAAGAACCTAACATCTACAAACGCATCATGCACCAATATATCCTTTAAAATGAATAATTAAATATTTTTAATTAGATATATTTAAAATGAATAATTTATGGCTTTAGGAATTGTTGTTTTCATGATGATTAGGTTAGGACTTTATCACGTTTAGTAAGCAGAAATCATTTCCAATAGAATGGATTGGAATGGAATGCGTTCTGGAATGACAAATCAATTCCTGTGTTTGGATGACTATATGAAATGGAATGGCTGTAAAGTATATTAGTTAAAATTATCCCTAGTAATAAATGCAAATACAAATATGTGATATGACAAAAGGGTAATTACACTTTGCACAATTAATGAAGCTGGAATGAAATCTTGATTACGCCTTTAAGAAGGCAGAATCGAATTCCTTTTTGAAGTTGGTATCATTGATTCCAAGGGATTGCAATTCCGGCTTCTAAAAGTGCATCCAAATGTAAGGATTGAAGTAGAAGCTAGAATCGCGATTCCATTCTAATATACCAAGTATAACATTAATATATTTCAGTAACTTGTTCTATGCTTTATTTATTTTTTAATGTGAAGCAAAATATAAAGAGTGGTACCTCATAATTGCTGCGATAATATGTTTGGTAACATTTATTGAAGTATTTCGAATTACATACATAAATATAAATTCCACTTATAGATATAAGTATGGATTTAGGACATATATTGAATTTGCTTCAATATGCCTTTAAATGTCTTATATATATATACATACATATATATATATATATAACTAAGCTAATCCTTCTTTTAATACTTAGCTTTTGAACCTGTTTTGTTCTTGGCGGGGAAAAAAAAAAGACCATGAATTGTTTGAATACTTAATTAAATTTTATTACCCGTGTTTGCCATGAAATTCAAACTTACACATGCAAGTATTACACACCACGTGTCACCAATTAAATTTTAACATATATAAATTAGGGAATAGGTTGAATTTTGCATGTGGTGTTTAAATCCGAATGTTTTGTTTGTTCTAATTTGTAAATTATCGAAAATATGTTTTATTAGCTTGTCATAATTTATTCAGAGGTTCCGTTGAAAGCTATGGAGTTTTTTGTCATTTCGGCCTAATCATTGCTTATGGCTTTTAGGCCCAACTGATGAATTTGGACCAGGATCGACCTGCATTTCAGTTCTATATATTTTGGAAATTTTGGAGTCTTATTGTTAAGGAAGTATTTGCTGTAACAGGCCAATTTAGAAGTTGTTTAGGAAATCTTATATTATTTAATCATAAATGGTATAGGTGTTTCGTCGATAATTTAGAGCTCGTCATGTGCACATATTTTCAAAGTTTTAAGTAATTTTTTTCTATTAAATCCTTTTGAGATTTTAGATCTTCACAATAATATTGTTAGCTAAGGATACATAATGAAATAAGTTGACCATAGTCACAATTGGAACTAAAATATAAATAAATGGATTAATGTCATATTTAGTATCTAAATTTTTTCCAAACATATTGTTAACTATCTAAATTTTAAAGTAATCAATTTAATAATGAATCAAATTTACGTATTCATTAATAATATATTTATAACTCAATTAGTTGAGTCGATATTTCTAGTGAATGGGGATGTGACATGTATCAAATAGCCAATAAAAAATTATACAATTTAAGTATGTGGATTAGTACATAAATTTTCTAATTAAATAATTTAGTAGGTAGATTAATTCTTAGCAACTTCAATATATGAGTCAATATGCCTATTTATTTATCTAATTATCTATTTTTTTTAATTTGCTATTTAACATGTGTTGCTTTTCTGTTTATTGGAAGTGCTTATTTAGCAAATGGAGTTGACTTGGTTAGGAAAGATAGTATTAATGAATACAAAAATAATTATTAAGTATTAAATTAACCACTTTAAATTTTAATAATGTAATTGCATATTGCAAAAAGTTCTGCTGTCACATTACCCATAAATAAACTAATGGAAATTTGTAAATTACCCTCCTAAACTTTTACCAAGGTGTGTTCACCTCCTCAACTTTTAAAGTAAGGTTTTTGACCACATGAACTTTTAAAAATTGGCACAATTAAAAACAGTTAACTTTCTTCATGAATCTTAAGATTGGCGGAGGTGTGGAGGGTGTTGGGAAGGGGTGGGAGTCTAAGGAGTAAGAAAGCTTACTTTGAAAACTTAGGACTGAATTCACACTTTAGTAAAAGTTAAGGGGCGTAATTTGTAATTTCCCCATAAATTAAATATATTTATGGATTATTCAAACTTGGTCTGATGTTACTTAGATTTGATTTGACTATAATTGAGTTGAGCTTGAGTTGAAGCTTATACTATTTGAACAATTCATGTAACTAAATCCAAGGTCCATAATATTTCAGATAAATTACACCGAAAGGTCAAAATGTTCAAAAGTAAGTTCATTTGAGATCGCAATATTAACGAAGTGGGTAAATTAAGATCAGCATTGACACGTGTCACAATAAGATCTTCTGAATTTTAATTAATTTTTCTCTTGAACCACTCAAAGCGTTATAATCTCAAATGAACTTGCCCCTAAATATTATGATATTTATGTGTAATTTACCTATAATATTTCACTCGATTAACTTATGAACCTAACCAAACTATCTAATTAAGTTTAAATGTTAATATATTATTCTAAATAAAAAGAGTAAACTGTTTAGATAAATAGATATTTAAACATACCTCATCAATTGAATCTAAAATTTTCAAAGGTGAGTTTGGATATAGTTTAAACTTAACACTATATAATGTTAATTCAATTTGTTTGCTAGTTTCTCTTCCTATAAATATTATTTAATGGTACAACCACCAATAACAACAAATAATTTGTAAATTGAAATAGCAAATATATTGATATAGACATCACCGTCATCCACTTTGATTTTAAACTTAACCCAAATTATTAGTTCTCAATTTTTAAAAATTTGGAACTAGAATTGAAATCATGGGAGTTGGGCTAGTTCTTGGTTTCGCGAAATTGGCAGTTCACATAGTCACGAGTTTGGCTCCAATGAATTTTTTTCTAGAAATTATTGAAAACTAGTTACGAGCTCGCGTAATACGCATATTACAATGTTAATTATGATTCAATTAATTTATGAAAATGCAATAAATATAAATATAATACTAAAAGAAAGGTAGCATTCAAAGAATACAAGATAAAATGTACTATTAAAGAGGTAAGATGGTAAGAAAAGTGTTAAAATCTTGTGCTATGCGTAGATTTATTTTTAGATAGATAACATGTGATGTAAGAATAGTTATTTATTTTAATAGATATAATGCAACTATTATTGATTTATATATATCACAATGTAACAATTCTTTTCATAGTAATATCATCTTTAGAATAGTGGGGTAAAATATCATGCTATAAAGTTGTGTCATTTTTCATTAATTATAAAAAGGTTGCAACTATTCCAAAATGTACATCTATCTATTTATATATCAACCATATCTCTTGAACAAAAGTCATAGCAAAAATTATTAAACTATTGAAATTATTCCCTCAAAAATTAACATTTTTCAACATTAATTGAGAAATTATTATAAATATAGAACATCTAATATTATTGATTTATATATATCAAAGGTTTATGGAACAATTTTTTATCATGAAATGATGATCTTTCATTCACCTAACATGGCATCATGAACAAAAGCTTTCAAAATTATATATGATGGAAAAAAACTAATTTATCAATAACAATTATCAAATCATCAAAGGAATTTTCAATAATTAACACGTTTGTAATATATACCAATAAAAGCTTGAAAACATAGCACAACTGCTATTTTGTATTATAATTAATTATAAAAACATGACTCGTATTTTAAGCAATTTGCAAATACATGATCTGTGTTTTTTTTTTTTTTTACAATAATGTGACCCGAGTTTTATAAAAAAAAATCAATATTATTAATTACTATTAGAAGGAATGTGTTAGAGTCTTATTGGTCTAAAAAAATTAATTAAATAAAAATAATTATAAATAAAATATTAAAATTTATTTTTTGAAAATTAGAAAATTAAAAATGTAAAATTAATTTTTATGTCCAATCAAATAATGACACGTGTTATTCTAAAATTATTAAATAATATTGACACTTTTAAATGAAACTCGGGTCACATAATCATCAAAAAAATATAATACAGGTTATGTGTTTGCAAATTGATTAAAACACAGGTCATATTTTTATAATTAACCCTTTATATTAATACATTACATTATATAGTGATTTTTCTCATAAAATGATGTGTTATTTAGAAAAAACTATCATATTTTAGACTATTTGAGTAAAACATCACCCATGCAAGGAGTTTCTTTTTAAAATACACATTGTCCCGAAACAAAAACTAATGTTAACACTCATAAAATATTTTAAAGGGTTTTAGCTTCAAATATTTCAATGGATCATACTTAACATGTATCGCATAATATAATGTAAAAGTGAAATGATCCAAATCTCTATGTATATTAGAAACTGAGTTTAGATAGATTTTAATTAAATCAAATGAATCATAGGATAATTAGATAAGTTGACAAAATAAGGTTAGTAATAATTAAGTTGAAATTGAGATTTTGGATTCCTAAATCTCCTAAACATGTTTTTAAAATGTTTAAAGGATTCCTAAACCTTTGATTCTTAGCCTAAACTCCAATTTCTAAATCTCTCCAAAATTGGAGTTCATTTGCTTGTATAAAAATATCAGTTCTTAAACCCGAACTCAAATTAAAATCCTTTTATCTAAAATAAATTTCTAATTTAAGTTCTCATCTAGAGTTCTTAATTTCTTACCTATCGGTTTTAAAATTATCTTTTAAATACTTCTAGAACTATAGATATTGATCTGATAGTTCTAAACCTATACTTAAATTCTAAAATATCCTAAGTTTTATAATTATCCTTTCCTTTCTTTTTTCTTCACCTTCCTATTCTTTTCTTTTCTCTCTCTTTTGTCCTCTCTTTCCCGTGTCCCTCCTCCTCCTCCTTCTTCTTCTTCATCTTCTTCATCTTCTTCTTTTCTTCAAATTCTTCAAGTAATCTCAAGTTTCATATCATCTAGAAGCTAAATCATGGCTACGAAAGAGGATAGAAAGAGGAATCAAAGCTAGAAGAATAGAGAAATCAAGTGAGCATGTGTTCTTGACAAGATAAGTTGTTATCTCCATGCTTTCCTTGTTGTTTACTTATGTACTTGGTAAATTGATGTTGAAATAAGTTAAAAGTGTTGTTTACATATATATGTATTTATTGGATTTATGGTTTATGGGAGTTAGGATTGTGATGAAGAAGATGATGAATAGTAAAGTTGGGGTTTGTTGGAATGATTTGATATTTGATATATGATGAGGGGAATTTGTGCTTTTGATATCGTTTGAAGTATATAATATGTTATATGAAGTTTTTATGATGTTTAAGTTGTATTAGAACATGTAAAAGTTGATATATTGTGTAAATGAAACATGGAAAATGTGTGGATCGCTTTCAAAAAAATTTCCCAAATTAGCACTACTTTATACACGGGCGTATACGGGCATGCACGAGCTTATACCGATCAAAATAAGCTCTCGGATCACTTTTTTGACCCCTACCCCACCTTATACATGGGCGTGTATGTGGTTGTGTAGGTCATAAAACCTTGAAAAATTCCTCTCGGGTCACTTTTTAATGCCCTACACGGCCCCGAGCACAACTGTGTACTAGGTTGTTACTTTCCCCTGTTTCACAGCTTGATCATATTTTAGCCATAACTTTTTCATCCGACCTCCAATTGAGGTGATTCAAGTTGTGTTGGAACTGTTAAAAAGAGATCTATAATTTTCATGTTTTGAGTTTTTACAAATTCAAAAAGTACTGATGCTTAAATTTTAGTTCTTTCCAACTATTATGTTTTTTAAACTAAGTCAAAAACTTATGTTTTGCTTGTTAAATATATTTTTGCTTAGAAAGTGGATCTTTTTTAGCTAAAATGAGATATATAAGTGATATTTAATGTGTTATGTGAGTTAATTGATGCAATTAAACATGGGTTAAGTAGATTTATAGATTTAACAAATAATTAGATTAAATCAAGAAGTTACTTATAAAATTAACTTAGTTAACAAACCTAGGTCCAACTTAACTAAATGAACTTGAATGAATTAAAATAGATTAGATTGTTTAAATTTGATGAATTTGGCTAGGTTTAAGCTAGCTTAAGATTAAGTAACATGAATCTTAGATATATAATGAATTAGTAATTAATCTAAGTCCAACCTGGATTAATAAACTTCACTAAGCTAAAATGAGTTAGATTGTCTAAGTTTAATCAACTTGACTTAGTAAATGAATAAAATGAATAACACTAATCAATTTGGCTAAGATTTAGTTAAAAGGAGTTAATGGTTACTAATTGGTTTAAGTTAATGAGATAGGATAACCTTAGATTAACATGGTGAATATGTTTTCTCAAAAGTGTGTTTACTTGGAAAAATGAATGTTTTTGGTTTATGAATTCTTTGTTGATGCTTTTGTAATATAACAGTATAAACAAAGAGAAAAGGAAATACTTTAACAGACAAAGGAGAACTGTTCGTATTTTGGCGGGGTGATATTCACAGCCATAGCGGGGTTCCTATTTAGTTTATGTTCAAATAGGGTTTTAATAAAAGTTGATATAAGTAGATAAAAGAGTTATAGCTTAAGTTCTTATAAGAATGTGATTTCTTGAAACAGATGTTTGAATCAGATTTGTGGATTCTCCTAGGTTACCTTCTGATTCTTTTGAGTTGTGAGCATCATTTAAAGGTACACAATAACTTGCGTGGTGATTGTTAGGATAGACATCTTAAATGGAATAAGAACTTAAACTTGGCTTAATAATTGTTTGAATTAGTTTTCTATTCCATCGTTTAAATCCGTTTCTGACCTGAGATGGTAGTTCAGTATTTGGTCCAGGCACCTTGCTCAGACTGGGGGCATGATAGTTAGGCACTTAGGCCCTTCGTCATTGAGATATGACTTCCATTGAGGGTATGGCGGACATCTGATGGGGCAAATGGTATTAAGGTAACGTTTGCTTAAGCTTAGAATGAAGTAACATGATTTAGTTCAATCGTTTATGGGAACGTTGGATTACGTGTGTTATAGAATAAGATAAGTGAAGTTATGTAAAGGAGGCTATTTTCTCATTTTCGGATATATCATCTAGGAGATATAAATATCCGGGCTACTTATATCAGCCTCTGAGCGTCCAGCGCGTTACTCAGGACCCCCAGATTCCCTATTGTCTGGAATTTGAATACTCCTGTGCTGTTTGTTTACTTTAAAGAAAAGATAATAATCTGTTGTTGATGCATTGCATTTAGTTAAGCTCGTGTGTCATTTCGTGTGTAATTGTGTTACTGTGTACTAGGCTTCGGCTCATTATTGTTGTTATTATTTTTTTACAGGTGCTATTGTTGATAAAGATGGTGATGATGAGATGTTGAGGATGATGTTGATGTTGTTGAGTTGTTGTGGTTGATGTTGATGTGTGGTTGATGATGATGCTTGTTTCAGGTTTTTGGGGGCGATCCAAAAGGCCCGTGAGAATGAGTGAAGTGGGATAGGGCCGTTGAATGTCTGTATTTTCTTTTATTTTGATTTATTTAGTGAGAAATGGATTTATTTATAAATTTGTAATTTTTTTAATGGGGATTGTTAATGCCCATATGTTTTGTAAATGAAGATCTACCCTAAGAGTAGATTAATAAATGTTTTTATAAAGTTTTGCTTCTTAGAAAGTTGGTTTACTCTTAAGGAAGTAGAGTTTTATTTAATTGTTTTTATAAAGTTATTTCTCCACTGCTAAATCCAGTTATTTGAAAATGTAATTAAATGATTTCATAACCTAAAATGGAGTAGCAATGTCGAACATAAACAAAATTTTTTAAAAGAAGCCTGAGCGTGTAATATTTTAGAGTATTATACGTGGTGGTAACCTTAAGTTAATTTAATTGATCGGATTAAATTTTTAGGGTGTTATAAAAAGTAAGCATTTTAATGATAAAACAATCATTATATTATAAACTTCAAATTATAAGAAGGATTTCAAAATTGAAAAAAATTAATAATTAAGATGTACTAAATACCTAAAACTTTCAAAATTAATAGCTTTCTAATTAGAGTAGGGAAGAAAAAAATGTATAAAAAAAGACCATGAAAAAGTGTATAGATAATTTAATATGAAAGGAGGACCCCCTCTTTTTGTTTTTTTCTCCAATAAAAGTGGGATATTTGTAACATTATGTCACTTACTAAAAAAATACAACGGGAGTGAGAATTCAAAGACTCAAATATACTTCCATTATACAATAAGTGTAGGAATCACGGTAATAACATAGACATTTTCATAATCGAGATTTTACATGCAAACTAAGAATAAATAATAAAGTGCTTGATATAGAATATTGAGTTCTCAAAATCCAAGTATGTGTACGTAGTTAAATACGAATTTATATGTATTGAAATAAGGAATGTTAGATTGTTATAGAATATATAAAAAAAGATTTAATTTCCAATCCCTTGAAGAGAAAAATAGGGAGAGAAAAAGTTGAAAGAAATGAACAAAATTAATTATTAGCAATTAGCACTATACATAAGATGATGTTATTATGCATATTGCATAACCTCTCTTTTGATAGATCATTGAAAAAAGGACCTTCAAATATTGTAGATAGAAAAATTAACAAACCATCAATATACAAATCATTATAATAGAGAGTGCATTATGCAAGGTAGATTAAGAATTGCAATTTGAGAATAAAGATGGAGGAGGATTAATTGGGAGAAAGGGAAAGATAGAAATGAAATAGAAATTAAAAAAAAAAGTAAGAGAGAGAAAGAGTGAAAAGTAGAAAAAAGAAAGGGTAAAGAGAGGAGTGAAAGGGAGGAAAAAAAACCACAAAGAGAGATAGAAATAGCATATAATATATCTAGTAAATTTATGAGTAATTGCATTTGTTAGAAAGTACAATAGGTATTGTAAGTGAAAGTGTATTATATCACAAAAGTTTTAGAAATTACATATCATAATAGCTGTGCATTAGATATGCATATTCATAATTATATATAGAATACTTATTGTCTCAATAATTCCTCACAAAATCAAGTCTAGACATGGCACTTGAGATAGCTTTACTAGCATGGACACCAACAATAACAAGGGACAAAATAGGATCCAATAACTTTTTACTTTTGATCAAGGACAACAATGCATTATTGGTGTTCCTAGAGAGGCAAAAATGGCTTTCTTGAGCTAGAACTATAGAAGAGACTAAGAAGGAGGTAGCTAAATTTCGTGCCTATATGTGTGTTGAGTTTTAGAGAAAGGCTATGAAGAGTAATAAAGATGTGAGTGCTAAGATTAACTGGTTTAAGCAAGAAACTATAGGAAAGATTGCTCATTTAAGCATAAAGGGATCAAGAATATCTCAAGATATTATGCATATGCCTTCAAAGTATGTGATAAGTGGGAAGAATTGGGATTTTGTATAAGGTAACTCAAGGACACAGCGAAAAACTATTATAGTCTGCGTTTAGGTTATATACTATAAAATGTGTACAATTCAATTTATCTTTCATTAATTTATTCAAGTAATTTTGTAGACTTTTGATGTATTCAGGATGTGTAGTTTTTATCATATCCCTATGACAAAATAAGAAAAAAGGTAGTTACTTTATGGTCCCTACAAAGATATATACATATATATAAAGTTGCTAAAAACGATTTATTATTATTATTTTTTTGTTCTCTTCCCTACATTGATACATGAGTATAGTTTTTTAATTTGATTTGTAATTATGTTTCTTGTTATCCTTTAATATATATTTTTTCCATTTAAGAGATGAATGCCCAAATCAAAGAGAAAAACCTGCTATAAAGTTAGAAAAAATTCTATTGTGCATGTTGTCGGTAGAACATCATCGATTTTAAGTCTAAGGGCCTATAACCAAAAGAAGTGGTTAATAATGCGCCAAAGGGTAGTCTAGCACGGTCACTTTCATGCTTAAGTTGGTAGTAGGTCTTAGAAGAGTAAAAAAATGCGTAATTAGAGCATGTGAGTAAAATCATGTACCACTGCCTTATAGCAATAGGTTCTACTTATGAGTAATGGTCATACCAAAATGGGGGCCCATAGAATATTCTCTATCTCTAAGAGAGAGAAATAAGGAGTGAGGACCCCATCAGTAGCTGACCTAGACCTAAAGTAGTGGTGATCATCCAAGAAGAGTGGTTGAATAGGTGAAATACTATATCTTTGGAGCACCCTTTAGGAGGTGTAGAGTTCCTCTAAGGACACATAGCGAGTTGAGGAGGTTAAAGTGCCTCCAGGGTAGGACTGTAAGCGAGTCGAGTCTATTCGTGAGCTACTTGAGTTTGTGTTACTCGAGTAGCAATCGTGTTTCAGTTCAAGTTTTAAAATACTTGATCTAAGTACTTCGAGAGCCTAATCAAACTTTTTAGATTTTTTATTAAAAAAAATTATAAAACTTGTGTTTCTCCTTCTTTTTAAAGTCTATTTTTATTTCTTCATTTTTTTTCATTTCCTTTATATATAATGGTTTGCATTTATTATATTTTAAGATCAAATCAACTAAAAACCCTATTCTATTCCTAATTCCTAACTTATTTTTCAATATAATTAATTTTTACAAGAATAATTGAGCTTAACTAAGTCGAGCTTGAGTTCATTGGATATCAATTCAAGTCAACTTCAAGCATAAAATTAAAGCTTGATTAAGCTCGAGTCGAGTTCAAGCTTTATGTTTTTTTTTATTCAAGTCGAGTTCAAGTCAGGCATTGTATTGTCTTGACTTGACTTGTTTACAGCCCTATTTCGGAGAGACATGAGGGAACAAGGAGATGTTCTTGTTAGAAGATAAGCTCGGGAGAGGTTTGGTGAATGATTTAAGGCCTATAGATAGAGATGGTCTAAGGCGCTTGATGGCATTCGAGGTCTTTGTTGCTGGTCCATTTTACTAATGTTAGGCTATTAAGTTATAATCAAATAAAGTCAATAATAGTGCGGTTTGTTTTTTTTTTTAAGTTATTTTTTAGCAACTTTTTATTTTTTACCTAATTAAGGTTAGGTAAAAGTTTACCCCCTAAAGAAACATTTATTTTTTACTTTTTACCAAACCCTAAGTTCACATTCTAAAGACACCTTCCAGCTTTTAAATTACTTATACCATTTGAAACTCCCATCATGTAGCAAGTTTTCTTCTTTTTTTTTTTTTGTGTTTTCTTTTAAATTTTGATAGAACTGGTTTAACCTCCCAGCTTTGTTTGTTTCATTATACTTTGGTCATTTTCGTATTATATTTTTATCATTTTCAAATAAATATTTATCAAAAAATAGATACCAATAAAAAACTGATAGTTTTATTTATAAACTAACCAAACAAATATAATACATATATGATATAAATAAGCTACAAATATTATACATATAAAAATCCAAAAACTCAAACGTATCATTAATTGGTTTCAAACCTTCATGTGTCGGCATGATCGGATGTTTGGTTAGCTTCGAACTCCCAATACAAAATCGATTCCCAATCTAATAACCATTGGATTGATTCCTAGGTTGGAATCAACCATGATAATGTTTACAAAAATGCATTCATATCAAGTATATCTTTGGGTGGGGTAGGTGCTAGTGAGGTACCCTAGGTCATATGGATACTATTTAATTATCTATTAATCTTAATAAGATTAAGATTAATAAATAATTATTACTTGCAATCCTTATTTTATAAGAAGTGTGTCATTTGGAATTCCTAATAACTTATATGTGTCTTTTAGAATTCCTAATAACCTTTCAAATCCCTAATAAGATTAGGGCAGTTGACTATGACACAGTTTCATATAAATAGAAAATGGTGATCTCCTCTAAGGTTTAGATGGACGCTTGCCATCATATTAGAATTACAGAGAAACTCTGTAACTCAAAAGGACATACCTTATTGAGAGAGATTACTTAAAATTCGGAATTGTTCCAATGTGCTAGCACACGTATGGAGATCTAATTGAAAATTTGTTTGTATGGATACAATAGAGGTTGTTCGCATTTGCAACATCTCATATCCAAAATTCCAAATTATAAAGCATAAAAAAGGGAATTCTATCTGCTCTAATTTGATTGAATCACATAGATCCACTTGGGAATTTAAGTTTTTAAAATTAAACAATTTGTATTCCGTTGCCAGATTCGTTTTTGGATCCTTAAATTCCTAACAGTGGTATCAGAGCCACTTGCGTTTTCAATCAAATTGTTTTTGAGTGATATACATATAATGATATGTATGATGTGCATATATGTACATGTTTATGTTTTCTTATTATGAAATTCGAAAAGCACCTTGCTTTGAGGGGATGTATAGATCTAGTATAATTTGATTACAAGTGATTTTTTGGGTTTTTCAATTTGTAAAAGGATAAACCATTTATGAAGGGTTGAACAAATTTGTTATAATTTTGAATTATATCAGACATGTATGCGTGGGGTAATCAAATTCATGTTGATGGATTTAGGGATTATTTTTGAAATCTGAGTGATTGTGTGTGATACGAACTATTATTATGAATTGCAGTAAAATCGGATTCTTTCTTTTTTTTTTTTAATTTGAACAACGTTTGAAAATTTTTCAAACAATTGGAAGTTTGTTAAACAGTTTAAATTCCGGACCGCTGCATGTGTTTTCTTTTTCCTGTGAACCGCGGTCGTGAGATGTTTCTCACGGAATCATAATTGGACGTCTGTTCGGGCGCTCGTTTGAATGTCCGAAATATTTTTATTTTGCATGCTGCGATTATTTTATAGAAATCAACGTCTGTTATGCGAATTTGATCCGCATCTGACATTCGCACATCTGATTTTTTGACATCGGATACGGTCTGATTGTTTATTAAAATTAAAAAAAAAAAAAGGAGGCGAATAGTATGTTACGAACTGCTGTCATGAGAACCAAAGAGTATTTTTGTAGTTTTTGAACTGCAGTTATATTTTATACACTAAATCGTTTTATAAATATATGTATTCGAATGAATTGGAATACAGATTTGAAAGATTTAATTTTTCTAAAGGATTTTGAAACCTAGAGTTGAAATTTTTTGACTTTTCAAATAATTTCCTAAACTAAGATTTTCAATTTTGTTTAACTTTCAGGGCCGTTCTCCTAAAATCGCGCAAGGGACGTTGCCTTTTAAATTGATAAGCACTAATTAGTAATTCTTAACATAAAATATACTTTTGAAGTGTTGTGAATGTATATGATTTCTATGTGTAGTGTTTCATATATGATGCATAGCATGGCCTTAAGACCTATGTGATTGATTGGTTTTTATTTCTTTTCTTTTAAATGGGTTGTAATTTTATAAATACGGCCGGCATGTCATTTTTGTTTTGTTGTAATTTATTTTCTACTAAATAGTAGTAGGAATCTCTTTGTATCTTTTCATTATTGTAATGAAGACATGAAGATGTCATGAAGACTTTTCTTATTCCATAGAGATGGAAGTGTGAGGACCATCATGAAGACACAAAGAATTTTACAACCCAGATCCATGCTGATGGATCTTCACCTTAGGTTTGGACCATTGATCTTTATATTGGCTTATGAAAATCAATATAGATTAAGGGCTATGCTATGACACAATTTTATTTTCTACATAAGCATGTTATATCATATATGATGATATATGTAAATGTATGTAATACCATGTTTATAGTCTTACATGCTTTATAATATGAAATATCACCTTTTTGAAAAATCCCTCAAATAATATTAAGTCATAAAATGTCTATCATGGTTCGACACTTATCAAGGCTTAGATCGTCCAATTGTAGGTTTTGCCAAAACAGGGTGCAATAGACTATCCTAGTCAAGCAGAGTGAATAATAGTGTTATCCACATATCGTAATAGTTAGTAAATAGGCTATCAAAATGGTTTTGGGTCTATCGAATTGAATGAGATTAGTAGGTCGGCACATGTGATGTCAATCCCATAATAAGAGTTACATATTATGTAATTGGAAAGGGTTTCCTACCTAAATAACTCAATTTTGAGTGTCATGCCACAACTGACTCAATATTTGCTGAAATATGGATCTTATTTCACTAAGAAACTTTGTTTTTAAAATGGTTTCCAAATTAATATTTGAGGGTTGTTTATTTGATAAAATAGTGGAAGCATGTAAAATGGCTTATATAAAGATAATTGTCTTTGCATACCTCTATATGTAGATCATGGCAATAAACAACACAACCTTGCAATCGATTCTTAAAAAAGATAAACTGAATACCACAAACTTCCTTAATTGGTACTGTAACTTAAGAATTGTTTTTAAGCATGAAAGGAAGTTATATGTGATTGATGAACCAATCCTTGATGAACTGCTGCTGATGCTCCAAGAGCGGATAGGAATGCTTATAGTAGGAATAAAGAAGACTCTTTGGATGTCACTTGCATCATGATTGCCACCATGGATTCTGAGCTTAAGAAGCAAATGGAAGACATGGAGGCGTACGATATGATCGTAGGCCTCAAGGAAATGTTCCAAGAACAAGCAAGGCATGAGAGATTTGCAGTCACACGAGAATTAAATTCTTGTAAAATGGCGCTAGGTAGCTCCATGAGTGCACATGTACTCAAGATGAAGAGCTATATTGATAGACTTGAGAAGCTTGGTTCTCCAATTGCTAGGGAGTTGGCTACAAATATGATCCTAATCTCTTTACTTCCTAGCTATGATTAATTTGTGATGAATTATAACATGCACAAAATAGATAAGTCTATTATGGAATTGCATGGGATGCTTAAGGAAGCAAAATAGAACATTAAAACAAATAATAATGTTTTGTTGGTTCAAAAGGGACAGGCAAGAAGAGAAAAGCCACTGGCAAGGGTAAGGGCAAAGCAAAAGGCAAAGCTAAAAGGCCCAAACCCCAGCCTAAGGCCAAACCACCTAAAGAAGTGGTTTGCTTCTTCTGCAATGAACCAGTTCATTGGAAGAGGAATTGCAAGCTATACTTAGAAGATCTAAAAAAGAAGAAGGGTAGTGAGACTACTACTTCTGCTATTTATATTATACAAGTCAATCTACCTACTTCTACATCATTGGTATTAGATACTGGATGTCGATCTCACATTTGTATAAATGTGCAGGGTCTAAAGTAAAGTAGAAAGTTGACTAAAGGTGAAGTGGACCTACGCATGGCAAATGGAGCAAGAGTTGGTGCACTAATCTTAAGAAAATTTGAATTAACTTTGCCGTCTAGACTTATTTTGGTTTTAAATAATTGTTATTTTGTGCCTGCTATGAGCAACAACATTATTTCGGTTTCATGTTTGGATAAAGATGGTTTTAGATTTATTATTCAGAATTATACAATCTCCATCCATCGTGGAGACATCTTTTATGGTCTTGCTCATTTGATGAATGGTCTCTATGTTCTAAACTTCAATGAATCTGATAATAAATCCATCTATAACATTAATACCAAAAGGTTCAAATCTAATAATTTGAATCCAACTTGCTTCTAGCATTGTTGCTTAGGCCACATTAACTTGAAACGCATATCTAAGCTTCATCAAGATGGGTTTTAGGTTCATTTGATTTTGAATCATATAAACCATGTGAATCTTGTTTAATAGGTAAGATGACAAAGGCTCCTTTTACTGGAAAAAGAGAGAGAGCTACTGACTTGTTGGGCCTCATACATACAGATATATGTGGACTATTGAGTTCACCTGCTAAAGGAGGTTATTTGTACTTCATTACTTTTACTGATGACTTTAGTAGGTATGGATATGTGTACCTAATGAAGCATTAATCTGAATCTTTTGAAAAGTTCAAAATATTCGAAAATGAAGTACAAAATCAACTTGGTAAAAATATTAAAACACTTCAATTAGATTGAGGTGGTGAGTATTTAAGCTAAGATTTTTTTTACTATCTTGGGGACTGTGGCATAATCTCATAGTTATCTCTATAGGAACACCACAATGGAATGGTGTTTCTGAACAAAGAAATCGAACTTTATTAGATATGGTTCAATCAATGATGAGTCAGGCATATCTTCCAATATCCTTCTGGGATATGCCCTAGAAACTGCTACGTTTATATTGAACAGGGTTCCATCAAAATCGGTTGAAAGACACCATATGAGTTATGGAATAGGAAACGTCCCAGTTTGTCTTTTCTAAAGATATGGGGATGTGATGCATATGTCAAACGTCAAGTGTCTGACAAATTAGCACCCAAATATGATAAATGCTTGTTTGTGGGATATCCAAAAGAAACAAAAGGATATTACTTTTACAGTTGATCTAAGAACAAAGTGTTTGTTGCTCGTAATGGTCACTTTCTAGAAAGAGAATTTGTCTCTAAAGAAAGCAGTGGGAGTAAAATACAACTCGAAGAATTTCAAGATCCACAAAATGACACAACACCCTAACGGATGTTCGATCAGACTCACAAATAGTTGCTAAGCCTAAACCACTAGCCCAAGGCCCGTAGATCTGGCAGGATGCGTCATGAGCCTGAGAGATATGGATTTCTCATCACTAATAATCATGATGCAATGCTCATAATCAAGATGAGCCCACATCTTACCAAGAAGCAATAAAGGGCCCTAACTCTGAAAAATCATTAATAGGCATGAAATCAGAAATGCAATCCATGTATGATAATCAAGTTTGGACTTTGATTGATCCACCTGATGGTGTTAAAAACTCTTGGGTGTAAATGAGTTTTCAAGAAAAAAACGGACATGGATGGCAAAGTGCATACCTACAAAGCACGACTAGTTGCAAAAGGTTTTAAACAAACTCAATGAATAGACTATGACGAAACCTTTTCACCTGTAGTCATGCTTAAGTTATTAGAATACTTCTTGCTATAGCCGCGTATTATGACTACGAGATACGGCAACTGGATGTCAAAACAACCTTTTTGAATGGAAGCCTCATTGAAGATGTGTACATAACACAACTTAAGGATTTTGACAGTCCGGGAATTGACATAAGGTTTGCAAGCTTCAAAGATCCATTTATGGACTGAAGCAAGTATCTCGGAGTTAGAATCTTCATTTTGATGAAGCAATCAAACAGTTTGATTTCGTCAAGAATGAAGATGAACCTTGTGTTTACAAGAAAGTTAGTGGGAGCACAATAGTTTCTTAGTGCTTTATATAGACGAAATATTGCTCATTGGAAACGATATTCCTACATTACAAAATGTCAAAACATGGTTAGGAAATTGTTTCTCAATGAAAGACTTAGGTGAAGCTACCTGTATTTTAGACATCAAAATCTATAGAGATGGATATGCAAGGACCATTAGCCTAAGTCAGAGTGCATATATTAACATGGTACTAAAAAGATTTATTATGGAAAATTCCAAGAGAGGATTTCTTCCAATGTCATATAGAATTAAATTGAGTAAGACTCAATGTCCTTCTTCAAAGGAGGAATGGGAACACATGAGTAGGATTCCATTGGTTCCATCATGTATGCCATGTTATGCATTCGACCAGATGTCGCTTATGCATTAAGCATCACAAGTAGGCCTTTGTCAGATATAAGCGAGAGTTACTGGATAGCAGTAAAAAAATTCTAAAGTACTTGAGAAGGACTAAGGATGTTGTTTTGACATATGGAGGACAAGAAACTGATCTTGTGCTAAATGGTTACACAGATGTAGTTTCCTATCTGATTCAGATAGTTTCCGATCGTAATCTGGTTATGTATTTTGTTTGAATGGAGGTACTATAAGCTGGAAGAGTTCTAAACACGACACGGTTGCAGATTCTACCACAGAGGCAGAGTATATAGCAGCATTGATGCAGCTAAGGAAGCAGTTTGGGTCAAGAAGTTCATTACTTCTTTGGGAGTTATTCATAGCATTTCAGATCAATGGGCCTCTATTGTCACAACAATGGGGCCATTGCACAAGCTAAGAACCAAGATCATACTAGCGATCCAAATATATATTCAAATGTTATCATCTCATTCGAGAGATCATCAATTGAGGAGAAGTTAAGATATGCAGAGTATATACAGATGACAATATTGCAATCCATTGACTAAGCCTCTTCCCCAGTCTAAGCATGATTGTCATGTTAGAGCATTAGAGGTTAAACTTATGTTTAACTAGGCTATGTGGATTTTATGTCATTTGAATATTTATCTTTATTATGCAAGTCATTTTATTTATCAAAGTTATAATTGACCTTCTTACTTTGATGAAATTTATTCCTTGAATAATTAGTTATTTCTTTTGTTATTAAAGTATGTGACTTTAATAGTAAAACCATAAGGTGAGAAATCACTTTATTCTTAATTATCCCTAGTCGTTTGTTATATGGAATAATAATGAACTAAGACTAGTATGTTGGTTGAATGATGGTTACGTTTTACTAATCAAGGATATGAGATATCGATTCAACACATAGATACATGTAAGAGTATATTGTATTGGAATGACCAACTATGAGAATACTATATGGATCAATATGATAAGTATTTTCTCATTATAGTGTTGTTTTAGTCCTTTGACCAGATTACATCATGGATTCTTACATAGCACGTTCCATGTTTTGATTCTGTTCTTCATTATCGTTAATCAAATAATTATAAGACTGTAATTGGACATCTAATAAGTCATGTAGAGGAATGTGAGTGTTCGTGAAGGAATTTGTTTCTCTCATTAATTTGAGACAGATATCTTTTCGGCCACTTGATAAGTAAGATTGAGAAATGCATGGTCGTGCTCGAATGGATTGATAAGGAGTTATCAATATCATTCGTTTAAGTCAGTCATACTTTAGATTCCAAAATATATGATTAAACAATATAAGAGTGTATTGATCCACACCTTATGTTTGATCATAAGATATCATGTGACAAGGGACTAAAATAAATGACTGTTAATAGGTAAAGTCGGATCACCGATCTTCACTTAATTTGGATAAGCATAATGTCTTGCTAGAGACTAATTATGTCTTGTAGACTTAAAAGGTGTTTAAGGGCTACTGCCAACATTAAGTGAACCTATAGGGTCGCACACAAAGAATGAATCAATTGGATAATGAGTTATTATAATAAACCCATAGGAAATTATCTAGACCTAGTGTAAGTGCGAGATTGCTAGTGATGTGCCTAAGCCATATGGATACTATTTAATTATCTATTAATCTTAATAAGATTAAGATTAATATAAGAAGTGTGTCATTTGGAATTTCTAATAACTTATGTGTGTCTTTGGAATTCTTAATAACCTTTGAAATCCCTAATAAGATTAGGACAGTTGACTATGACACAATTTCTTACAAATAGAACACAGTGATCTCCCTTATAGTTTAGATGGACGCTTGTCGTCACATTAGAATTACAGAAGAACTTTGTAACTTAAAAGGAGGGACCTTATCGAGAGAGATTCTCTAAAATTTGGAATTGTTCCAACGTGCTAGCACACGCATGGAGATCTGATTGAAAATTTGTTCGCATGGATACAGTAGAAGGTGTTCGCGTTTGCAACCTCTCAGATCCAAAATTCCGAATTCTAAAACATCAAAAAAGTAATTTCATCTGCTCTAATTTGAATAGATCGCATGAATTTACTTGAAATTTAAGTTTTTAAAATTAAATAATTTATATTCCGCTGCCAGATCTATTTTTAGATCCTTAAATTCCTAAAAGTGAGGGGTCCGGCCAAGGAAATTAAAAATAGGAATGATTCATCCCTTGATCTTATCAAGTCCCAACAAATTGCTCCCTCTTTTCTAGGATTAAAAAGGGCAAGCAAGGAGCTGCTTTTGAAAATGACAATGGCGTGACAATATTGCGCACATGGCAGGCGGCATGAGTGACATAATCACGCGGTGATGATATTTCACATGTCATGGAATACGTGGATACCCTAATCAACTCCACCTAGCGCTTGCCATCACCATCGTAACGTATGAAGTGGTCCTTTACTGGGATAAATTATATTTCATCCCCCTTTTATTCTTTCATGTCAGTATTATATTATATAAAAGCAGTTTCAGAAAAATAGTGACTTAGTTAATTCTTTCATTCGATTGATATTTTTTCTCAATTAACGTTTTCTATATGACTAGTCATTGTCCTAACTCCCATTCTTTCCGGTGTCCTTAAATATCCTTTGTGACCTAATTGTAAATTTTTTAATGTTTTTTTAGCTGAAGCCCATAAAAAGGAATTGCATCGATGTTCACTACCTAAATTATTCCTCGTACCTTAATTCATTAAATAGGTTTTAAAAATTTGGAATTAAAACCCCACTTACAACATCCATTATCCACCCTAGTCTTGCAAGTTTGAGAATTTAATCCTTGCGAACCTCTATTGGCATTTTGGATGTTAAAATGGAAAAAAAGAAAAGAAAAGAAAAGAAAAGATGTGACAGCTTATGAAATAAATTGGTTGGTTGAAAGTTCAAACAAAACATGTTCCTATTTGGTTTGGTAAAAATATTTTCTATCGATTAGAGACTTTTTTTTATTTATTTATTTTATAAGACCAACGGGTTTAAGTCTTGCTTTTCTTGTTCCAATATTTTCACAAATGGTCGTTACTGCGTCTTAAATTTATGCACATAAATGCAAAATCATCTTTAAACAATTCCTTGTATTACATATTTTATCTATGCATCACCAAGAAAACACTACTTTATGATCCTTCCTTCTTCTGTTTCTTTTTCTTTTGTTTTTTTTAACATCAATGTAATTCATTGTTGCATGCTTTTGCTAATTTGAAGCTTTAACGTGCTTAAAATCACGATAGTAGATTGAAGATTGGATGGAAAAATGAAAAGGTTCTAAACACAGTGAAATTTTTTAATATAACCAATATTTTATAAAGATGAAATATGGGGAAATTTAAATATAGGGTGTTCATTATAAGGATAATGGGACAATAAAGAAAGGATAATGTCAAAAATAGTTTTTAAACTTTTACAGAAAGTTGATTGAAACACCTAAAGTTTAATTTTGCATAATTTGGTACCTGCACAAAATTTTCATAGGCTTTTTTCATATTTAAAGTTTGGTTTTGATAATTTTAATTCTTAAACAAAGTTTTCATAGATTTTTTTTCATACATGATTCAACTTGTTTCGAGTTTGAAAGAAAGGTTGCGAGAACTTTGTTTAAGTATCAAGTTGATCAAAATAAAATTTTAGGAATTTGATTAAATACTTTGTAAGAATTTAGTTATCAATTTTATCATTAACCCAATATTGATAAGATAATGCATGCATTTTCGCCAGTGACTAAAAGATGGAGTTAGTCATATAAAAGAATCTTATTTAATATTTATAAACAATTTAAAGAATACAAAATAAGCCCATGTGGAACTCAGTGCTTTGTTTAAGAAAGAACTCAGTAGTCTGGCTGGTCTTTCTTGACCCAAATTTAAAATTTCGGAAAAGATAGATTAATAGTTTGTTTTTCTTTTCATATTAATTTGTTAGGTATTTGTTGATTAGTTTAGATATTAGTAGTATTTAATTTATTAGCTAACTATTTGCTTGAACATGTGGGTTTTACTTAATTGTATAATAGTTTTCATGTAATTGCAAAGAAGCATCATCTCATTTCAAATTCAAGAATTTATTGAATTGTTCGGTAGAGATTGTCTTTATCTTGTTTAGCTTCAGCTTGGATAGAGAGATTCCGATTTTATTTTGACAAATTCTATACTTTGTAAATTTTTGAGCCGCGAGCATATTTTGGTTCTCTGGTTAATCTTGGTGCAAAAGGACCTTCTCAATTAATAAAATTTTTTCATGTATAACGGATACAAATCACAAGTGATAATTGTTTTGTTACTTTCCTTTTTATTAGTATGCATGTTAAAATTTTATTTTATGAAAATTATAAATTCATCCTCTAAACTTTGATTTATGTGTGAATTCATTCTCGAACTTTAAAAGTAAAGATTTTTACTCTTTAGACTTTTATCTATGTACATGTTTAGGGATATGTCACTTTTTTGTTAAAACAAACGGAGAATATGTGGATTCACTCCCTAAACTTTTCATCTATATTCGGATTTACTCCTATAAATTTTTATTTATGTGCAGATTTACATGTTTAGGGATATGTCACATTTTTTTTAAAACAAACGGAGAATATGTGGATTCACTCCTTAAACTTTTCATCTATATTTGGATTTACCCCTATAAATTTTTATTTATGTGCAGATTTACCTCTATCCGAAATGGTTAACTGTCTTTATGTTATTTAATTTTTGAAAGTTTAAGAGGTCAAAAACATCACTTTGAAAGTTCAAGAGGTGAATCTACAAATAGGTTAAAGTTTAGGGATTGAATTTATAATTATCCCTTTTATTTTTGTTACTTTTCTTTTCATTAGTACACATGTTAAAAATTGTATTAGTATTTATGTGCTAAATGTTTATATATATGATGTGTAATACTTATTGAGTCTTTTTCTTCTTCGAAGATAAAAAATAGCAATATAGCTTCCATTATACAAGAAAATTCTTTCAAAAGAATTGTACAAATTATTTGCAATCTTATTGAATGAATGAATGGATTACTTTTACAATAAGTAGATATTTACATTAAATTTATCTAAACTCTATACAACTATTAACTAATCTATATTATTTTTTATTTATCCAAAAACTGCATTGTCATTAAATCATATAATTGTAGTACAAAAGATCAGCCATATAACATAGATACTAGCGTTGTTGCTAGTCTCTATTATCCTTAATCCCAACATATTAATGAGGTCCCTAATATGTAAAGGAAAAGCATCGAAAGAGTGTAAAGTAATATAATCAAAACAAACAACATCTTAGTTTAAAGCCATTTGTGATCTCGCAATATCATGTGTTGCTTGGTTCTCTTCACCAGGCATCCAGAATAATTGGATCGGGGAGATCTTATGAATCAGTTGCTTACATAAGATGATAAACATTGGCAAAATATCAGTACATATATCATGTGCAGTTAGCTACCGAATTGCTTCAAAAAAATCAATTTCAACCATCAACTTGTCATGGAGAAGAGATGAAAAGATTTTTCCTCCACTTGGGCTCAGTACAGTTAATGTAGATTATTGGATTCATCACATGTGGCCATGTCTACGATTACCGTCGCCAACTGCTCACTCATCGATAATTTCATGATGTACTCAATTGCCAAAGGTTCATAAACTTTAAGTATCTCTTCCTACTCCACAGGGGAGGCAATGGACTCTCTCTCTCCCTCTTTCTCTCTCTTTTATATATATTACATTTTCTTATACCAACATGCTTACTAACTTAAGTATAGGAGTGGCCATACTGAGCCCAACCATGACGTACCACTAACGTGTTTTATTTTGTAGACCCAACAAACACACAAGTTTAGTCCAATAATCCTTTTTATCTCAACCTAAACCTAAAAATAGTACAACTTCTACATAAACCTAAAGATAGTGCAATATCATACAAGTAATTTTGCTAATATGATTTCATGAAGAATTTGTCGGTATGATTGTGTTAAGAAAACTTATTATGATATGAACTGTAAAATTATAACAACAAGATCTAACCTGCCTATGTAAAGTTATGAATTATATCTCTTAGAATTTATTGTTTTTCTTTTTATAAAAAATTAAAATGAACATATTTTATTTTATTTTATTATATATTTATTATTTATATCAAGTTTTCTTAGTAAATTTCATATTTCCCCATAATTATTCATATCTTGCATGTTGCTTTTATAGCAATTATAATTTTTGTTGCCCATTGTCCTAAATCTAATGTATTTTTCAACTTTCAAGGATGAGGAAAATAATTTTTAGAAATACCATTGGGTTGAAAATAAATACAAAAATAAGCAAGTTAATTGGCCAATTAATGAGTTTGAATTGTAATAAACTTATCTAATGAAGAGAGGAATTTATTTGGAGTTATATTGAGCTTGCTCTCTTCAAGAGATTAATCATTAGGAGACTAGGTCATGGTGTTAAACTCATTTCTTTCCAAAAAAAACTTTATTGCAATTTGAACCCATCATTTTAAGAGACAAATTTAACTTACCTATTTTTTGGACTTTTGGATTCGATGGCATTTTTGCAATATTTTTATTAAATTTTTTTACCTTACCTCATACTTTAGAAATATTAATTTTCAACATTGTTGCAAAATGGAGACATCAATAATAATAATAATAATAATAATAATAGTTTGTGAACTCCTTAGGAAATAACTACAAAATTTTCCATCCTTCACCCGAGCCAAGCCAAGTTGAGCCGAGTTTTTTAAGGTTTAAACTTGGCTTGTTTAAAAATTATCGAATTTGATGTCAAGCTGAGCTTTTTATTGAGCTGGAAATCTAGACTCAAGCTCAGTTTGTTTAAAAATCGAGCTTGAGCCAAGCTAAGTTTTTTATCGAGCCCAAATTTAAAGCTCAAACTCAACTCGTTTAAATAGCCCATTTTCTTTTTTTTTCAAACATAAAAGTAATATACAAGAGTTGTTAATATATATACATATATATTAAATAAAAATTATTTTTTTTTATTATATATTAATATATAATAAATATAAAATTTATAAATTTGCTAACAAACTTATTAACGAGCTTATTCATGAGCTAGCTTATGAGCCTAAATCAAAACTTGAACTCAACCTGTTTAGAGCTTTATATTAGGCTTAAGCTCGACTTGTTTACTAAACGAACTTGAACAATCCAAACTTGAAGCAAGCTAAATAATACATAACTTGCAAGCATCTTTACTTATTTACAATCCTACTTCATTCTATTTGTAGGCTGCGGCTTCTAATGATTATAATAAATCATTTCAGAAAGGTCTCGAAACTTCTCGTCCGTTTAAATATTACTGATCTCTAACTTTTTTTTTTTTTTTTTCCTCAGAAAAGAACTTCTTACTAAAATCAAAGAGAAAGAATTTTCCAATAGTGTGGGACAAAATTGTACACGTCAGGCGGCGAATGGAGATACGTGATTTGATCATCCTGATGACAAAATGTCATGGCACACGTCTTTATCCCCTTCTTTTTTCTTTCTTTGTTTCTTTTGGGCCAGACACGTCTTTATCGTAATCCTATCTTTTCGAAATCCAGGGAGGAGAAATGAATTGGCTTCATTGGATCTTTCATAAATTAGTAATCTTCAACTCGGCAGCCTGCGCGCACCGCATGAAATTAACACACGTATACCAATTTTAAGAAAATAATTTATCTAAATATAAGTAATATAATTTTATAACATAATTTTAAATATACAATCACATCTAAGTAATGCGATTTTATTACTAACAAAATAGATATATAGACAACATGTAATTTAATAAATATTGGACATTCCTAAATCGTATATGATATATACGATTTAGCTATCCGAATGTAAACTGTATATATCTAGTGCGATTTTCTTATGATTAAGCAAGTATAAGAGTTGCACTTTTAATGTGTGACTCGCATGCAAGTAGAAAATTATACCTAATAGATGCAATCTTCCATTGATATTTTAGTTGTTGCTGGCAAAATATGAGTTATAGCCTACTCTGCCCACCGTTGAGACGACTAGGTCCCGTGGCCCAGTAAGTCACCAGTCGTGCTTGCTTGAGAAAAAACCACACCAGGGAAGGCCTTGGTCTCACCTAGTGTGGAATCCCCAGTTGTCACTTATACCATTTTGCAGAAGGGTGCATGGAAGACTTCCCCATGAGCTCGACCTCAAAGATAATCCCTTAAGACCATGAACAAGCTGCCACAAGGTTGGACTCATCTAGAATGACTCTGCCAACTTGCTCAAGCCTTTAAGCCACAAAGTACTCGTGTCCCTCCTCGAGACCGAGAAGCGGTGTTTGGGTTTGGGGGGGGGGGGGGGAGGGGAGGGGGTGGTTGGGAGAGGAGGGGGGATAATTAGCCCAGCCACGATCTCTACAACGGTCGCTCCTTAGCCCAGGTGCCTCCGCCACCTCGGGTACCAAGTCAACTAACAGGAAGAGATTCGCCCTAGCTAAAGAGATTTGATGGGCCCATTCTGGTATGATCCTAAACACTATAAATGCCTCTTGAAAAGGGAGAGTTCCACTATCTTTTCTACCCGAGTAGATAATCTTTAGAAAAAAAAAAAAAGGACGACCCACAAACTAACTTAAGCATTAGAGTAGCTATGCCGGGCAATACCTCCCCCAAACACGCACATGTGATTGCTTTTTTTTTTTTTTTCTCTGTGTTTGCAGGGGCTTATCTTTATTGGCTAAATCGGCTCGTGTAACACGTGGCGGCATCCATAGGAAAGGCCTTCCCTTCTTTCTAATTTGAGAAAACCATTTTCTTTTGCAAAAACCCTACTCAAACCCTAGCCTTCTTAGTTGAAAAAAAAAAAAAGGAACGAAAAAAACTGTACAGCCACCAAGCCAAGACCCTAGCGAAGTAAGAACCAACTTGACTCAGCCACTAAACTAATATCAACACTAGCAAACGATGGAGTCCACGAGCTGCCACACCCTAAGTCAACTGTTGCTGCAAATGTTATCGGTTCTTTAGACCTAGAACGTATCTTGGAGCTTGAGAACCTATGTTGGCAACTCGTGCATAGAAATGTTAAAAACAAATGCTCTAATGCCCTCTAATAAGTCAAGATCACAGACTTAGACGAGCTAAGGAACTTGTACTTGGAAGGGCAGGCTTTTTATGCATAGAAGAGTGCATCCCAGCTCGTTTGCCATTTAGGTCTTGAAATGAGTCGCCTAGAAAGGACCACCGACATGCCGCATTATCATCATGAGCCAATATTTCCAACAGGGAACCATTCTATAGCTTGAGATTGATATCAAAACTTATAGGAGACCTGTTGTCTCTAAGAGCCCAATAAAGGCCACCCAAGACACCTCCTAGGAGCATGCAGCATCCCAACAACCTGCTTTGACTTCCCCAAGATGACGACTAAATGATAAGAAATGCTCGAAACCTATGTGCGCAAGCCTAGCCTAACTTAAGCTTATGAGGACCACGCACCAATGCTTCATGCTAAGGAAACCTAACCAAGTTCAGGAAAAGAACATACCCTTGAAGAAATCAGAAACATGACAAAGAGGCTATCAATCATTAAGGAAAGCTTTAAGGATGAATCCACAGCAAAGATAGTTCTAGGGAAGACACGCTTTATGGTTGGGATCCAATCCGAGGTGCTGCCAACTAGAGCTCAACTCTTGAGCTTAGAGTTATAGGATGGAACTACCGACCTTGAATCACATCACCCAATTCTAATCCACCATGGCAATACATAACTTCTCGAATGCAATTTGGTGCAAGACCTTTCCCACCACATTCAAGGGCGCAACTAAGTTTGGTTCAACAAGCTCAAATTGGACACAATTAGGTCATTTCACCAATTTAGCGACCTTTTTGTGGCTCACTTCATGATGAAAAACCACTTGAAAAGAATGTCTTGTATCACTATACCATATGATAAAGGCAGGGTGAACCCCTGAGAGACTTCTTAACAAGATTTAATAAAAGCATGCTTAGAAGTGTTGAACTAGAATCAGGGTGTGGCCCTCTAAAACATCAAATAAAGAGTCATAACAAATAGTCTAATATTTGATTCGATCTCAAAATGCTAGCTTACCACGTTGGAGAAGATAAGGGAAAAGGCATAGAAATACATTTGGCAAGAAGATACTAGGAATGCTAGGAAGGAAGCCAAGGTAAGGATGAGACTACTCAAGCTGAACCTAATCAACATCGAGATTGGGGGTGATAAAAGGATTACTATGACTTCAATAACCAAGCTGACATACATACACCTAAGTCGCCGAAATAGTGACAAGAGAAAGCACTTTACAACAAGTTTGCACCTTTGAAATTGCCCATGCATAATGTGTTCCTCAAGGTGTGGAACCAAGGCCTCTTACCACCACCCCCTCCAATGAGACCCAAATTAAAGTGAAAAGAATCAAAAGAATATTGTAATTATCAGTGTGAAGGCATCATACGAGGAGTTGTTAGTAACTCAAGAGCACCATTGAAGACGTCATGACATAGTTGGCTTAAGCAGTGCATTGACCACGACGTCAAGCTCGAACTCCTCATCTAGTGGCGAAGAACTGAAGAAAGTAAGGAGTAAAGTAGTCAGGACAACTTAGGCCCAGTTCGGCTAACTCAAGGATGCCACGGGGAAATCAACCCCATTATAGGTGGACCTCTGGCCTTAACTAGAGCAAGACTACCATCAGGCTTGTGCAGATCTTGGCAGGTGATGAACTTAGAACCCAAAAGAACTAGGGTCAAAACTAACATCTCCTTTACCGATAAGGATTTCGAAGGAGTTCAAACCCTTTACTCAATGCTTTGGTTATCTCTGGTCGCATATCGAGTTGAAAATTTAAAAGGGCACTAAGAAATACAGGTAACAACATTGACATCCTCCTCAATCAAGTTTACAAACAAATGAAATAAAAATTAAGGTTAGAATTGAGACCTTATTATTACGAGTTGTATGGATTTGATAACCAACCAGTTTGACCTTGGGGGATCATCACCCTAAAGGGATGTGTTACGCTACACACTAGATAGATATCCTTATGATCAACTGCTGGTTCTCGTACAACCATATTAGGAAGAGCCACGCAATCAATATTTAATGATTGTCTGCTAACCCTACCTAAAAGCCAGGTTCCTCACCCCAACAAAGACAGAGGTATGCCAAAGAGACTAAGAATAGTCTAGAAAAACTATACCTCAAGACATTAAAGGGAGATCGTGTGTGCATCATGGATGGTGAGCTGGAGAGCAAGTTCGAGCACTGAGGTGAACCCACCGAGCTTACTGAAGAGGTTGCCTTTGATGATAATCCCAATCACACCACAAAAGTTGGGGCATCGATCTCCTCCAACATAAGGGATATTCTGATTGTGTTCTTGTGGGCAAATAAAGTTATCTTTGCATTGTTGCCGTTCGACATGAGAGGCATCAGCCCAAATGCGGTCACACATCAGCTGAACATTAGCAAAACCCAAGGTCAGTCCACTAGAAAGTTAAGCACTTTGCCTAGAAAGACAGGCCACCATCGAAGAAGAAGTCAATAAGCTTCTTCAAGCTTGATTCATCAAAGAAGGAAAAATACTCAACATGGTTAGCCAATGTAGTCTTTCTCAAGAAACCTAGTAAAAAATGGCGGATAAGTGTGGATTATACCATCCTAAACAAGGCATGTCCAAAGGACTATTTCCCATTACCCAGAATTGACTAGCTCATTGATGGTACCTCGAGGCATGAGCTATTGTTTTTCATGGATGCCTTTTCGAGCTATAATTAGACTAAAATAAATGAGGCCAATGAGGTTTGGTACGTATTGCTACAAAGTGATGTTGCTTGGACTAAAGAATGATAAATCCACCTTCCAGAGATTTGTCAATGAAGTATTCAAACCTCAGGTCGATAGAAATATGGAAGTCTTGTGGACGACATGATTGTAAAAAGCAAATGAGTTAAGGACCACCTGCATGACATCTAAGAAGCTTTTGATTGCCTCTGCTTCTACAATTTAAAACTCAACTCATAGAAAAAAACCTTTGGCACCTCATCGGGAAAGTTCTTGGGTTATGTTGTACCCTAAAGAGGAATTGGAGCTAACCTAACAAGATCAAAGCACTCATAGAAACGAGATTGCAGTTCTTGATCAAGAAAGTGCAATAGCTTGTTGGAAGAATAACTGCTTAAGTAGATTCTTCCTAAGAGCGCCAATAGATGTTCAAAATTCTTTAAGATCCTTAAAAAAACTGACAAGTTCGAATGGTTAGGAAATTTACAAGAGGCCTTTGACTTTCTCTAACGTTTCCTAGTAGAACCATTGGTGTTGTCAACCCCAGTCCCATGTGAGGCTTTGTACCTATACCTCATCGTAAGTGATCAAGCTCTCTTATTGGTCTGACTGGAGGAGATAGTAGATGACATCGCCCATATACTATATTAGCCACGTCTTCCAAGGGCAGGAACAAAGATACACAAAATTAGAGAAGTTTGCTCTAAGGGTAGTGGTGTTAGCATGTCGCTTATGCCTACTTCCAGGCACACCAAATTAATCCTCATCAATGCATCGATAATGACGGTCGTCCAAAAACCTGATATTTTGGGAAGAATGATGAAATATGCCATTAAGCTTAGCTCGTATGGAGTATATATCAACCTTAAGACGCAATCAAGGCACAGGTCCTAGCAGATTTCATGGCTGAGCATACAGGGGCACCCGAGCTCAGTCATCAATAGAAAGCTACATAAACCATCTAGTTTTGGAAGGACTGGCTTAAAATCTCCTATGCACTAAAATTTGGTTTCCTTGCGAGCAATAATGAAGTAGAATACGAAGCCCTGTTGAGCTCAAGCTCGCTACAAGCATCAGTGTAGACACAAAGGAGCTTAAAATTTTCTCGAACTCCCATCTCGTAGTATAGCAAGTTAAAGGCACTATGAAGTGAAGAGTGAAGAAATGTTGGAATATCTGAAGGCAATCCGATATCTCATGAGAGAATTACCCTCCTTTGACATCATAAAGATACCTAAGCTAACAATTCGAGGTTGACAAACTTTCCAAACTCGCCTTCGTGATTGTACTCACCTGAGAAAAATAGAAGGGAAAATCTTTTTGGAATTCCTCCCTGAGAAATCCACTACAAGCAAACCCCATGAGGTGCTTGAGCTACAATAGGCCACCCCTTTCAAGCTGGATCGCACCATAGAAGGGTACCAAAAGTATGGCATTTTGCCAACAGACAAAGTTGAAGCAAAGAAGTTAGTGTACAAAGTAGCTAACTACACCCTGATCAATGACTCCTATACAAAAAGGGCATCAACTTCCTCCTACTCTACTGCTTACACTAGAGGAGGGACAACAAGTCTTGGAAGACTTCCATGCCAGCAAATGCAATAACCATGTCAAATCCCAATGACTACACATTCAAGTTGGCTACTTCTAGCTAACATGAAAATTAATGCCAAGGAGTTCGTGCAACGATGTGAATGGTGTCAAAAGATTGCCCTTATCGATCCACATCCTTAAGTGCAGATCTACTTTACCTCAATCAACCCCTGGCTGTTCTACGTAAGGACTAGATATCCTTAGCCTTTGCCCCCCTCAACTAGGCAAAGGAAGTTCATCATAATCAGATGTGATTTATTCACAAAATGAGTAGAGGCTGAAGTAGTAGCAAAGATTAGACAAGAACATCTTGCATTTTCTCTATACAAGCATCATAGTTAGATTCAAAGTCCCACACTCCATCGTGATAGACAATGAAGACAGTTCAACACCAAAATATCTTTTTGTGCCAAGTACAACATCATGGTGCATTAAACCTCTATTACCTACCCTTGAGCCAATGGACAAGTCGAGGCAATCAACAAAACCATCATATAAAGCTTAATAGCCAGATCAACTATTTAAGTGGCAAATAGGTAGACAAACTCCCTAGCATCTTATGAAGATATCGTACAACCAGAAGAACCCCAACTAAAGAAACCCCCTTTCGACTAGCCTTTGGCTCTAAAGCTGTTCTTCCTATCAAGCTAAAGCTCCCCAACATCCGGGTTCAATCTTATAATGAACTCATCAATGAGGTTGGCCTAAGGGCCGAGTTGGATGCCATAGAAGAAACACGGGACATAGTGAGCAAAGGGTTGCAGCCTATTAACAAAGAGTCCCCAGGTACTACACAAAAAGTTCAAACATAAGATTTTCTCCCAGGGACCTTCTCTACAAAAAGTTAAAGGCTATAGGAGTCAAAGAGGCTCACAGAAGCTCGCCCCAAATTAGGAAGACACTATTAGAGTCAAAGAAGCCTTGGGGAATAGAACACATAAGTCATAGCACTAAAAGGACAAACTCAACCCTAGACTTGGAATGCTAACAACCTAAGGAAGTTCGTCAAATAGATACTGGTTACCTTCACCATATGCATGTAAAGTTCAAAATATGACTTTATAAAGTCATGAAAATATCATAAATAAAATAGAGTTCTGCACTAACATGTTCTCTCTCTCTGAATCATCTCTTACTCAAAACATAAAACAAGTTCAGCAGGGCTTTTGGAGTTTAACAAAATCCACCCTTATGTGCTAATTGTGCTCTTTAGAGAGGACTACGCTCACAATGCCTTGCCAACCTTGCGTTGACTATGGATGATGTCAATTCGGTGTTAAACTAATTGCTACCTCTCATCCATCAACTCAATAATGCTGCTCTGCAACCTAACCCTCTCCGCCTCTCCTCAAAAGCCTCTTTCTCTAGCTTGGTGACATGAGCTTCAACCGCTCTAACTCCTTATTGCCCTAACAAAGAAATGTTAGGTCAGTAATGGCCACAAAATAAGGAAAGCTCTACAATTAATAAAAAAGAAAGGTCAACTTATAGCCTAGTTCAACCGCACATATCCTGTAACTTCGAAAAGCACTACCATAGCCTACGACAATCCATAACACACATTAAAAAAAAAAAAAGAAAACATACACACACATACATAAAGGAGAGGAGAGAAGTGCGACAATACCTCATACAACTTATGAGCTGAAAAGTCTAAGACTTTATTCGATCTCCGCTCATTCAATAATGTCCGCACTCTATTCCTATCTCCATGTGATAGGGTTCTCAAGCATACCTCAGTCGATAGTAACCTCGTTCCACTTAAGTTCCCTACCCCAACAACATCGATTAGAACCCCTAGATTGACCTCCAATGGTAATCGACCTGGCTGCTCACTAGTGCTCCTAGTAGTTTCGACCCTAGGAGACCCCATAATGGGGCAAATAGGAATAGGAGAACAACGAGCTAGCTTTGCTCTAGGTGACCAACAACGTGGTGGAGTGTGAATAGCCTGCAAATTAAGGATCACCAGCAGTAGTACCCTCACCGCCTCACTCGTGCCTTTGAGGATTGACGATGATACCATTTGGTCTCCTCAACAATAGGAGCAAGTTGACCTTGCCCCTCAACACCAATAACTTATCTCTTTGAGGACACCTTCCTCTTGTCCCCCCTCTTCTGCCTTTTCTTAGATGAAGAACTTGGAAGGAGCTTAGCAATATTAATCATCTCTATCAGTACCTCAATAGAAGAACGACAAAAAACAATGTTAGTAATAAAGAAATTCCAAAGTCAGCCAAGACGAGCTCACCTGCTAAGAAAGAAACAAAAATGTAGCAATTAGCTAGAGTCTTCCCCACTAAGAGTTTGACTAGAGCCTTTAAGGGAGGGGGAGAGAAAAAGGGGCTACATCTACAAAAATGGAACCACACCTCAAGGAAAATCGTCCTTCTCGCCTTCATAAATAGAAACATCCCTCAAGAAATTTCTCAACATAAGCGCAACATTATAAGGCTTTTCACCTCGCTCCTCCATCACCTACCCCAACGCCTTCAACCCTCTGCATCATACAACTTCAGCTTTAGGGTTTTTACCTCTGATGAGCTTGCACCAATCTACCCAAAAATCGAAATCACATCGGATACCCTCCTCCGCTTAACTACCTAAATCATGCTCTTCTAATTGTGCCCATTTGAGCTAATGTGGCCAGTAAGAAGCCTACATGGACTCTTAGGTTACTTGGCAGGATACCACCCCTTCCTTTGACGTTTTATACAAGAAAAATTGTTAAACCAAGGTCAAGGTAGACTGTACTATCATACTAAGGCAGATGGCCTCAAAGGCCACTAGTATCCGCCAAGCATTAGGTAACAATCAAGTTGGGCATAACCAGCGATACTTAAGAAATTCTTTTTATAAGAGGATAAAAGGCATCTTCAAACTAAATCGAAAGGCCTTACTGTAGAGCAAACCTGCGACCACCAATAAATTTAACTTGATCCGAACTTAAAGGCATCATGACCTCCCAGTGATGGGAGCTCCCCGCATCTCTTTTCGAAAATGACCTTAAGAGCCTTTGCCATGAGTGTACAAAAAATCCCACTAGGACCATCATTGTTTGTTGCCACAACATTTAAAGGGACAATGGGCCCCTTATCTAGGCTATTGAGGGGATACTTATCTATTAGATATTTGTAGAGCTTATTGGCTAACTCCGACAAATAAGACGTAGCTCAAAATAAGCTACTCCTCTATTGATGACACAGAGACCTTGCCAGACCCCTCTTGATTGCTACTTGTAAAGGCTAAATTGTTGCTCTTCAGTCCATCACCCCCACCATGACTCTACTCCCTAAATTCGAACCAGCCTCTTCTTTGCCTCTCCTTACCTCAACTGTAATGCGTTGCATAGCACCCTCAGAATCGTGGGAAGAAGACTGAGTATCAGAGTTACCTGAACCTGACATCATTACTAGGGATGAACAGAAGAAAACACTTGAAAAGAAAAAAAAAATTTACTAGAAAAAAGGACCTGTGTGAAGGATTTCTATTGTATGAATGTTTTGTGCAAGAAGAAGTACATGTATATATATATGGGGATTGCAAGGGAGATGAAGAGGTTACCTATTGCACTACGATCAAGAGTAGTGTGGCCTAGATCCCCTAGGCCCACCCACGTCGCCCAAATACCTACACCAATCGCCATGGCTAACACGACCCTTGTTATATCTCTTGAACACCCTGTAAAGCTTCCCCAACAAGTTTGACTAGCATGGAACCTAAAATAAATGATCCGGCTCATAGTTGGATGAGCTTAGAAGATGCAGAACCTGAAGACAAGTATTCATAGGGTTACAGCTTAGATAAATGAGCTATAGCATCTGGAGAACATCAATGGTTAGACGATTACCTCAACTATGCCTCGCCGACTAAATCTAGGTCAATCACTTTCCTTATCCCAACATAATGAGAGTGGAAGGGATAAGTGTTGACAACAAAATATGAGCTACAGTCTAATCGGCCCACCATTGGGACAACTGGGCCTTAGCCCAGTAAGTCACTAGATGCACCTGCTTGAGAAAGACCCATGCTAGGAAAGACCTTGGTCTAACCTGGTGTGGAATCTCCATATGTCACTTACACCGATTTGCAGAAGGGTGCATGACAGACCTCCTCGTGATCTCGATGGAGATCCTCTCCATGAGCTTGACCTCAAGATAATCCTCAAGGATTACCAAAAAGTCGCAACAATGTTAGACTTGTTGAGAATGGCTTCTGCCAACTTGCTCAAGCTTCCGAGCCACAAAGTACCTACGTCTCACCTCAACACTAGGGGGGACATAATTAGCCTAATCACACTCTTTGCAACAGCCACTCCTCAACTCGGGTGCCCCCGCTACCTTAGGTACTAGGTCAACTACTAGGAAGAGATTCACCTTAGTAAAAAGATTTGGTGAACTCATCCTGGTATGACCCTAAATATTATAAATACCTCTTGAGAGTTCCATTACCTTTCCTACTTGTATAGCTATTCTTTAGAAAAAGAAGAACCCATATATTAACTTAAGCATTGAAGTAGCTGCGTCGGGCAGCCCTTTGCGCATCTCTGACCTCTCTTTCTGTGTTTGTAGGGGCTTATCTCTATCACAAAATCGGCTCATGCAACATTGCTAATTATTTTAATTTAACTTGTAATCGTGTAATTTTTATTTGAAATGATCGATAATCAGACAATATTTTCTCTTAAAATCTATGGGTAAATTAAATTAGAAAGTCACAATATTTAGGGATCAATTTATTTGAGGTTATAATTTTTGAGTGGTTAAAAAGATGTTATAGTGTTTAAAGTAGTAGGTCAATTGAGATCTCTAATGACACGTGTCAATAAGAGAAAGATTTAATTAAAACTTAGAATATCCAATACGTTGTGATACGTATTAACAGAGACATCAATTAACTCACTTCTGTACATGTTGTAACTTCAAATAAATTTATTCTAAATATTATAATCTTTTAGTGTAATTTACATAATATCTATATATATGATTGTTACACAGTTTTAAAAAGATATATAAGTGTACGTAGGATTAGTAGACAATCTTGAGAAGATCAATATTACAATTAAGTTACTCACACTGTTCCTCGATTCTTCAATATGTTACTGTTCTGTTGTTGTGACAGTTTTACTCTTTAGTCCGCTATCAATCATTTCCTATTTCCTCAATTATTGCATGCTCATCTCAATGATCTATGCTCTCTCTCTCTCTCTCTCTCTCTCCCTGGTTTAAAAATTCAGCAATGTCCCGATTTAATTTTATATAACTTTCTTGCGCATTACAATATGCTTTTTTGTTTTTATTTCTCCCAATTAGCGCTCTCCAATTTAACACTACCAAGTATCTATTTTATGCTTTTGGGCCAAAAAAAAAAAAAGTAACTATTTTACGCTTTAGTTAAATTATACCAACATACTCAATTTTGGCATGTTTATAACGGGGTGATCGATCATCTACTACATCAAATTCTAAGATTTCAAAAAAGCTTCATCAATATTTCCATGTGTGAGTTTATCATTTTATAATTTTCACATACAGTATGAATTTCTTTTCTTCTTTTGGCTTTTAACAACTAAATCATACTCTTAAAAACTGTAAATATTTAATTAGATGACACATTGTGGATAGCTAGTATTCTATTAAGTTTACATATATATATATATATATATATATATATTAAGGACAAAGTATCGTTTTATATTATAATGTTTTGTTTGGTAATGTTATTACTTTTAAAATTTTTATTCAAATATGTATTCTCTGAGAATAAAATTATAGAAGTCATGCTATGCTTTAGTGTTCTAAACATTTTTTGAAGCAACTTATTTATTCATTTTATAAAGGCCACCAGCCACATGTTAATAGTGAAAAAAAAAAAAAAATTTAAACAGACCAATGCCAAAATCTCTCCGCAACGGTATTGAAATTCATTCCCTTTGCTATTCTTGTAGCATTAACGATTTTCTTTTCCAACATAACTGGTGTTTGTATAGTAGTTGCAGACAATAAAGTATTTTCCTAATTTGCAGTTAATATTATTATGAGGTGTTGAGACTTTTTTTTCTTTCCCTAATATAGATTGTTCATTGTTGATTTGAACTCGATGTTGAATATGGATCTTTCTATATTTCTATTTTTAATTTTCTTTTCATGTTTGAATTTATTCAAACCCGTTTTAAAAAGTAAAACTTGCCATATCTATATTAGTATCATAATTTAGAGACATCTATTATCTTCTTGACTTAATTTGTAGGGCAAAAGATATTATTATTTTATCGTTTTCTTGTTCTTTTTCTTTTCCAGTAGAATGCGATCAATAAAAAATACTCCTGACTTATGCTTGATTCAATCGTTTCGTTTGGTTAATTTAGAGTGCTTCAGTTTTGACTACAACAACTTATGATATCATGAAAAATAGGTTCGATGGAGGATGAAATTCTCTCTAATTACATTCTAATTTACATAAAAAAAAAAAAAGAAAATCGCTGAAAATATTGGTATAGATTCCATTATCGGTAAATTTCATATAAAAGGTACATTTTACCCCAATTAAATTTGGCATTTTAAATTTTTATTTATTTTTTTATTTTTGTAATAATACCATGGAATTTATGATTTTTAATACCTATTAATCTTTTATCTACCTGTCCCTGGTAGTCACATGTGTACAACTTGAATGTCATGCTAAATGTGGTGACAAGGACTCATGTGGAATTCTATGTAGAGAATGATTAACAGTAAGCAATTAGAACGAGCATGAGAGAATCTCGAGAAGTTTGAACAAATGTTTGGTTGATTAAAGATTATATAATATTAACCCTATTATTCTTAAGGAGAATTAGCGTGCTCTTTTCTCTAAATTTTGTTTAGTCTTTCCTAACAAATATCAAATCACATTGATTCTTTTTTCCTTTTCCCCTTTTTTGAGTTGTTGAATGAAGAGAGATTTTTACGAGGTTATATAGTTTGGTCATCGATGTTTGTAAAATCACACTAACAATAGATAACATATGAGAGGGAATGTGTTAGTCCAATGTCCCTGCTCTAAATCTGCCATATATAAGCTCTCTAAATTATTAGCTCCTGAACCTTAATTTTTTACCCAAAGAGTGAAGTGTAGGTTAATACTGGATTGAAACCCTAAATTCATCTTGAACCTCTAGATCAGTTAAGTACTTATGAACCATCTTCTTTGTCCATACCTCTTGTCATGCTTCAAATAAGATCAATGTGTATTCAGTTTTGCGACATATAACGTTAAGAAGTTATACACAAAGGCTATCATAAACTATTAATTTATCATGATTGTTTACTAGCTAGTTTTAGAATCCTGAAATCATAACGGAACAAGTATTAAAAGTATAATAACAAATCAAGGTAGCTTCAAAAGGTAATATAAACCTTGAGCTCAAAACTAGGTCCTTGAAAAGATATATGTTGAAAATATAAATAACAATATTTATTAGGAATATATAAAATTCAATGATCTTAGTCACTCCACTTGTCCCATATTTGATATAACCATAAGCATCAAAGATTAACACCTGAAAAAGAAAAAGTGAGTCAAAATCCAGTACAACAGCAAAACAAGTACATACGATATGATCACATGTACGTAATCTAAATATAATGCAATAACAAAAAATTTATATCTTTATCAAGTATGGTAAATCAATAATGGAGCACTCACATTCCAATAATACATTGAGAACATATGGGATGAGTAGTAGTAATTGTTTAAGAGGTTGATAAAGGTAGGCTAAATACATTTACCTTCTATATGAATCTAAGTAATAGTTTCATTTAGGGGTCGCAGTCATTACACATCTCTACTTACCTAAATCCATAATATAATGCAGTTTAACTGGTCCTATATACGTAAAGTACAGTACATTACTTCTCACCAAGTGCAAATAAAAGTTACTCCACTATAAGTTACTCCACTATCATTTCCTCAGCATAGGTTAAGTAGTGACCACTTGCTAGTATCGCCTAATTAATATGCTAGTATCGCCTAGTAAGGTTATCGCAACTCAGGATAGGTTAAGTAATGACCACACACAATTAATCAATCATTCATTAGGCCATCTTTAAGTATTAGTTTTTTTTTTTTTTTCTAGATGTCTATTCTAGACAAGTAATACACAAGTCATTGTGTACCTCATATAAACACTGGAGTCTGAGCAATATCATAAGATAAACCCAGAAGTGAACAAATACATGTTCAAGAAAATTGATCTCACATAAGAATCAATTCAATTATCAAATCACAATTGATTAGATAATTAGGAAATAGGTCTTGGTTATAAGACCTATGAACATATTTGAGGTGAAATCAATCAAGGTAATGAGCTTAAGAGATTTTGGTTAAGCCCGCTTGATTTGATATTGATTTTCTTATTTGAAAGTATCGCACTTCTAGAGATCTAAATCAAGGCTAATAGAAATATATCTAATTATTAAATTATTTAGAGTTATTAGCTTAAGCAAGTGGGCACAAGACCACTAGGAATCATAATTAAGGTAAAAGTGGACTTAAATATTGGAATTGTGCCCTTTTGAGTAAACTGGATATTGAACTCAATGTTTTGGATTTAAGCCCAATAGAATAGAATTAGATTTTATATAGGCTATTTAGGCCTTGGTAACTCCTAAATAGGCCCAATCACACTCTAATTATATTTCAAGGCTATTGAATAATTTGTATTTGAGCCCAATAGGTAATTTAATACTTATAAATTAATGATGGATTTAATATTATGAAATTAGACCTAATCAAAAAAATGTTAGTTGGGCCTATATTTTGAAATTTAAGCTCATAAATCGCCAATTTGATGTATGAGTTGATTTTAGTTGAAAAGGCCCTAAAGGACTAGTGAAATGCATGATTAATAATAAATAGGCCCATTTCAGTGTAAATAGGCCAAATAGCTTATAAATAGGTTAATGGACCTAAAGATTTTAACTAAGCCCATTTTAGATTTTAAAGTCTAATGTAAGTCTACATATTTTGGTTAAGCATAGGATTAGCTAGTGGACTCTAAATTGACTAGTCAGGCCCAAATTAAATTAGTAAAGTCCAATTAAAATTAAAATAGTCTAATTACATTATAATTAAGCTAATGGACTTTGGGTTTACTATTAAAACCCATTTTTTCAATTTGGTCCAAAATTGTACAATTTACTATAGATTACATGTAATTAGCAATTATTATTTTTAATTTGTGATTTTATCATCTAAATAAATTATAATTTATCAAATTCATTTTAGATTTAGTGTAAAAGTTGTGTTCAATTTATCTATAAATGACATTGTTTAAGTTATTAATTATTAAATATAGAAAATTAATTTCAAAAATTACCAAACCTTGTAGTTTACATCTAGATACATTGAACTTACTAAATTTATAAAATTTTCTCAAAATTAAATTAATTTAACATTTTTAATAACAATATATATGTTGGTTTTTGGAGAAAAATATCATTGAAATCCGATTTTAATTTATTTAAAATTTTCAAAAATATATTTAACGTTCTAGGAACCATTTTTACATATTTATAAGCTTAAACTCAGAATTTTACAAATAAATTCATCCTTTAGCATTTGTTTCATTAAATTAAGTAAAATAGGCATATAAATAATTGTAATTCGTAATTAATTTGTGTAAATAATAACTCATCAATTTCAAGAAAATTCAGTTAATATAATACGCATAAATTTTGCCTATGATTATATATTGTACAAATTTACATTTATTTCACAAATTTCAACATAATTTCCACATAAATCAACAATTTAAATAAAAAATAATCACTTATATATTTATGAAATTTGGCACCTTTAATATTCTATGAAATCATATTTTAACTTTAGATCTTAGATTATGCCTTGTCTCATGTATAATTTATCAAATCAAACTCCATTTACATGCATATATGGCACAATTATTAAATAGATTGCAAAAATTCATTAAATCACTATCAAAATATATATTCAAGTATATAACATCAACTTATAACACCCACACACATATATAAGTATTAAACTCAAATCAACAATGTCAACATTAAATCAATTAAGAATAACTTATTAGAATGCAAAGAAATTTACAAATCTAGCTTTTAATCTCCTTTTAACACTACAAGCAAGTTGAAGAAGCTTCAAAATCACTCTTGAATATCTTTAAATTAAATTTCAAATTTACCTAATGAATTCAAGAAATTAGACATTAGTTTATGCTTTGAAATAGGTATTTGGATGACATAAATATTATTTAATACTTTACCTAATTAACACTTAATTTGATAGAGATTTTTTTTATGAGTTTTTAGTGTTCAAAAGAAGATGGTTTTAGGTGTTTAAGCTGACGATTTTTGTTAGAAAATGAAGAGAATAAGAGGACATTCTTGGAGAAAGAAAGAAAGAGAAAAAAGGAAGAAAGGAAATCTTTAATGTGATATAAAGAGATTCTATGATATTCAAGGTGTAGGATTTAGTGAAATTTGGAGATGACCCTCGAATCCATTAGGTGTATAAGGTGTTGAAAAGAAATCTTAGATTAGGTGTGATATCATTTGTAAAGGGAATTCGAGCGATTTCTTATAAGGGTAATTAGTTGTAGTTAAATGGAACGAAATGGGTAGAAAGTGGGTCTATTTGTGGCTAGGTGATTAGATTGTAATGGGATGGGTAAAAGACATTGAACTAAAATTAACTAGGTGTGGCTAGGTTCACGTGCACCTTTAGATATTTTGTAAAGAGTAGAATTAGAATTTAGCTAAATTAATTTAGTAATTTAGCTTAAGAATTTAATTAGTTGGTGTCGAGCCTAGATTTTTCATTTCCGATTTCATTTCTTTTAGTTCGATCTATACCAAGCCTTAACCCATTTGATATAGAATCTCAACTAGAAACTAAAAGAAATTTGAATTTTGTAAAAAATTTAAAGAGTTGCCATCTGATTAAAATCGGAAAAAATTTATAAGTTAGGATCAATAAGTTATTTGAGCCTAACTTAACTACAAGTCTACGAAAAACTTAATTTAAAACCAAATTTGTTAAACCATAAATTTTTGGATTTGGGGGCTGTCTTATTAAAATCATATAGTTTCCACTTAAAATTTATAAATTAAGATTTTATCCTTTTAATGCTCAAAAGTTTACTAATGTACAGACTATAATATTTATAATTTATTATTACAATTTACAATAAACAATTAATCAATTTAAAAAAAAAAAGATTTTTTTTCAATTTTTATGTGACCCTGGGCATGCCTACGTACCTGCTAAGCGTTAATCGAAATAAGACAACACACGTAGTTCTTTTATGAACTCTTTCACTTTAAGTACATTATGTTTTCGTCTTTTTTTTTCCTTTATGGTAAAAAGGATTTTTTCATGTGATAAATACCCTATATTTTATCAATTTTATTTTCATTATGAAAATAATAAGTTTTTTTAAGTGCTAAAATAATTAATGCCATATTCTATTTTTCATATATTATTTATTTTATACTTTCTATTACATGTATGATAATTTTTATCTTTTATCTTTTTTTTCTTTCTTTTAGTTATTTTATTATTATATAAAATAAAAGAAAAAGAAAAAAATGAATGAACTTACCTGGTACAGCACTAAGACGCATGCAAGTTGAAGGAGGAATTGAATGTGGATGATGGGTCAGTTTTGGTCCAGAAACAAAGCAGTGATTAGTGGAAATCCAAATTGTGATTCCGATGATGCTTGATGGTGGTGGTGGTGGTTGATGGCGGCATTCATTAGAATGACATGACTAAGCTTCCCTATGCTTACCGATCAAAAGATTGACTTACTAGAAAAGCTCCTATAGTGATGATTCCACTCGATTTTGTTTATAAAACTCCCAATTTGTTAAAAAGCTCCTTAGAAACCTAGCTTCTAAGAACTACTTTAGATTTGAACTTTTGTGGGATTTTTCTGTTTTTCTTTTTTGTCATTTCATTCCATTGATGTATGCCCAGTATTTATAGACTTTTAACATGCTCACCTACTACTTACTATCTTGATGTCATTTGGCCAATGGGACGTGCCACGTGGCATGCGTGGAGGAGAAAAAATAAAAGGGGTAATTTGCCTCCTTGCAAAATCGAATCTAGGTCTCCATTATGCATACTAGTAACTTATTTATTCAGGCTGTTAGCTTATATATTGTTTTGATTTCCACTTAAATGGTGTTCAAGGCTTCAAAATTAGCCCAAATTAAATGGGTTAACCTATCATAGGTCATTTATTAGTTCCAAAAATCATACATAATAAAAACTCATATTATGTTAAGCCTAAAATACTTATTTAAAGCCTATAATATTAACATTTTACAATTCTTATTTTTTTCATATTATTATATATAAGCATATTTTGGGTTTAATATCATATTTGTTTTTATTATATATATAAAGCCTTAATTTAGCAAAAATGAGATGTCCACAACTGTCCCTCTTTGTGGTAATATTTGATAAAATTTTGCCACAATGATAAAAAGAGACCTCATTTTTGCTATTTGAAGCTTAAGATGAACCTGAAGGCGGATAAAGAGCTCTTGTATTTGATTCACTGGGGACTATGACCAGATGAAGAATATCCCTTGATCGTACTCTCTCAATGACTAGGACAACGCCCCATGAGTTAGCCTATCATTTGGTGTAAGTGTGCTCCTTGAGCTAGCACTTAGTTTGGATTTGGTACAAGTGCGCTCCTTGAGTGGCACTTGGTTTGGGTAGGCGCTCCTCAAGCTGACATTTGACAAACTATGAAGGATAATCGAAGTTCCTTTCATAGGAATACTAAAGTTCCTAAGATTTCTAAAAGATAACAATGACTCAAAGGATAACCAAAGTTCCTAAACATAGAAATACAATGGTTCCCAAAATTCTCAAAAGATGACTAAAGAAGCTCCTAACTTTTGTAGGATGGTTAATGCTCTTATATTTAGAGTATGACCAAAGTTCCATCATAGGAATAAAATGGTTCCTGAAGTTCTCAAATGATGACTAAAGCTTCTGAACATTATAATAATCTCTATAAGATAACTAAAGCTTGCTAATGGTTTCATAAGATAACTGAAACTCTTGAAATCTTTATGGGGTTACTGACGGTCTTAAAGAATCTATAGATAGCTAAAGTTCCTAAAAGCTTTGTAAAAATTACTACTATTCCTAAAAGCTTTATGAGACAACTGAAGGTATAAAGAGTTTATAAGATAGTTGGAACTCTTGAGAGTTCTATAAGATAACTTAAACTCTTGAAATCTTTATAGGACTATTGACGGTTTTGAAGAATCCATAAGATAGCTAAAGTTCCTAAGGGTTTCATAAGATAACTATAATTCTAAAAGCTTTATGGGACAACTGACGGTCGTAAAGACTTTATAAGATAGATGTAGTTCTTGAAGGTTCTATAAGATAATTATAGATCCTGAAAACTTTATGGACAACTAGGGTCCTGAAGACTTCATTAGATAACTGAAGTTCCTAAAGGTTAATTGGAAGGTGGCAAGATGATTAAAAGTTCCTAGAGCTTTAAGTTGTTTATTTTTTTTCACAAAAGATTTCATTCTTTAATTTTTTTTTAAGTTTCGAACAAGATTTTACCTTTTTTTTTAATTTCATCTTTGAAAATTTTGAGCCAAAGGTTTTTCTTTTCTTTTTTTTTTTTTTTGAGTTTTTGTCTTCCTAAAAACCCGTTTTCTCAATTTTTGTTTTTGAAAAGTTTCAAACAAGATTTTACCCCTTTTCTAAAAAAAAAAAAAAAAATTGACAACTGTGGCAATCCTATGAGATCCAAAAATTCCAAATAAATAGTGGGTCTATCTCTTTTGTCCTATAATCACTTTTTTTTTTTCTTGCTCGTAATCCTCAGGTCTCATTTACGTCGTCAACTCTTTATGGGTCTTTTGAGGCTTTGGATAGGTAAAGATTCTTTACTCTAAAAGATAGTCTTCATGATCCATACTAATTCCAAGATTCTAAGACCTTCCTTTCAAGGAATGGTATCTCATCATAAATTGTCTAGTCCAAGAGGACTTCCTTACTCTCTCTATTGGCTTGTTATCACTCTTTACTTTAATCTTAAAAATTATGGTCCATCTTGTAAATAATACGTCTTTGGTAATGCTAGGTCTTTTTTGGACCGTAACATAGGCTTTTAGTCATTGGTTATTAAAAAGGATATTAGTATGTGGGTCAATTTTTGCAAGAAACATTCTCAACTCATCCTGGGTTTACAAATCAAGAACCTTTAAAAAAAATAAATTTGACCAAGTTTCAAAAGGAAATTTTTGTTTTTCTATGATGAATTAATTCTCATGATCTAAAAGCCTTTAAGAGGGTGTTGTGAGTGGATTTGCAATACAGGGACGTTGTAGGCTTTGAGATGTATTTGAAAATTTTCAACTTTTCATAACATTCTCTTGGTTTGTTATGTTTGAGTTTGACCTTTTCTTTCTTCTTGTTTTTTTCTTTAGGATGATTATTATTCCACTCTCCCTTATTGGATGGTTTATAGTTCAAAGCGTATAGATTTTTCTTCATTTCAAAAGGAAAGGAATTATCAATGCCTATAAATTACTTTTGAATTTATGCAATTGGGTAAGTACATATCAATTTGTCCTTTTCTCCTAAGTAATGACCCTAACCTCTAAAATTGCCTCATTATGGGGTGGTTCTTGACAGGTTTCAATTTTAAGAAACACTTCCTATATGGCTCAAAGGGTTTAGCAAGGGATAAGTGTGTTTGCGATGTTAAAATGAATGCCTAGTGTCACTTTAACATGCGTATTAAATTTAAGATAGATCTCCTTTAAGGAATGAGTGTAGTTCCTTACTTCAATTATCACTCAACTTGAGTGTTTAAAGGTTAGTGTTTTGATTTTAGCTTTCCTTTTATCATTCTTAGACATTTTAAGTAATGAGATGCCTTCTCTAATGTTGAGATGCTTTAAATCATGCCCCATTTGTCTCGACCCTTTTAAACAAAATGATTTATGATACCATTATAGTCATAAGCCCCTAAGTTATCCAAATTTTATTTCCAAACAATGTCTTATCATCAGACTCATGAAAAAAATAAACATGAAATAATTCCTAAAGGACTTTTCTCCTTTTGCTTGTTTCGTTAGACTTTATCTTCAAGGAGAATTGTATTCATTAATTGATGCTTCGAGTTGAATCCACCCAACATCAATTAGGTCTTGTATCTTATTTTTTAGCATCTAACAAGTGTTTGTGGAGTGCCCCTTTTGACCCATATGAAAATCATATTGTGAATTTGGATAAGCTTTCCGGTCTATAGCCTAGTTTGGTAGTTTCGCAGCTAAGACATTTGCTTCCTTCATTGGTGAAAAGCTTGAGACAATGGTATAGAGACATGACTGAATTGTCTCCTTGAAGGGTGATTATTTTGAATTGGTTGCTAATGAGTTGTTGTTTTTTAAAGACAATTGGCGAAGTGGGCTTGATGTAGCTTCCTAGATTAATCATGTTAATTGAGATTTCTTTTCCTTTATTGCTATTGGGTTCCCAGGGCTTCTTATTGTGAATTCATGGGCTAGGAGCTTCCTTGAAGCAATTGCATTCTCAATTCTAGAACCTACTGCTACTATCTTACTGAAATTGGCAGATGTGTGACTAATGAGGTAAAAAGGAATGGCTTCTCTAAAGTGCCATTACCTTTGCAGCTAAAGATCCCATCGTTGGGCATACTCCTTGAAGGACTCACTATTTCACTTACGAAGGTTACTTAAGTCCTACATGGAAGGAGCAACTTCGATGTTGAGCTTATATTGATTGTAAAATTCCTTAGCTAACTTATCCCGTGTGTTAATCTCAACGAGATCTAATTGAGCATACCATGTTAGGGTTGGACTAGTCAAGCTTTCTTGAAATGTTTGGATCATCAACTGCTCATTTTGGACATATCTAGCCATCTTCCAAACATATAGTCTGATGTGAAGTTTAGGCAGCTAGTCCCATTATACTTTTTAAAATTTGGGATCTTTAACTTTTCAGGGTAGGACCCCACATCAATGGTAGGCAGGTTTAGTGATGTCCATTTGTTAAATCCTTTGTCACCTTCTAGAGCATTTAACTTTTCATTCATTTAGTGAAGCAATTTTCTTTCTATCTCTTTCTTCTATTCTTCAAGTTCTTTCTTAAGGTCTCTAGAAGTGAGACCCATATTAGGATAAGTGCTGAATCTAGAATTGGCTTCTTCAAATCTAGATGGCTACCCATCAACTTCTTTTCCCTTTTGATTTTTTAAATGCCCCTCTTGTTGGATAGCCCATAAAAGATTGATACTGGAAGTAAGGAGTTGAATTTGCTCAGACATTTTTAGTACTGTATGTTCCAAGGTATTGATCCTTTGCTTAGAATAGGTGGCTCCATCGTTGGTGTTGTTGTTGTCACCACTACTAGCCATCTTAGACTTGGACCGAGTGATTATTAAGCTTCGATTGACCTTTTGTTGTTTTGGATCTATCTTGGATCTTAGGAATTCATGGTTATTAGAAACACCTTTTTTTTTTAGAATTGTTTTTTATTTTTGTTTAACAAGTGCTATTTACAATGGTGAAAACTTGCTAAAAAGAGGTGATGATATTTACAAAAGTGAAACTTTGAAAGAGAAAAACTTTTTTTTTTTAAATGATAATTATAGAAATTTGACACTTGAAGGACTATGACCTATTTATTTACAAAAGGTTCTTACAAATAAGAAGGTAATAAATTGATGTCTAAAGGAGGGACCAAAAAGGAGTTTACAACCTATGACAATAATCTATTTACGAAGGTAGCTTTGTCAAAAGACCCTATAACTAGTCTAAGGGGAAGAATTACTCTAACGACCTAAGCTTGACATTTTTTTTTATTTTTTAACTTTATCTTTTTTCATTTTTTTATTTTTTATAAATAACAAAAAAATAAGGAGATAACAAGAAATGTGTCACGTGGATGTAGATGCGGAGGCGGTGAGTAGATAGTAGTGGGGCCATTTTAGGGACTTCATTTGAGCTGCAACTTCATTTTCCCTTTTTTATTTTGAAATTATAGGGAAATCATTATACAATTTAAAAAAATAAAATTTGCACATGACATTCTTCACAAAAAAAATTACAAGAAATATGGATATGTATAAGGAAGCATTACAAGGAAAACTTTTTACAATTGAAATCGAAACACCTTTCAGGATATGCTCACTATTATTTAACCACTAGCTTATAATCATAAATGCAAATAGGTGGGTTCTAAAGGTTCCTTAATCTAGTTGATCGAATTAACACTAAACCAGAGGGTAGAAAAGGCATAGCTTTCGAATCGTACTACTGACCTCCCTACTTAGGATCCTAAGATGGTTTGATTTTGACCATATTTAACACCCATTTTTCATAAATCACCCCCTCCCCACAAACACACACACACACACAAAAAAGGTATTATGTGCCTATTAGGGTTATTTACAAAATTTCCCTTTTATCTATATCACTTTAAAGAAAAAGATTAGTACAACCATTTACAAATTAAAAATTAGACAAATAATATACAATAAAGAGCATAAAAAGAATAAACTTTAAATCTATGAATTTCAAGTGGCCAACCCTCTTAAAAATAGGCATCCTCGATGGAGTCGCCAAGCTATTAAGCTTGGATTTTCATTTCTAGTTTTATTTCTTTTAGTTCGATCTCTACCAAATCCTAACCCATTTGATATAGACCATCGACTCATAACTAAAAGAAATTTGAATTCTGTAAAAACTTTATGGTGTCGCCACTCGATTGAAATCATAAAAAATTTATAAGTTAGGATCAATGAGTTGGTTGGTTCTAACTTAGCTACTAGTCTGTGAAAAAATTGATTTTAAACTAAATTTGATAAAACAAAATTTTTTTTATTCAGGAGCTATCCTATTAAAACCATATTGTTACCATTGAAATTCATAGATTAAAATTTTACTAATGTAAAGACTATAATATTTACAATAAACAATGAACCAATTAAAAAAAAAGGTTTTTTCATTTTTTATATCACCTTGGAGGTGACTACATATCTGCTAACGGGATTAGGCAACCCGTAGTTTTTTTATGAAAACTCTAGTGCGTTGGTCATTTTTAGCTTTTGAACTCTTTCACTTTAAGTACGTTATGTTTTATTCTTTTTTTTTATGGTAAAAAAAGGATTTTTCATGTGATAAAGACCCTATATTCTATCATTTTTCTTTTCATTATGAAAATAATAAGTTTTTCTAAGTGTCAAAATAATTTATGCTATATTCTATTTTTCATATAATATTTATTTTATATTTTCCATTATATGCATGATTTTTTTTTATATTTTATCACTTTTTTTTTTTTTTTTTAGTTATTTTATTATTATATAAAATAGAAAAAGAAAAGAAAAAGAAAAAAACAATAATGAACGTACCTAGTAACAGCACCATGCATGCAGGTCGGAGGAGGAATTGAACGTGGACGATGGGTCAGTTTTGGTCTAGAAACGGAGTGGTGATTGGTAAGAATCCAAATTATGATTCCAATGATGCTCGGTGGCAGTGGTCAATAGTGGGGTCTGTTTGGATGGTTTGTTTTTCATCTGTATCTATATCTTTTTCAAAATGATATGTGTAAATATATCTGATTTGATCTATATTTTATCTATATTTGATCTTTTGATGAGAACTGTCAACTTTTTTTTTATCTATATCTATTTCTTAATAAATAATTTATTACAAAAAAGTTAGAAAAAAATGTCTGTATTTGCCCAAAAAAACCAAACAAATAACCGTGATATTCATTGGAATGACTTAACGACTTTAGCTTCCCTATACTTACGATCAAAAGATTGACTTACCAAAAAAGCTCCTATGATGATGATTTCACTCAATCTTGCCTATAAAACCTCCAATTTACAAAAAAAACTCCTTGGAAACCTTAGCTTCTAAGAACTACTTTAGATTTGAACTTTAGTGGGGTTTTTTCTGTTTTTGTTTATCATTCCAATCCATTGATGTATGCCCAGTAGCTATAGATTTTTAACATGCTTACCTACACTCAACAACCCTAATGTTATATGGCCAAAAAGAGCATACCACGTGGCATGCGTGGTAGAGAAAAAAATAAAAGGATGCAATTTGCCTCCATGTAGAATCAAAATTAGGTCTCTATTAAGCATGTTAGTGACTTATCCATATAAATTGTTAGTTTATGTCTTATTTTGGTTTGCACAAAAATAGTGTTGAAGGCTTCAAAATTAGCCCCAGTTAAATGGGCTAACCTTTGTAAATCATTTAGTTAGTTCCAAAAATCATACATAATAAAAACCCATATGATGTAAGCCTAAAATACTTATTTAAAGTCTATAATATTAGCATTTTACAATTCTCATTTTTTATATTATTATTACATATATTTTCAGATTTTTGCTTAATATAATATTCGTTTTTATTATATATAAAGTCTTAATTTGGCAAAAATGGGGTGTCTACAGTTGGAAATAGATATTTAGTTTGAATTTAAGAATTTAGGGTTTTAGGAATTGATATATGGAATCAAGAAATTGAAATTGAATTTCTAGGAATTTAGGTATTGAAGTTTATGTTAGAATAATAAAATTTGGTATTTAGGTGTTTTAAGTGATTGAGTTTGAGAATTTAAGCTCAAATTGATATTTGATGGTAATTGAGTAACTTTATAAGTTGAGATGGGTGTTTGAATCTCTAATTTCAATTAAACTCAATTATTAATTCAATTATGTCAAATTACTTAACTATACTCTAAGTTTACACAATTAACTACCTAAGTTCAATATTAATCTATGTTTCAATTTAGGTTCAAAATTATTTGTATTTTTATACTATTTAATCATCGCAGTCCTAATTTAGATTAATGTAATATGGCATATTTCACCTATACATTATCACTACACAACCTCATTATCTCATGCCGTCATAAAGTTGGACTAATTTCACCCTTTCTTACAGTTGTTTTTATTTTTCCTTATATATTAAAATATCCCTAATTTTTCCTAAGGCCTAATTAAGATAATAATAATAATTAATATGAAAATATGGGTAAATTTGAACTATTAGTTTTTTAAAGTAGTTATATTAAATGTAAAGTTGATAAATAATTATAAATATCAATTTACAATAACAAGTTAATTTAATTAATAAATATTAACTTACATAATTATATGTGAGTAAATATTTAAAGTGTTAAGTATAATAACTACAAGTAATTGAATAGAATTATAAGTGAAGTTAATTAAATAAAAGCGTACATGATAAGTTAAGAGTACTTTAGTAAGTAATATAACTTATTAACTAACTTCGCATTATGTAAGCCTTGATTTTATCTTTCCTCTCTCATTTCTTCTTCAACAAGTTTCCTAAACCCTCTCTACTTTTTTTATCTTCTTTTATAAGCTACTTCTCTCTCAACTTGCTAAACATGTTACACTCTCTTAAACTTGTTCTACAAGATACTTTCTTTCAATCTTCTTCTACAAGTTACCCTTTCTCTCTCTAAAAACTCAAACATAATACCTATTTCTCTCTCTAGAATTCCATATCTAATCCAACAATAAAACAAAGAAAAATAATTGAAGAATAAGAAAAAGTTAGGAAAGGGTAGAAGCTTCCACAACTTGCATGCAAGAGTGGAAGTAGCAGTAAATTAGACTTTTGTTTGTTTTGCTATCCTTTAGGTAAGTAAATTCTAATTTCATTTGTATGTATGGGTATAGATTTTATGGTTGATGAAGATTCGTGTGTTGGTTAAGTGTTTGGGTATTAGATTCATGTTTTAATTTCGATTTTGAAGATTAGATTATATATGCATATATGAATATGTGTTGGATCAATGCATGCATGTATCAATTTGATTTTGATATAAGTTGATGGATGTATTAATGTTGAATATACAAGAACATGTATAATATATATACTGCTAAAATTAGATGAATATACATGATTTTTAATTTGATTTTTTTTTATATGAAATGATTATGTTGATTTGGTTAATTAAATTATTGATTTGGATTGAAACAATATGTGATGAAAATATATGATTAATATGTATAATTTTTTTGAATAATTTATATGATAGATATGTATAATTGATGTTAATTTAATATTTAAATTTATAATTATATGTATGTAACATACATATGTTGAATGATTTAAAAGAATATATATGCATTTGTAATAGAGAATAGTATTTGATTCATAGTGATATGAGAGTTGAAATTGGTTTGTATTTGAGGTTAAGTTTTTGGAAAATTTTCAGAAAATAGTTTTAATGTTCATAAAGATCTTTAAACCTTTAACCTCACATTCAAAGTATTCTTTATGAAAATTCAAGTTATATCTTTAATTCAAGCCAAATTCAATCTAAAACATGTTTTCATCAATATTTGGACTTTCATTATTTTTGAAACTTTTTAATCCATTGATTAACATTGAATCAACGTAAAATCAATACCATAAACATAAAGTTTTATATCTAGCATTAAAGATTTAAATTAAAGTTAGTTTGTAGGAACTTCTTTTGGTTGTTAAGTAAACCTTAATTGTAAAAACTTGTTTTTGACCTTTAATTTTGGAGTTATTTTGAAATAATTATAAATGAATATAGTAATATTAAAATAATTATTATTCTTAATATTAAGTAAAAAATGAAAATAAAACAAAATAAAATGAGAGAATAAAACTTAAACCAATTAAAATTGAATCGGATCCATAAATATTATGTAAATCGGTTATCACCTAATCCTTTGGAATTTGTTTGTGATATAAAACTAAATAGGTAATTGGACTCGTAATTATTGGAATTAACTTTAGATAAGTATACATTACGGCTCGTTCACTTCGTTGAATGAATAAGGCTATAATAGAATTCCGATTATGGAGGAATGGAACAGAGCTATAATAATGATTTTTCTTTATCAATTTTTGATTTAAATGGTGGTATTTTGTAAAAATGACAATTCAGCATTGAATTGGTATTCATAGGTTTAAATAAAGAATAACTATTATGTTTTGTATAATAGGGATTCATTGTGGAATCTCTATTCGGTGAGTTAAACAGCATAATAGCTATTCATAAGGAATAAAACTATAATGGAATTGCAATCACAGCAAAGTGAATGAGTAGTTAATGTATAATTAATCAAATGGATTTAAATAATAATCGGTTTAAAGATTAATAAAGTAATTAAAGGACAATTAACTGCTTAGTCTATAATAATTTATCCAATTGAACTGAAATGGAAAGTTAATAAAAGTTTTATCTTTCTTTCTCTAGTTTTATGTTCTTGTGACATTGGTTCTTCAGTAGGTGAGTATTTTCTATATGAAGTTCTGGGTATATAGTAACTTTTGTGTTGCTTGTTAGGATAGACATCATAAAATGAACAAACACTTAAAATGGCTTAATTAATTGCTTTAAGTATCCATTTGGTCATTTAATCTAGTTAGGGGAGCGACAATCTTGCATGATGGTGCCAACACATTAGGTAGGCACTTAAGCCATCGATGGTTGCTCAATAGGTAGCTGATAGGGCAATCGATATTAGGGTAACATCTATCTAGATGGGAGAAAAGCAATATAATATAGCTCATGTTAATAAAATATTAAGCTACATTATGTTATGGACTGTGATAAGGATGAGAAAAGTAATGGCTATGACCCTTAGACGAGGCTATTTAATTAAAATTTCTTCAAGGGATATAAGTATTCAAGTTGCCTATATTAATCTCCTAAGCAGATGTTACTACTCAGGATCCTTAGATCCCTACAACGTGTTGCCAAAGTGTGAGTTCTCTAATGTTGTTTTGCTACACCTAAATTAAAATCTAAATTGTTGTTTGTTGCATTTGCATTAGAATAAGTGCGTGTAATTATATCATGTGAGCTTGTGATGTTGTGTACTCGGTCTGGCTTCTTGCTTTTTTTTTTTTTTTCAAATTATAAAGATGATTTGATCTGGGTGCTATGGTTACATGATCTATAGGTTGGATATAGTGAGAGACTGGATAAGCTAGACGTTAGATACGTTACATATTGTAGTTTTTTTTTCATTTTCTTTTAGGTATGTAATATTTGAATTGTGAGGTTTCTTATTAATAAGAGATTATTTCTAATGATTTGGTTATATAATTTTATTAGAAATTGTTATTTACAAAACTTAAGTAAGAATTTCTTAATGTAAAATTAGTTAGAATCCCACTTAGTTAATGGAAAAAATCAACATGTAGTATCAATAGATAATTATGAAATATTTCATTCTTACCAAATCTGTTGAAAACCTTGTTTGAATTGAATTGTTACGAAAAAAAGAAAAAAATGCAATTCCTTCAGAGTCGTGGGCTTACAAGGTCAAACTTATTACATTCAAACTAGTTGCAACATATAGTGCGGATTAATAATGGTGTATAAATGTAACTGATCCATTGTACAATTGTTTGCATCGTAATACTAATTCATTTTTGCTTGTGACTTTTCACAATTGTCAAATTCACATATCAGCCTTTGCTTTCATTTTTTACCCTTATACATCCTGTAGTTTTGATATGTAATTTAAAAGTCTAAAATCTTGTTTTAATTTGAATAACAACTATAACGTTTACAAAACAATATGTATTCCTTGTTGTTATATATGAAACATGAGTGAAAAAAAAATATTTGACCACTACTGGTGCTTCAAAAACCAAATCCTAGGTCTTTCATGTGTAATTAAATAGAAGCCAACATGCGCTATGATTTCACATTTTTTAGGCAATCATTGTGGCATTAAGACTATATTCTGTTGTGTCTTGTACTAAAGTGATATGAAAGTGAAAGATCTATACTAGATCATGTGTCATAGTTCTTAGAACATGTAAATATAGACTAAAGCTATCTACCTACCTATATTTTTAATTTTGATAACACCAAACAATCTTGCAGTTTGTTCTTTAAAGTATTAGAAACACTAGTGTCATGTGTTTCATACATGTGTCCAACTTAGACCTAGCGCTGGGCCAAGCCAGCCTGGAACCAACCCTGACCCGCTGATTCATGGTTTAGGATTACACTAACTCGGAACTAGTAGTATGACACGGGCTAATCTGGGCCAGGTCAAGGCCCGTTGACTCATGATATATATTTTTTTAATTTTCGTTGTTTTTTTTTTAAGTAAACATGCGTGTCAACCCGTTGGATTAATGAGTTGGCTGTTTGACTTGCTTACAACCTGCCTATACGTTGGGTCGCTGATGGGTTTGACTCGCTAGTGATGATTCATGACAAGTCAGTCTGATTCGATCCGTTATGTCTAGTTCAAAGCTCGTTTTTAAGGTACTTTTTTCCTTTTAATTTTCTTGACTCTCTTTGTATTTATATCTACAGTTTGGTTTTGGATTGAAAAATGATATGCAAGAATTAAAAAATAATTAGAGGAAAATACAAAATATCCCCTAAAACTTTAATTGTTTTGCGAATTCATTTTCTGAACTTTACATATTGCATACCAATCCTAAATTTTGACAAATTGTTTATAACCCTAAAATGTTTATAAGAACCACTTTAAACTTTAATTTTGATGCATACATACCCTCAAATTTATTAAAATATGTTTTAACACAAGTCCAGAGGATATATCGTAGCTGTAATAAAGTTTAATTTGAGTGTATGCAATTTCCCTAAAATTTTAATATGTAAGTAGTTTCTAAACATTATCGATAATCATCAATACTAAAACACGATCTTCTTTTGTTAAATGAGTGTTATGTCCAATTTTCCTTGATTTTCACGTGGGTTATTCCTCGTCGGCAAGTATAGTTGGTTGCTTCCTACTGTCTAGTCACTTGACATCGATGAAAGAAGAAAAAGGAAAAAAGGAAAAAAAGTTATATCCTTTTGTGTAATTAATTGAAAAATAAAAATAAAATAAAATGGCCTTTTCTAAGCCTATTTGACCAAGTGGATGAAGAAACTGGTTAAATGAAATCTTGTAATAAAATAGGAGCACTAAAGCAAGTTATTTTCATATTATGAACGTAAATGCTCAAGTATAAAGTAAAGTTCATTAGTGCAATGGGTTTAATTTACCACGATATTTCCACTATGTCCAAGGCTTCGTATGCTTAAAATGCGACTGGTTCGACTTCATGAAAAAAAAAAAAAGAATTCATACGGTGTGGTTTTGGCGCTGTGTTACAGTCAGTCGATTCGTGAATTTTTTTCACTCTTTTCTAAAACTGGGTCAACATTTTTTTCTCTAATTTCTGATCCGCCTAATCCAGCGGGTTGATGCATCGGAAAGGTTGATCCATCTATAATCCGGTTATCCGCTGAGTTAAGCTATTGGGTTTGACCCGTCAATAGTGATTCAAAATAGGTTTTTGATCAAACCCGAGCCATGCTTATGTCTAACCACACCATCCAGTCTTATATTATTTTTTTCCTTAGAATTTTACAAGATTCTTAAATATGTACCGATGATTGTCATTAAAATAACATATGCATTGTTTTGAATATTGTTGTATTTTTATAATCTCTTCCTCTCTCTTTTAACAACCTCCTTATTTTATCAAGACTATTTAGTTTAATTTCCCTAAATACCATTTGATATCTTAAATATCATATTTTTGTTCTTTTAATACTTTATACTAACGCTTGTAAAATAAAAAAAAAAAAGAAATTTTTAGGATCTTTTATGAAGACCAAAAACATATAAAACCTTATCATAATAGTAAAGAACTTAAAAAAATGAAAATTTTTAACTTGGGAAATTATATTAAAAGCTTCCAGTATTTGTATTCTTATTAGTCTCTCGTTAACAATATTTGAGAAAATAAATTTCATAATCTATGAAATTTTATCGACGATAGCTAATCAACAATAATGGCATGATGCTTTAGAAAAAATCCGCCCAAGATGATGACTGAAAGTAACACGTGTATGAAAATGAAAATTCAGGTTCTTCCCGGGAAGAAAGGTAATGCAGACAAATGAAGTTCACAAGAAAGCGGGGACATAAGGAAGTGGAGCATTATAGACATCTTGCTTATCCTTCTCTGGGCCATGCATGGACACATTTGGTTTTTATTTATTTATTTATTTGTTTTATTTTGTCGTCTTTCCATTCCCATTTTAACCCTTTTTTTTTGTTTTGTTTATAATTAAAAAAAAAAAAGAATTCCATTTTTACCTATTTTTCTATTTGAGATCTCAATTATTTCCACTTCTATTTCATTCATGAATGTTCTCCAATCATTACATAAATAGAATATCTTCAACTTCATTAGATTTTTCATCTATGATTAAGACATAGTGGTATTAAGCCATAATAATTAATTTAATAAAATAATATTATCAATATAAACAAGTTACAAAATATACAATAAAATTCACATTAGATATAAGTCTTTTCCATAGAAAATTACATATATAATTGCATAACATAATGTAAAAAATTTATACCGTAATGATGGATTCCCTAAGACCAATAAAAAACTAACACATGTCTAAGTTGGAATGGAGTTGACAAAATTCTTACTTTTTATATGTTAAAATATCAAAAATAAAAAAATGAAAGGAAAAGAGAAGCTAAATACTCAAATATAAAGAAAAGCAACACCGACACATATTTTGCTTAACCAAATAGAATATGGATGGGTATTAAAGATCATTTGGTATGGTATAAGTAAAATTTTCTAGATGCAGAGTAGGATATGAATATGAGTATAGGGTCTTTATTTCCTATACTCATCATGAAACCTATATTCTAATATATAGAGAGTAAGGATTCCAAAATACACCGTACCCTATACCTACTATTGGTAGGCTTTATTGGATTTTAGCCCAATAGGCCTAACATTAGCAAAGTGGACCAACAACGGGTCCCACTTAGCCCACTAAGTGCCTTAAATAGACTTGGCTTATGGTCCTCAAGCCACCCATCGGCTCAAAAGACAATCTCTTTCCAATAGTCTACACAAGGGCTCAAAATCAAAGCCCTCCTCCTAGTTGTTCCCCTTACAAATACACCTCTTTGAATCTCCATATCTCCTGGGGGTACCTATACCTCCATGGCTCTCCATATCTCATCGAGGGTACATGCACCTCACTAACTCTCCATGTCTTATTGGGGGTATCTACACCACCTTAGCTCGCCACTTCTCTATAAATGTACTCTAAACCTCCTTGGAGGTGCTGTAAAGATATAGCTCTCTGCTTGTTCGGTGACTCTCCTAAATGATTAACGCTACCACCTCTGGTATAGGTCACCTATTAGGAAGGAGCCCCCACTCTCTTATTCCTCTCCCTTGAGAATGCGATATGTGCATGGAGAAGATTCTATGGGCCTCATTCTAGTATGACCAATGCTTACAAATAAGACTCGAGAGTACATGGCAAATGATCTAATCTTTTTAAACATAACACTATTTACACCATTAACGTGATTTCCATTTTTTATATCCTTCTCAAGACCCACCATTGATTTAAATATCGAAGTGGCTACATAGAATCACCCCTTGGCATACCACAAACTGTTTCTTTTGGTTGAAGGCTTGGACTTACTTCTGGCGATTTTCTACCTGCAACACATACTTTTTAAGAAATTACAATATCAATATATAGAAATAGATAATAATACTCTATTTTTTTTTTATTTTGTCATCACTTTTGTTCAAAATTACTATTTATAAATTACTTTCTAGAAATTTTTATCATAGAAGAATTTGTTATTTTATTTCATAAAAACTTATATTATATGTATATGTTGGACTTTTAAATAATGTAGAAATGTTGTTTATTTTCTAAATCTAATTAATATAGAAGTAGCTCTAGAGTTTTAAATTTTGAAATTATAAGATTGTATAATATTGCATAAACAAGTTATACAAGTATTTAATATAGATTGTAACTTTAAACATAAATTGATTTAGCATATTATAAAACTAGTGATATTAACAAATTACTGTATTTGCTTTCAACATTTTGTTTTAGTGAATATATGAAAATAAGATAGTTTTACATATGGCATGAAACTGTATATAACACTACAAAATTGAAATTTAAGAAAGGGAGAAAAGAAGATACACAACTTTCATTAAAAAAAAAAAGAATTATAGATTCCATTGAATAATTTGTATCCTCTAGGTTTACATTGTAAAAGGTATAAAGGTGGGTATATGATATTATAAGGTAAGTTCTAAGTACAAAATTTTGTATCTTATACCTTATATAGTAGAGCATGGGTAGGGCTTCGTGCCGTACCCACCCTATACCCATTCACCCTAGTTTTGCATTATCCTTAATCATTTGCTCTCCAAAGTCTTTTGATTCTTGTTCACTTCTTAAACATAAGAAATTTCCCTTAAAGATTTTTTTCCCCATTCATAGGAAATTTATGTCTATATCATTATCTCAATAAGTGTCAATAAAAATACATGGCCTATAGAATTAACACATATAACATGAAAGATAAGCTCTTAAAGAGGGGATTTAGGGTGTATAAGACTTATCCCTCTCCTAATAAAGAAGCTTCTCAATATGCTATACTATTATCTTCCATTTACATAAATAAAACGAAGATTAATGACATAATAACACTTAAGCAAATAAGGCAATTATCAAAATAAATAGCAAAAAAGTAAAAAGGCATAAGGTTTATAAAGATTCCTTCTTGTGAATTAATCATTTTCTTCTAGCTCCACTGACTCGGTATTCTACATTGATGTTTCACTAATCCAATCAAAATGAAAATTACAAATACCAATCAATCTTGCTCTATCTCACCAGCTTTACTCACTCGATTATCATGGATCTACAAGATATTAAAAGTTATCCTTTTACTAAACACTCACTCTTAACAAAAGAGTAATTAAATTTTAATTGAGATACAATGAAATATCTAAAACTTTAAGTATGTAAAATAATAGAAAATTTTGATGAAGCTTTTGACAGTAGTAAAATAGTGAATAGTTAGTAGTAGTTTGCTTGAATATTTTGTGTTAATTTCTTGTGTTGAATTTTTAAATTGATGCATGCTTTTATATACTTCATGACAACGATTATCTTCAACTTCAGTAGAAGAACTTCCCTTCAACAAATAAATATCTTGTTATCTACTCGTTTAGTACTATTAAACAACTTTCAGATATCTAGGCATTTGAAATTTGAATATTTGGCTGACTTGATCTTCATTATAATATTTTTTATGTGCTAAAATTTGAAGATAATGAATGATCTAATACCCATGTCAAAAAATCTAAAAAGATAAGATGTGTTTCATCTTTGATAAATTTGAATTTAGAACAAATCTTCAGCATAAGATTTGACCTTATCCAAACTTTCCTTATCTTCATAATATATTTAAGCTAATTTAGATAATATTGTAAATAATTTGGATATCTTATTATTCTTATTTTTGCTGGAAAAAATTCATTACCATCCCATAATTTGACCTAAAAACAATTAAACACTTTGTCGTTTGACTCCACATGCTATAATTTAAAAAACTTATCTTTTAAAATGCATATAACTTCAATAAAACATGTAAAAAGAAAATCCACATTGGATATTTACCAACTTAGTGAAATGCATTAGATATATTACCTAAATAAATTTAACAATTGGAGCTACAATACAACACTACCATTATGTTACCATCACTATGTCATTACCATCATGTTACCACTACCACTAGTATCATCACCACTATGCTACATTTGCCACCATTATTATAACCTTAAATTTTTTTAAATATTACCACTGCCACCATTACTGTTACACTATATTATCATTATCAATGTTGCAGCTTTGCTAGCATTACCATCGCTATATTACTTACACTTATACTGCAATACACTTTAACCTAAATATAGTTGCTACCCTATCTCCATTGTTAATACTACCAATGGGTCAATGCATGCCACTATCACCACAATGGTGCTACAAAGGTAGCAAAGGCTTAACAATGTTAGTGATAGTAACAAGGTGGTGTAATAAGTCATACCTTCGAAAGACGATTCAATGAATGAATATGAATGTTAGTAATTAAAAGAGCCAATAAATTGAACATGCTAACTTGTTAATTGAGTAACAATCAAAGTGTTATCTTGCGAAGTGACAATGATAACAATTGTAAGACATCATTATGATAAAGAATATACAACATTAAGGAAATAAAAACTTGTATTATACTTAAAAGCACTAAATATGTTATAGAAACACTTACAATGGAAATTATCAAAATCACTATGCTTATTGTCTTATACTTTATTGGAAATTGAACATTTCCTTAATTCGTTAGTAGAATTGACCAAAGTGGAACAAGAGTAAACCAATTTACCTCAAGAAGGTTTGAATTTTATTTAAGTTTGTGATCTATACATAGGAGACATAACTTTGCTAATCAACCAATGGGCATAATCAATTAAACCTTAATTCTAGCTAAACCCTCCCCCCAAGTCATATAGTTTACTCAATTAAGGCCATAGCTTTGTAGCATCCCATTTCTTTTCACAAAATTAATCTGGGAATCAAGTATCAATATCGTAATACCCAAAACCAAAAAAAGTCAATAGCTTGGCAAATAATTGTTTAAGGTATCTTTTCAACCACTTGAACCAAAAAGTTTCTAGTTATGTTGATTGATACTATAATGGCTTTATAAACCTAGTTTAACTCTTTCCTAAAATCAGTATGGACTCACTTATGTGGGGTTTTATAATATCTTTTATAAAAGTTTTATGCACTTTTAAATTTTTAGATGTTTCAATTCAATCTTGGCATTTTAAGTCCTGTAATTACACTCATTTAGCTCATTAAGTTCTTTTTGAAATAAGACAAAATGACCTAAAGAGTTAAATCCATACAAATTTAGGACAATTGAATGAGATTTGGTATGGTGAGATAATAGTAAAGACTATGAGTCTAACTTAGTAGTTCTTAATGCTCATACGTTAAAAAAAGGCTTTGATAAATTTAGATTTTAGAGAAGCCTCATTTAGAATTAGTGAAGGGATTAATTATATGTAGTGATGTTGTCAACATGATTAGATCGATAACATTGATGACCAAAATCTATAAATACCTAGTCTCTCTTCGTATGAATCATCATGAATTTAAGAAAAACACCACCATGTTGCAGGATTATCACCCTGAAAGATCAAATGAGCAATTACAATGAAAAATAACATGAGTATCAATTTGATGTTTCATAACTCTCATAAAGTATAATGAGATTTGATACTTTATGACTCTTGTTTAACACATGTGCATTTAAACTTCTTAAAGTCTCATGCTCCATCCTTTTCCATTCCCATTTCATCATTTCTCACATACTACTTCATATTATCTTCTTATATCGAGTGTGGTGGTGCAATACAGATATTGCAACACATGACTACTACATTCAATCCATGTACCTACAAAAGTCATATGACATATATATATTAAGGGAAAAAGTGTATTTTTTAGTTTTCAATGTTTCACCATTTTTTTTTTTGAGTTTTAAACCTTTAATTTTTCTAATTCTAAAAGTGTACAAACGAGTTTTTTTTAATACCATTAGCTTTTTCATTTGATGGCCAAAAAAGAAAAAAAGAGAACTTTTTCATTAATTTTGGACACATGGCATAAAATAAATCAATTAAGATAAATTAGAAAATTGATAAAAGATAATATAACATATTTGTAGTTGATTTCTGAATGGGTAAATGTCATATTTGGTACCTTAACTTTGTTAATTTATGCAATTACTTCTTAAAGTTTAAAAGTGTCAATTTATTATCTAAACTTATAATTAACTACTTGAACAATTAACTACCTCATTAGGTAGAATAAATAGACACGAAAAGCTTATAGTTAGTAAATTAACACTTTTAAACTTTAGGTAGTTAATTACACAAATTAACAAAGTTTAGATATCAAATGTAACCTTAATCCTTTATAAAATTTTTAACCTCAAAACATTCCCTAAAAAAATGAAAAAGAAAACTAATAAAGATTCTATTGTCCCGTAAACACAAATGTTCAGTATTAGTTACCTGAGTGATTATTTTCCAAGTTATCTTGCCTAAACAAAGGAAAATAGTACGCTTTGGTATTTGCTTTCGCCATGGGACCTCCAACATGCTTCTTATAAAACTCAAAATCCCCCTTCCACATTTAATTTTCACAGGACTATTACTCCAACCGAGAGAGGTTTTAATAACACTAACACGTCATTAAAATTAATTGATAATACATAAGTATTTGTAAAATTTTAACGTGTGAATAATTTTAGGGTAAATATCAAATCTCATACTTGAACTTTTTACAAAAATTCAATTTTGTAGCTGTTGCAACTACCAAATTCTCAGTAGAAAGGGGGTGCAAGAACAACATGGACCTGCATATATAGAATATGGTTAATGGTGCGTTAGGGGATGGTCAGGAGTGACCACTCCAATACTTAAGTCAAATGTAGGTTTGAAAGAAGCAAGTAAATTGTCAAACTCTGTAAGATTTAAATCCTCATACCTTTGGTGTGTAGGTCTAATTATAGTTGATGACCATACCTAAATGGGAGCCGAAAGAATATTTGATACCCATATGGGATATCCATAAATCTAATAGTTGACCTAGACTTGAGATGGGTAACATCATCATCTCTAAAGGTTGGCCAAGCTGGTGCTCATTCTCTTGAGGATGTCGAAGCATTAGATAGATTGAAGTCCTAGCTGGGATCATGATAGACCTCAATCCTCATGGGGACCAAGGCCCTTATGGCGCCTAAGGTTGGTATCAAGCCTCTCTATAGGTTGGGGGGCTTGTGGATCTCTTGGGCTAGAGTGCTACAAGGGGGTTTCTCCTGGGCCAGCTAAATCATTAGACGGATGTGAGACCAATAATTTGTGGTAAGATATCCTTTGTCAATAATAATTGAATTTTGAAATAGTATATTTAATATCCAATTAAATTTTTTGTAGTTGTTTTTATTAAGCCTTTAAATATATTTACTGTGTTTGTTTACTTGGAAGAAATAACGTATTATTAAATTTTCTCTATTTCTCCTAACACCATTTAAATAAATAAGTTTCTTAGTACAAAGCAACCAATGTATATAAGGTAATGATTAGGTACACAATTGATTTTTTATATGCAAGAATTAGGTACTAAATTTAAAAATTTTCTATAATTTTATAAAAAATTATGCACCATCACCAAGTTTATACGAAAATTATTAATATTTATCTACTACTCATCTAGACATACAACGTATTAGCATCAATGATATTTTTTCCACTCTAGCCTCGTTATGCTTTTCCATGTGGCCATGTTCTAATATTTTCCTTCTTTCCCCTTTTTTTAATTTTCTGCATGTTGGTAAAAGCCTTTTTATTTTTATTATATTTTATAATTTTTTATTTAGTTTATTTTATTTAAATTAATAAATTTTCGAACAATCAAACATAATTTACTTGATACCCTACACCAATCGAAAAGTTAACAAAGTTAGAAAAATGACTGATTTTTAAAATTTTTACAGAAGTTGAGAGTTGAAACAAAAAGAAAATAAAGGTTCATTATTCAAATAGGAAAACAGCAATCATTGAGGATTAGAAATATATAATTTTTGTTTTTAATTATGAAATGTGTATACAATTTGATTAAACTATTATAATTTATGCTTTAAGTTTTTATATATTATTGTCCTTAATTATTTCTGCACAATTATTATAGTGCTTGTCTCTTAGTAAAATTTAATTAGATGTTTAATTTCGCCTAAATTAGGCATCTAAATGCACTATAATGTCCGCTAGTTATAGGCCACATTGCTGTGTTTAGTTAATAGCTTCAGTAATGGGTCGCTTAATATCTGTACCGAACGATTTGCTGACTCTTAAAGCAGAAAGTCCTCCCGGACAGGAGACCAGTGTTAATTATCCGACTGACCCGATTTATTTCCCATGTAACAGCGTCCGACACCAACTCAATTCATTTTATCTGACAAAAGGTAAACAAACTAAACTTCGCCAAAATTTACCTCAACATATTTGTAATCGGTTTGAGGAAATTGTGGGAGAAAAAAAAGTTGATTTTCAAAATTTTCTTCAACATTGACCATAATAATTACGAGCATAGGAACTTCTTACAATTTAAAAAGAGAACGTGGAGGTCCAAGCTACCAAACTTTTAAAATTATGTCTATCTTTTTCCAATCCATCCAAACGTGTCTCTTTTATCATTTTTAGCACAGGATCATACCTCCACTAGTATAACATGTTCTCTCTCTATATGTATAAAAGAACAGATAATCTTATGATATCTCGATGGAAATAAAATATGTAATTAGATATTTAAATTTTAAAAATGATTAATTTATATTTAAATTTTAAAATTTAATTAATTTAATACTTGAAAGAACTTGATAGAAATACTGCTAGCATGCATAAAAAGTTTTTTGAGTATTAAATTTATCAATTTCAATATTTATGTATTAAATTGATCAATTTTAAATTTTAGATATCTAATTATATATTTTGTCAAAGTTTAAATATGATCTATAACGAAACCCATATAAAAACGTCTAATTTCCATGGAATAATATACTTTGGATATATTAATTTAAATTATTAAAATGGTGCAATTTTTGTTATCTTATGCAATTACATGTATATTTATATTGTTAAGATCATATTAAAAAATATATATTGTATATATAATTTTAAGATTTTTACTATGTTTGACATTGCAGGTTTTGTTAGTAAATATTAGTTTTAAAAAATAAATAACATATGTATTTATTACCATTCAGATACATGGAATGTGGACATTGTAAGTGTCGATTTATTCAAAATATTGTTGTATAAGAATTTTCGTAAGAATTTTCCTTCTATGTTACTTCTCATGTATTAGCATTATCTTTCGCTATAAATAACTCCACAGCACCTCTTCTCCTCAGCCAACAACAGCACATCTTTCCCATAACGCAGACAGTTTAACATTAAAAATACATCCCCCCTTACACACACACACGAAAAAAAAAAAAAAAAAAACACCTCTCTCTCTCTCTCTCTCTCCGGCAATATGGCAGAAACCCGAGCCCAGAATTTGATCCACGCAGGGAATAAGAGACCCGGGTCCGGTGACATGGACGGCGGCGATGACATCATCAAGGCGAAGAAAACCATGCTGTCCACAGCCTTACCGTGGGACGACCCGGCAGCTGCACTGGCCAACGCCCGGCACGAGTTCGGTGAGCATGGCGGCGTTAACATGTCCATCGAGGCATCGGCCACCTTCACGGTCATGGAGCCCGAAACCATGCGCCGCATGTTTGCCGGAGACTTGGGTCCCGATAGGGATTTTTTCATCTACAGCCGCCACTTCAACCCAACCGTGCTGAATCTTGGCCGTCAGATGGCCGCTCTTGAAGGCACGAGGCTGCCTATTGCACTGCTAGTGGTAATTAACTAATAATTAAACTAACTAATTAGTTCCCCTAATTTTTGTTGCCAAAATAACTTTGATTTATTAGCATTGTAACACAAATTAGCCAATACAGTATAACAAGTAACATTCCAGACTCGAGTGCGAAATGGAAATCCTAGATGGAAAAATCAACAAGGTCTGAATTGTTCAATTTGTATTGCACATTCTTGTTATGGTCCTGTTAATTTTTTTATAAAATCTGTTTCGGAAGGTATTTAATAGCTTAAATTGATATATTGAAAAGTGACTGTACGAAGTTATTTAATAGCTTATTAATTGATTATATCCTAATTATTTTACTATAGGCTTTTCGACAGACGTAGAAATTTCCAGTATTATTAAATTGAAGGCTGAATATAAATTTAAGGTAATGGTGAATTATGGGATTTTGGTAATTAATGATTACAGGGATGTCTGCGATATCGACGGTGCTGATGCAACTATGCAGCAGCGGAGGACACATTGTAGCATCAAGGACACTGTACGGTGGGACCCACGCGCTGCTGACTCACTTCTTTCCAAGGGCATGCAACATAACGACGTCGTTCGTGGACGTCCGGACCACGACCAAGTGAAGAGTGCGATAATGGAAGGACAAACGAAGGTTCTGTACTTCGAGTCCATGTCTAATCCTACGCTCACGGTTGCTAACATACCCGAGCTGTGTAGGCTAGGGCACGATAAGGGGGTCACGGTGGTGGTGGATAACACCTTCGCACCGATGGTGCTGTCACCGGCTCGCCTTGGTGCTGACGTGGTGGTACACAGTATCTCCAAGTTCATCAGTGGTGGGGCCGACATCGTTGCAGGTTCGTAGTACTCTTTTATGTTTTCTCGTCTTGTCTGAATGCATGTCTGCCGTACACAAGTTTGAATTCCCATTACTACCCCTGCATGAGTGATCGTTTTTCATTCCCGTTCCATTGGATTTTAGCTGTATCTGGATGATGATGATGATGATGATGATGATGATCATGATCATGATAAGAGATAATTTCATAATCAATATTAAACTTTGATTAAATGCATAATTAGCTATTTAAATTTTTTAATTTGATTATCTGAACTTTAAAATTGATTAATTTGATATTTAAAAAATTTTTTCATGTATATCAATAGTACTTTCATTAAGTTCTTTGATATACTAGATTGATCAATTTAAAGTTTTTTAAATATTAAATTGATTATTTTAAAGTTTATGTGTCAAATTGATCAAATTAAAAGTTTAGATAATTAATTACACATTTGATCAAATTTGGTCAAATTCAGGTATTGATCGTAACATTACCCCTAATAATAATAAAGTCTCGATCACGAGTGCTTTGTGCTCCAACATGTTTGTTGCGGACGTTTTTCATTGCTAATCCTATACTTTGCAAATGAAATAAATGTATCAAAAAGTTAAAAACTTATTTATTTAATTTCTAGAAAGTGATCTCTATGTATGGCTTGTTTGACTGGTTTTTTTCGATAAATACAGATACTTTTTTTAAATTTTTTTTCTAACAAATTTTCTATTAAGAAATAGATATAGATAAAAAAAAGTTTCAGTTCTAATCAAGAATCAAATAGATCAAATATAGATAAATATATATATATATCAATTAGACATATTTACACATATCATGTTGAAAAAGATACAATATAAATAAAAAACAGATCATTCAAACAAACCCATATATCTGTTGATATTTTTTATTAAAAAAAAAGGAAATAAAGAAAATCGAAAAGAAGAAAAGAATCTCAATAACTGAGTGTTTTGGCATATTTGTTATAGATTGTTTATCAATATTTAATTTTATGTTTTAGTGATAATATAAATGTATAAAAAAGCTAGAACCTACGATCATTATTTAGGGTCTGTTTGTTTTGGTTTTTTTTCGACAGATATAGACACTTTTTCAAACTTTTTTCTAACAAATTATTTATAAAAAAATAGATATAGATAAAAAATAACAGTTCTCATCAAAAGATCAAATAGAACAAATATAGATAAAATCTAGATGTAAATAGGATATATTTACATATATTATTTTAAAAAGAAGATATAGATACAGATAAAAAACATACAATCCTTTATTATTTTAAAGGATTACTCTGTTCAGTTACAAGTTACAACGTTGGATCGGGTGGACACACCGAATTTCAGTGTGTCCCCACACCCACTTATTGCCAAAACGATTCAGAAAAGCCTTCTTCATTCTTTTCGGAACAAAAGTTGGGGTATCGAATGGGATCAAAGATTTCTTATTCGGCTTTTATCATCCTTATCTTTTTCATTAATCACATGCTTTAAACCTAAACAAGTAGGTCGAACATCTATATCGTATACCATTAATATCGCTGTAGAATACAAACAGGGGATACCTTATACGAAAAAATAAACCTGATCCAAAATTAGCTATTAATTTTAATTAATTGTTTTAGTATTTGGATTGGGCTTATCCGATCTATACTATAACATGATTTTTTGACATGCTAATTTGAGAATCCAGCAACTCTAGATAAGATATTTAATGCTATTGCATAGGAATCGGGTCAATTAAATTTTGATTTTAGCATAAAGAAACACGTGGGATTCTCAAAAGTAATAAAAATTAGTTGGGCTTGTGATATACACCTCTATCCAATTGACTGGTAGCTTTTTGGATGTTTCAAAAGACGCTTCTGGTGATTCACTATGAGGACTGTGGATGGTGATCATCGAAGACAAAATATCCATTTCCTTTATCAAATTGAAAATAATCAAATGCAGAGTACGAAAATAGCAGGATGGACGTTTAAAAGCCTTAAAATAAAATAAAATAAAATAAAATAATGTTTTTTTTTAATTTTATAACCCGTGTAATAAACTTTGTCAATCACATAAATTTTGTGTTTCAGTGGGTTTTTTTTCTTATATTACTTTTATGAATTTTGCTAATGTTTAACGTTAATCCCATAAGCTATGTTTTAATGCTTTTCATGTTCCTAGCCTATTCCTATATATATATATATATATATATATTTGGTCAATGCCTCACAGAGTTTTATGGTTTGTCTTAAAAATGTTGAAAATTTGATGATATTAGTTAGGTCATTTAAAAAGCTTCCTTCCTCTTAACAATTTATTTTCGTTAGTTTGGTCATCTAAAATGCTATGTAACCAACACAAACCAAAACTTAGGTTATGAAACTGAAAGCTCAATGATAAACCAAAAAATGAATGCTTTTGAGCACATGTTATGTAACTAACATATGACGCAGTACATGTTTTATGAATCATATACAGTACGCCAATTATTCAGAGTATTATTGACCTAACATCTATGTGTCACATTCTGAGTACTAGGCTGTATGGAGGTACACGAATCTGAACTCGTTTGGACTCATTTGAAGAAGTATATTCTGTCCAGATTGATGAATGTTCAATATGGAACTGCTCAATTTCTAGCGTTGCCTCTTTGACGATTCTCATCTGATACCGTGTTTATTGTCCGGATGTGGATTGTGGAGATAGATTATTGGTTTCTCTGAAAGGTGAAACAGAATCCACCCACATCAGCATTTTCAGAGAGACAATCATTGGTTTTTGTTTATTAGTTAGACAAATAAGACACGTCACTTGTAATATATATGTAGTTAGTAAATACTCATAATGTTCCAATGTGTGATACTCATAAATCATTTATCAACTCGTTATTGTATTCATATATAGTTATTTCAAAAACCCTACTCACTTTTATAAAGAGAGATTTTTTGTTTAACCTCTTAGTAATTGAAATAGATATTGATACTCATTAAGAGGACCCCATTAGTTATGCATTACAAGTAATTAATCGAAGTGAACCTAAAACACTTATTAAGAGGCTAGATTTAAGTTCAATTCAGGAGTCATTAGATCTTTGTTCTTATAACAATGCAGGTGCAGTTTGCGGCCCAGCAAGCCTATTGAACTCCATGATGGATCTTCACCAGGGCGCTTTGATGCTTCTTGGTCCAACAATGAATGCAAAAGTTGCCTTCGAGCTATCTGGACGAATTCCTCACTTAGCCCTAAGAATGAAGGAACATTGCCATCGTGCACTAGTTTTCGCCACTCGGCTGAAGCAGCTAGGCCTTAAAGTCATATACCCTGGTCTTGAGGAGCACCCTCAGCACACACTCTTGAAGTCTATGGCTAATAAGGATTACGGGTTCGGTGGAATATTATGTGTTGATATGGAAACCGAGGAGAGGGCAAGCAGATTGATGAATCTCTTGCAGAATTACGCACAGTTTGGATTCATGGCAGTAAGCTTGGGGTATTACGAGACACTCATGTCGTGTTCGGGTAGTAGCACGAGCAGTGAGATGAATGCAGAGGAGCAGGCATTGGCAGGGATATCTCCGGGATTGGTAAGATTGTCTATTGGATTTGTTGGGACCTTGGAGCAGAAGTGGAGCCGTTTCGAGAAGGCGCTTTCAAGACTGCAGGAACATAACAAGAATTGAACAACGAAGCTAATAATCAATATTAGCATTTGTCGGACTCTTTTGAGTTGCGACTAGACTGTATAAATGTATGCTGTGGATGCTGAGATAATTGTAGAAGTTTTTCTTCTGATGGTGAATAAAAATCTTCGTCTTCAGCTACATCTTTCGTGCATTAGAAGTGTTCCTCCTCCCCTCTATTGGAAAATGAAATCTACGGCGAAAATTTTAGAGTAGTTATGCCTGTCATTTAGAATATCAGAATATGGAATGGGTTATCTTATAAAGTCGTGTTAATGTGAGTCTTATGTCTAATGCATTTGAAATTTCTTGCTAGCTAGCTGAGTAACTAACTAAACAAACAAATAAATAAAACAATCCAATCGTCAATTTATTTTTTATTACTCCTATGTGTTTTGAACTTTAAACGGAATGCTCAAAGCTCGAGATATAGATAGGAAAATAAGGTTTTAAACAAGCATAGCTAGGATGAGAAACTCCTTTTCAAAATTGGTAAATAAGGTATAAACTTTTATGGAGAAGTTTGGTTAGATATTAACTTTTCTAAGTTAAAAAAGTATTAATATTTAATAAATGATTAATATCATGAATGGTACTTGGAACTTTGATAAAATATCCAATTAGGTACTTGATCTATGAATTTATAGTTTAGGTATTTAATTACATATTTTGTTAAAATTCAGGTACCATTTATGACATTACCCTTTAATAAATGAGAAATGTTGAGAAAAATTAATAAAACACTATTCAAATATTTACCTTAGACGAACTTTGCAAACCTTTCATACCTTGTATGATTTGCTTTTGTGGAATGTTAGTTCTTATATTTAATCACTCAAAATACTAATACCTTAAATGGATTTATTTTCAAACTTTAATACATTTTGATGTAATTTATCAATTATAAATACTTAAGAACCTTACCATGTAAAAGTTGGTATTGTAGCAAAGTCTCTATACCAAAAACCTAGCTTGGAAATGATTTCGATTTCCATTGATTCTTGGGACTTGGCATGGGGAAATGCTTTAATAGGCAAGACACATCATGTGTAATATGTATATTAAGAGTAAGCACTAATCATTTTTCAAAACATAATATTCATAAATTATTTTTTAACAGGTAATCATATTAAAAAATCATGGATTATAGTTATTTTAAAAACTACTCACTTTTTGTTCCCTGTATTAAAACATAATTAATGGTTACTCACCACGTGTACAAATTAACATGTGTAAGGGGCTTTAAAAATTATATAAATATAAATATTATTTATTTGGGCTTGACTCATTCGCTAGATAACAAGGTCTGACGAGTTTGGTTTAATTATTAGGATGACTTGGGGAGATTTGGCTTGGTGGAATTGGAATAGGGATCGTTGACCAATTTGCAGTATCCAACCTTTCTCAAGTAGGCTCATGCACACATAGAAGATGACTGTTGGTTTTGGCCCATGAGGAGCTCATTCAGGATAAACATGAATTGAGCTTACTTCATCTCATTCGTCAATCATGAGGTGATCTGATAGTCGTCATCCATGCCAAGTGCCTATAAATACTCAGTCTTCATTCCTCATTTGCAACTTTTGGAGAGAGAAGACAAAACAATCTATAAAGGAGGTTCTATTCACGAAGATTAAATAAGGCAACTCAGGTGATTTTTACTCCAACTGCTCAAGAACTGTAAAGTTTACAAGCGAGGTCTACTCAAGTTCTCTTACCTATCACTTGTGCATTTGAGACACTGAGATTGCCTATTCCTCCTCCCTTGTCATTCTTTCCAAGCCATCCGTCATCAAGTGTCATTTCCTCAGTAGCACTCCGAAGTCACGTGCCAGGCGCGAGGTCCATGCGATGCGTACGTGACCACTGCTACCAGTAAGGACCCTTGCATCTACATTTTGGCGACTCCGCTGGGGACTGACGATTTTGATAGAATCGCGATGGCACCCCCAAGAAGAAAGCTAAGTAACACTAATGACAATGTGAATCAAGACGTTAGCAACCTTAACCCCAACACTATTGATCTAGACATGTCGGTATTGGAAGATGCCAATCCTAATGTCAATACCAATCCTGTCGCTGACATGCAAGGCATCATTGTTGACAATGTACAAGTCATACATGCTATACAAGAAAGCAATGTAGAGAAGATGCAAACCATTGAAGAGAACACCCGGGCTCTAAACTAATTCTCACTTGACTCACCCGTCTCATACCAGGGATGGCTGCTAATGTTGATGCAGTTCAAGGTGTAGCCTTACTAAGCCTCACCCCAGTTACGCAGCAAAGTGCCCTCTCCTTATCCCAGCCTGCCACTGCTCCTGCCTTTCAGGCAAATACACCTCAAGAGGTGAATGCACAAGCCCCATCACCACAGGTTGTAGTTGAGCAGCAACCAGCCTCTGAAGCATATAATTCAAGATCTCAACTTGACGGGTCGTCATCCTCACATGTGCGCTCTTGTGCTAGCCTGAATGAGACCGCTTCCTCGCCTAATTCTAATTTTCCTCAAGCATCAACTCCTCCAATTGCATTAGTGGCATCAGTTGCACCAACCACATTAACTCCACCTGTTGCACCAGCCATACCAACTGCCCCAGTTGCACCAGTTGTACTATTAGTATATGTGCCAAGGGAATCCTTTATAACAAAGGAAGACTTGAATATTTATCTGAAGGAAATTCAAGCTAAGTCAATCGCTGAGGTGATCTAACGGTCATCATCCATGCCAAGTATCTATAAATATTCAATCATTCCTCCTCATTTTCAACTTTTAGAGAGATAAGACAAACAACAATCTATAAAGGAGGTTCTATTTAGGAAGATCAAACAAGACAACTTAGGTGATTTCTACTCCAACTGCTCAAAAACTGTAAGGTTAATGCGCGAGATCTACTCAAGCTTTCTTACCTGTCACTTGTGTATTGAGACACTGAGATGCCTGTTTCTCCTCCCTGTCATTCTCTTCAAGCCATCCTGTCATCAAGTGTCATTTCCTCTGTAGTACTCTGAAGTCACGTGTCAGACGCAAGGTCCACGTGACGTGTGTGTGACCACTGCTACGAGCAAGGACCCCTGCATCTACAACATGTAGTGTATATTATCTATTTAATCTTTTTCTCTTTGCACAACCATGTCAACACCATGATTCTTGTGATTTCAACTTTTGAGAAATGGCAAGACTCATGTGTGCAATTTTATGAATTATGAGAGAAAATTTATATTGGTTTATAAATAAATATAGTGAATATATTAACACTAACTTAAATCTTCAAATTAGTTGGTTGAAATAGTAAGAAGTTTATAGTTGCTTTATAAAGCTAGGTAGTAAGTATCATGTGAACAATATAAAGAAAACATAAAATCCATCTGTACTTGTTGGCTTGACTTGACTTGACCATCTAATCTTAAAAACATTATTATCTAATGAACTAGAAATAAAGGAAAAGGAAAGGAAAAATTGGAGGAATAAAACTAGAGGAAATTTAAATTATGAGGAGTACAATTAAGCTTTCATTTGTTGCAAATTGTCCTTTAGACTTTAATAGATTGGCAAATGACCCTAAAAACCGAAAATGAGTCCCCTGAACTTTGATATTTTGGTGGAAAAATACCTCTCAAATTTATCATGTGGTTTAAGTAGGGCTGTGCAAAAAAAAAAATGATCAAATTGTGAAACAAATTGAACTATACAGAAATTTTGGTTCTTTTTTTAACGATTCGATTTACTGAAGAGTAATTAGTTTGCAGTTCGGTTTAAGACCCTGAATGAAACTTTATGATTCAAACCGAACAAAACCATTTTATACTTTTGTTTTTTAAATTCAAACATATTATTCTTTTCTTTTTTATTTTTATTAAAAAAATTAATTTTTTATTAGATATGTATCATTTACAAGAAGGAAATTAAAATGGTAATATTATGTTCCAATTGTTGTTGTATGTCTACAAATAAAATAATTTTTAGATTTTAGCCTCAAGTATTCTAAACATTCTTTTTTTTTTTCCTTTTGTTTTACTAATTAATCCACTTCTATTACTTAGTTACTTATTGATTTACATAATTAGTAATGTATTAATTGGAACTATACAACAAATTAAAATTTATACCTCTTATTGAGTTGAGATATTCTTATTTTATCAAGTCTAGTATATCATTATAGTTTATTACAACTATATTTTTATAATTGATGAAATACCTCCCCTACTATAAGTGTTGTATATTTATTAGGCAATACTTAATTTCAAATATTATTGTTTATATTTGAATTAGTGATACGGAATATGTAATTGAAATTTCTTAATAGTGTATTTTAATATTAAGAAAAAATAGTTCGAACAAGACACTGATCATATCAAACCATTCTTTTATTTGAAAAAAAATTACGAACAGAACCATATGGTTAGGTTCAAATTTAAAAGAAAAATTGAACTGTAATATACGATTTGGTTTGGCTTAAGGAGCAAATTGTACCACACACGCCCTTAGCTTTAAGACGCCCTAAACTTTGATTTTATTGTGTTTTTATTAAACTAAAGGTCAAGTGTGTTTATTAATTTATAGGACATTTGATTGCAACATTTGAAAGTTCAAGGAAGTTATCCAAATCTTAATCCAAGTTTAGGAGACTATCTTATAATTTCCCCATAATTTATATTCTTGTCTAGTTAGAAAGAAATAGAAAGGAATAGGATTGAGATATAGTAAAACTCTATAAAATAACACTATTGGGATCAATAAAAAATATTATTTTATAGAGATTATTTATTTATCGATAAATGAATAATATATTAATTTATCTATAAATCAATATTTATTAATCTACAAATTATATATATATATAATTATGCCTTTTTTTCCTAGATTATATACATAATTTATCAATGAAAACTAAAAAAAATGGATAAAATGCATATATATTGTATATATAAAGAATTTCAAAAGTCATAATGCACAAATAGAAAAAGAAATAATAAATTTTATAACACAAAACTATAAAGTTGTGGCAATTCTTAGAAATTAGAATGGATGGGTACATGGAAAAAGAGTTTCTTAAAGTTAATGCTTTAGAAGATAAAGAGTTACAAAATATTTTAAGTAAATAGAATATAAATTTTATTAATATAATACTCATCAGTTGTAGTTTTAGATAGAAGTAAACTGATGTAAGATGAGGACGGTATAAAACGCTATTGATACCTTACCCTATAAGTGTTAGAAGCACATGCATGGCTAGGCTTATTTACAACATATTGTGGAACGGATGCGGAAGCTACAAGGCGGGTTTTCAAAACCATTTTAAGTTCACTTAACCAATAATTATCTCTTTTACCATTTTATGCTCACTTCAACAATAGTAATAAAGAGATAAGAGAAGAAGAAGATTGCCCGCAATATAACGTGGAGTTCAACCCTCCCCTAGGCTCTACGGTCCATAATTGCCTCTCGAGGACTTCACACATTTCATTCAATCAACAAACAATTGCCTCACAAATAGGATTTCATAAATGCCTCATCAAGAGGACTTCACTAATGCCTACATAACTTATAGGACTTCACAGAAGTACCTCAATACATGAGGACTTCACCTATACCTCAAATACGAGAAGACTTCACTAAAACATTCATACAAAACATGTGAATAGTACCTTATAATATTAGCTCATTAATCTCACTCTAACACTATTCATATAACAAACACAAATCAAGAGAGTATTTTGACATAATCTTTACAAAATAAGCTCAACTCTCTTACATAAAAACACCCTATTTATAATTTCTCAACTCAAGCTAACTGTTGGCCATCAAAATTATCACCAACGGTCGGATCAAAAAGTTTATAATGGCTTTTTTTGTCATACTGGCAAGCCGATCCACTTCCCCATCGGCTAGTCGGTCCAAGTTGAGGTCTTCGCCTTGCCCTCGACCTTGTCCTTGACCACTTCTGATCATTTTTCACATTTTTTTCAATTTAGACTGGTGAGCCGGTATACCTCTAATAGCCTCGATATGTTTTTGTATTTCGGTCATAACTTTCTCATTCAAACCGTTTGAGGTGATTTAAGATGATACAGAAAGCTTAGAGAGAAATCTACAACTTTTTGTGTTTTGATCTTTGACAAATTCCAAAAGCATCAGGGACTAAATTGTGTTTGAAGCCACCTGCAACAATAAGTACAAAATAAGAACACAAACATAAAAAAGTTTAACATAACATAAACAAGTTTTTTTCTTATTAAATGTAACTTAACTAATTTATGAAGCATTTTTACAATATGTTTTCTCATCAAAACAAGATTGTAACCAATCTTGGTTCATCAATAAGGTATATAATATTAAATCTGTTGTACGGAACTTACCCTATGACACTTTGTACCCACCCTATGCCTTGTAAAACTACAGGGTATAGAGTACCTTGTGGAACTTGTAGATTTTTTGATGAAATCTCTATATTTTTTCTTTCTTTCTTAAACTTCATGTTTATAGTATTTTATAAGATTTCATGTAAGGTATAAAACTATCTTATTTCACTATAAATAACATGTGGAATGGAATTTTGGAATTAGTTGTTAATATCATAAGTTCTTCAACATTATCGAATTTGTTTGTGTAAAATTTGAACCTGTATGAAATATGTAAAAAAACCTATTTATATGATATTAAGCAAAATTAAAGAATATGTAGCGAATTTCAAAATAAAAAAACATTCGAACTACTTTTGTATTAACCAATCTTAGAAGATAAATATCATTTCTATATAATTTAGGAGTTTAAGTATATGCATACAATCGTAGTTCTTTTAAAGTGAAAATAATTTCTTCCAAAATAAAATAATACAAATTGTTCAATAATGAAAATTTTCGAAAATTGATCTATAAATAATACTCTTGAACAAAAGTGATTGCAAGATAAAAAAATAAATTAGTATAATTTATATCTTATATATTAAGATTATTTTATAATAATTAATAAGTTAAATACTGGAAACTTGGGAACATGTACCCTTTATATATTAAGTATAGGTTTCAGAGTGAGTTCATGATATGAAGACCTCGTAGCTATACCTATCATATGAGATCAAGTTCTGAAAATTTATATCCGTATCCTACTTTGTGATCTTTAATACCTACTTAGATTAGGGATAGACCTACGCCGAAGAGATGAGAGGAGGGGGGGGGTGGGTGGTGGGGGGTGTGTTGATGAAGGCTCATTGGGATAAGTGTATATTACAAGACATGTAACCTTTATATATTAGAGTATATGTTTCAAAGAGAGTTCATGGTATGAAGACCTCGCAATCATACCTATCCTATGAGATCAAGTTCTGAAAATATGTATCTGTATCTTATTTTATGACTTTTAATACATACTTAGAATAGGGACAGACCTTCGGATGGAGGGGTGGAGGTTGCACGTGAGGCTCAATGGGATAAGTGTATATTACAAGACATAATATATGATATTACAAAACTGGAAAAGCCATTATTGCTAGTTTATATAGTGAAGTAGTGGCTAAGGAGGCGTTTTGCATTCGGCATGTCTAAGGTTCGATCCGTCATGTATTTAAAATTCATTGTTTTTCTCGGCCATTGCAATGATGTTTTTTGCTTTAGTTTAGTTTTTCTCATCATACAATGGGTGATGAGGAGCTCCTATTGTGGGAGCCCAATCAGTGACAAATCCAAATGCAAGCACTGTTCATACTAGTTACTTTTTTTAATTATTATTATTTAACTTGTTGTAATATAAAAAAACCTAAAAAATCTTTAGGGAAAAAAGAAAAACTTGCATGGTCATTGTGCTAATTTTATGAACTGCAACAGCACTGTTTATTCTTAAGAATTCATCTTTCGGATAATATATATATTTATATATATATATATAAATTCGACATGTTTTTATGAAATGTCCATTTTCTTTCCAATTTAGGTAGTTTGGGCCATCTCGTATTAAAGCTTATTGAGTTATTTAGAGTATTTTAAAAAAAAAGTAAATAAATTTACAAATTTTTAAAGTCAAGGTTGCAAGTCATAAATTAAAATAAAATGTTATAAAGTTTATTATAGTTTTTTTATTTTCTGATATATTGTGAAGTTCTTTATTTTCTATTTTTGTAGGCTATTTGGAAGAGTTTTTCATTTTATTAACTTTTCCCTCTGTGTGTGTATCTAGAGTCATTTCTTTTAAACATTTGTAACATATCATTATAGATGTTACAAGTGCTGATCCACTGGTAGAGTTTAGAACTTGCAGACTCATATACCGGTTAGTGGTACACAAAGGGATTGTTTGGTGCAACCACTCCAATACTTAAATTAATTGTGGATCATTTTAGCGAATTCAAAAGGAAGTTAGGAAATTTTTGTAGTGTTTTCATTTTGGGACTGCTTTCGTTCATAGTGTTTTTGCTTCATTTCCTTTAGCTTTTTCTTTCTCTTTTTTTTTTCTTTTTTTTCATATTTTTTCCTTATTATATTCTTTCATTTAAATTGTATTGGTTATTTTTCACCAAATTTTGCAATACAAAAAAGTTCCAAAAAGGATGCAAGGGGCATACTTAGATATTTCTCTCTTTATTTTTTTTTTCATCTTTTTAAAACTTTTTTAATGATTTAGCGATTTTTTCTATCACAATCTTTGTTTAGATTTAAAAAAAAAACTTAAATTTTATATAAAAAAAATTTAAAATGCGATAGATTAGATTTAAAATTCTTTAAATGACTATTCTAAATTTTTCATCTTGTAATTTTTAAATTACTTACATAATATTAATATTAATGACTTTGGAAAAAAAAAAGGAATGAATTGACATATGGTCTCTTTTTTCATATGTTTATTGAAAGTTGTAAAACGCAATATTAATAAAATATATACAAAAGGGTTTGTGAGATCCCGACGCATGGGTTCAAAGATTATAATTATCAAACTCATATTGTTTGTAATTGCACTATTCTAGTAGTAAATTAAAAAAAAAAGATATAATGATTAAGGTAAACTTCTTTTCTATTCTTTTTTTTTGTCCTTATACCTACATTACTTATAATTCTTGATCTATCTAATTCTTTAGATGGAAAATGAAATATAATTACTAATAATTTAGTTGATGTATATTAAATATCATGGACCTATCTTGGGTGTAAAGGGACCTGGTCCTCGATAATTTTAGGTAATGTTTTATTGGCTAGTATTTTGATAAAATTATTACGTCTACTTATTGTAAATAATGTGATTTTCTATGTTTTCTTTTTTGGTTGATAATGTGATTTTCTATGTCTAATCATAAAATGTCTATACATATAGCAATTTCTCAAAATAGCTAGTGAAGAGATTAATTTTCATATATATATATATATATATACATATATTTAAAAGTTATGTGGTGAGATTTTTAACTTATACACAACTTCTTATAATATTGGTTACTATATTTTCCATTTTCAATAAAAGAAATATCTTATAAGAAAATTATTTCCCATAAATATATATAATCTTCATAATATATTACATAATCTAAAATAGCTTTTTTATGCTTGTGGTATTTTAGTGAGTATCCAAGAATACATTGAAAATTGTCTTTTATATTATAATAATTTAAGTAGATATTGTTCAACGTATCAAATGTTTTACTTTGTTGAATTTGTGGTAAATAAAAAACACAAAACACGTACTAAAATTATTAGAAAAAACAAACATTTTATAGAAAAGTTCAATTTAAACTTAAGTAAATGAAAGATTAGCCCCCCCAAAATAACCATCCTAGGTTCGTCCCTAACTTGGACCTTACTCCGTCAAGTAGGGTACTGGTGGACACCTTATACAACAGTGTCACGCCCCAAAGGGTACCCAAAACGCGACAGTCCACCACACTCGATATTTAAACTTAAGTATAACAACCTTAGTCATCCCATAAGTTTATATATCGGGTGTAAGGTGTACTTGCACTATTTTTAGGATCACACTTTGAATCGAATAGTTTAAAGAAGGCATACATTAGCATTAAGAATAGAAATCACAACGAGATAAATAAGTTAAATCTTTACAAAAGTCAAGGGGGCATACTCCCGCCAAAATAATAATGGAAGTCTGTCCATTATAAATTCACATTTACAAATACTAGGGTTTATATCGATGAGATTTTCCTAGAAGTCCACGCCTCTAGCTAGGTCTCGACTTCTTCAAAAGCTCCTTTATCCAAAAGATAACCCTGTGAAATGTGTTCTCTCGGAACAACCAAAAATAGGAACACCACAACAAAACTATCGGGGTGTAAGCTAACAGACTTAGTGAGATTCATTCCCAAATATTTAATACTCAACAACAGCATATATCAGACAAGTTATTAGCATCCATATGAAATGCACAAGCAAATGATCATACAAGCATATGACTTTCTGAGAGCCATATGTGAATGGATTTACGCCCTCCATTCAGGGTTAGGATGGTCCAGAAGACATGCGGCCATAAATTCCAATTTTGAGTGGGGTGGTCCATAAGTCATGCAACCATCATCCCGATCTTTTTCTCTTACTTATACAACCTCTGTTGTTTTATTGTTGTAGTTTTATGTGCCTACTTCACATCCGTTAACTTAAGCGATCTCACATCCTTAATGTTAACATAGGCCCCTCGCCTTCCACTAATATACTTTTGTCCCACCAAAAGTATATTAGCTAATGCAATGTGACTCACTACATGATATGCATGTGCAATTTATTCATATAATCGTGGCATGTTAATTATGTAGATTAAATGTGATCATCGAGAATTTCAGACAATCCAAGTCTATACTAGCTCACACAATGATATTTACAACATATCTCATCTCGATATACTTATTATTCATTCAACCAAGATTAAATCACAACTCATCATAGTTTTATCTTTTCCTAATTCTAATGCCACTACGACTACAAGCATATACATGAGCATAACTATTTAAGAAATGAACTCACTCGGCCATGAAGAGAAATCCACTAGTTATAGTAGTCCTCGGGGAGTGGAAATCCGTCCTCCAAATCACCTAAGTATAAGGAATACCCGAAATGAGTATTTCTTATAAGGCTCTAATAACTTAACAATTCTAACTGCTAAGTTCGTCAATTTCCACATAAGATAAAGTCCTAACTTTAAATGACCATAAATAACTCATTTTAACTTGGAATTGAGCTTATAATATATCGATTTCTATCTACTTCGAAAGATATATCTATTTCTAGTATTATTTTCAAGTTTAAAAAACATTTAAGTCACGAAACAAAGGCATCAGTTTTGGTCATTCGAAAACTTCAACTCCAAAAAATAGATTTATGATTGTTTGTGATGTTTCTAGCATATAGTTTTAGCTACACATGCAATATTGATGATTTCCTATCATGAATGATATGATATGAACTTGATGCATGCATGCCTTTGACATTACTTACAAAGAGGAAAATTTAGAAACTTCTTATTTGTGAAGATCCATGGCTATACACTTTCATGAAAACTAGATTCCTAACTTTGACTATCTCATTTGTTTTGAAGTTATTTCCTTAAGAAAATCAATTTATCCTTATCTAAATTGAGTCTTCATTATACCTATTACCCAAGCCTTCATTTCTACATAAAAACTTACATTTTACACTTAGTAAATATGTTTTCAAATAGGATTCATCCAAAAATCCGAATTTCTTGAAATTAAATTTTTGAATGATTCTTTTGGGAAAAACTTGTTTAATGCATAAAAATTAAGACTTTAAGATACCTATTACTTAAGGACTCCATTTTATACATAAAACTTCTATTTTGAGCTTAGATGATAGGTGTTCTTTTGGGCTACATTCAAAATTACGAATTTCATATGTTGATTACTAACTCAAAATTTTTCCATCTAAATTCCACTTCTTATTTTATACATTAGTCTCATCAAAACATATTTTAACTTATAAAAATCACTACTTAATGATACCTATTACCTATATCATTCATTTTTCACATAAAACATGAGTTTTAAAGTTGATAAAAGGGTTTTCAAAATAGGCCTTTGAAACCATACGAATTTGTCTTTGAATATTTCAAACAAAAACTTGTTCTTTACAAGTTCCTTGCTTTATTCACCTAAAGATCTACCAATTACCACATGTATATATCTAGAACAAAGCCTTCATGAGTGTTAATGCATGAAAACATAAATCATTCACAAGAGCATGATTATCAAGCATGGTATAAGCATCGAAAAGCTAGATCTAATACTTATGATGCATGAATGAAGCTTAAAAGCATAAACATGAAATTTTATGCTAGATCTCTACTTCACTCCACTTCTACATGCATGAACATGAAGATATCCCAACAAAAACTTAATCAAACACAAGATCTACTCTTGTGATGGCTTGATATTCATGTAGTAGCATTTCCTTGTCCTTAGCAAATGCTCATGGGGACTTTGAGTGAAAACACTCATGAATAATCTTGCCATTATAAGATTAAGTGGTAGCAAGGCTTAGGAATCATCACCTAAGGTTAGATTTAATGAAGAAATGAAGAAGATTGAAGCTTTGGTGTGTGTGTGCAATGGGGCTAGGGTTCACGGCAAGAGGGAGTAAGAAGAGAGGATTTTTGTGATTTTTTGAACAAATGAAGTAAAAGTGAAGGAGAGAGAAAACAAAAGACTATTTATATTAAGTGAACTAGGGTTTATTTTAAGTAATAAAAGGAGATAAATAAATCAATTTGGAGACAAATATAGGGGGTCATGTGCCAGCCACTAATGAGTGAAAGAGAGGGAGTGTTTTGATTTTATTTGAAATTGAAATTTGTGTAATAAAATGTATTAAATGTAATAATTTGTTAAGAGACAAAAATTCTTGGAAAAGAAAATATAATTGAGTGGTTGTAAGGATGTAAGAGTAGGGTATGGGTGTGTGTGTATGTGTAGTAGGTTATACTTGTGAATAGTAATAAATAGTAGATATGACATCTACTTTACCAGTAGTAAGAAAAATACCGAAAAAAGGCTATAACTATAATTTTTATAACCTGAAAAATTATAAAATTTATATATTTGAAATCCTTATAAAACTCTGGTTCTAACGAGTATTCCGGAATATTTTTCAGAGTTTCTAGTTTTGGGGCTCGCTTTTCTGTAATGGAGCTCAGGAAAGCCCGGAATAGAAAATTTTTCAAAATCAAAACTTTGTATAGTTTGAAATATGCTATAAAACAATAATTCACATTAAATCATTCTATAGGGGTTCCTTTATATAGAAATCGAAGAAAAGCCGGACCTAGGGTTCTTAGGTTGCTAGTACTAATCCTATTTAGGGTTTTAGGTTTCCGATTTATGGAGTTTACTCGATTACTAAGAAAATCGGGGTTTACAAACAGGGTTACTCACTTGCCCTTAGTTAGATTTCAAAAAAAATATTTAACCCATCTAGTTCTCCGATTATGGCTAGATAGTCTCCTATCACTAGGCTCACCAACCAACCTGGACTTTGATTCTTATTATTCCTACCGGATATCAAAACCATAAGGATTGTTTCCAGCCATGAGTTCCCGTATCCATCAATCAGTCATCCCATTTCATTCCTGTTTGACACCCATTTAGTAGTGATTTGGGCAGTTATCCGGTCATTCCAATCTTTCGTATGCGGATCTGTAATATCTATATCTGAATGAGACCCAGTGACACACCAACCACGCCCCTTCCCTTTCTCCGATCATAAAGCCCCCTAATCCCTTTCTTTGTCTTTCATCCCCCCTGAACAGAATAAGTGAGGCCCCGTTCTTTCTCATTTGAAAGAGGTAAAGAAATCTAGATTGACATATGAGATGAGGAACGCATTATGTCAGTACGAAAATGAGCATCCCTCTTTATTATGAATTCTATATGAAATTTTTAATGTATTTGATGAATTATTAATTTATATTTTCGTTTGGCCTCAAGGATTTCTTTATAAATTGTTATCTTATGCATTTGGAAATATTATTAATTTAGTACGTTGACTCAAGTTGGGACAGAAAGAAATTATAATCTAATTGAGATAATTAATTTATCGAATATTCATTTATCAAGATTTAATTGTATAAACAAATCCATGAGCCTACTGAGATTCATTACTTCCAAAATAAATAAAAATGTAGAAAGAACATGAAAATAATGACTTTATTTTCTATTTTATCTTCTATAATTTAATTAAATTATTACATTAGCTTTTATGGATATTTTAGTAATATGATACAACATTACTTTTTGGTTTTATTAATAATGAGATTTGCTTTCCTTATTTTCTTCTCTAAATAGATATGTAGAACGAAATTGAAGAACTTTTAAACTTTGGCCAATGTGATAGTTTAGCCATTAAAATAATTATAACAATTAATATAATAGACTTGTTCAATGGTCCAATCACAATTATGTATAATTTTGAGTTATTGGATAACTTACGAGACTAATTCTATAAGAGAAGATCATAAAAATTTTCCAAAAAAAAATAAATATCTCAATTTTTTCCCCAATTTTCTATTTCTATTTTCCTCCCTCCTAATTTTTCCCCTTTCCAAAGACACTGCAAATAGTTTTATAAGGGAGATTACAATTTGTTTGCTTGTAAAGTAATGATGGTCCCATTCATAGACCATACAAATTTCCTAAGATTTCATAGGTAAAAAACAAAAAGACTTGTCCTATGATAATTTATTTGTCATTAAATGGTTGGAATAAATACATAAGTAAATAATGGTTTGGTCTTTGGAAAAAATAAAAAATAAAAATGGGAAAGGAACTCAATTTATTATAGGCTTGGCTTGATATTTGGTCAGTCTTCCTGGAACATTATTTCATGAATTAGTTCACAAGTCTGAAAAATAGGACCTAAAACCAAATTTATCATCTCCGGGGCTAGGGCCATGTTTGTGTTGGAGACCGATGACACACCAATAATTTTTTTTTTTAATAAGTACTACTTAAAATTAAAAAAAAAAAAACAGATTTTCCGATAAGTTAAACTTTAAACTTAAATTAACAGGTAGGTCTAAAACTTTTTACTTTTAGCCCCATCTTTTAAAATATTGTTAAAATGCTCATTTTTCTGTACATAATCGCATCTAGCTTTACTTGTAAATTTACTAATTATTAAGAAATGACATTTTCATTTGAATACAAATTTATATAAATTAAGTCAAACATGCTTTAAAAATACATTTAGTTTTTGTATTATTAGTAACAATATAGTAAATAGAAAATGGCTTTTATCCTTTTCCATATAAAAATAATTTAAAATTTAAATATTATTTACTTATTATTATCATCATCATCGTTATCATTATTATTGTTATTTCTTCTTTTAGTAGTGAATCTTTGTTGGGTCCATAGTCTGAGCCCGAGACCCAGCTTGGACCCAGAATCAATATGTGAGTTTAGTTGCATTGCACTTTTGGTGGAATCGATTGTTTTAAATATATACGCTAATAATTTATTTATATATTTATCATACCAAAATAAAGGCAATCTTTAGCTATATCATTTTGCTACGAAGTCACAGGTGTTGAGGCATAAAATAAGGGCATAAAATAGAGAATTAATAATGTAAAATAGGTTTTCAATTTGAATTCAGAATTATTGTCCAAATTAACCGATTATAGGCGATAATGTCTTCCATTGTCACGGGCCTCCTTTAAATGGGCCATGACAAACTTACGAAATTCAATAAGTGGTCTCCTAGAGGCCAGGTGGATATAACCACAAATTGTTCCATTAAGAACCAGACTTCATTCCTAATGACACCGGCTTTACAAACCTTTTTGGACGGTTTATAAATCAATTGGTCGCCAATGATCTTATAGGTTAGTAGCATCTGTCTTGATAGTTAGTAGGTTCGGTTTCTTCTCTCGTTATAATAAAAAAATAAATAAATTGGTCGAACCGCTTATTATTCACCTGTGGGGATGTCTATCAGGGTATGATCATATGTACAAATTTCAGAACGAACAGTTCTATTATTTGGTTCAGTCTCCAGTGGAATATAAAAATTGCTGAACAATTGATGTTGAATTGCCTAAAAATCAACAATAGGTGAATAATATGTAAATATATATGTTTACATTGATATTATTAAGTCAACGTATGTTATGGGAGTCCAAGCAATTTCTCATGCAATTTTAAAGGTCAAAATGTAAAGAACATTATGACTTGTCGTCATATTGCACAGTGAGTAAATACAGAAATTTATTTAATTTACTTGTACAAATCTACTACGATATACGATTAAGTGTTTGATACACAATATTTAAAGAAAATAATAGCAACATGGAAATTAGCTTTTTGCATAAAAGCATCTCATCTAGAGTAAAGGTAAATAAATAGTTGGGACTCCTGCCTAAGATTATAACTGATTTGAGTTGAGGTAACTTGTTATTTCATTAGAGCTTGATTGAGTTTAGGATTTTGAGTTTAAGCTCTACCTAAATTTGCATTAAATGAGGTCATACTTAGCTCAATTAAGCTCACTTAGACATTATTTCATAAAAAAATATCTTTTATTAAAATTTCAGCATTAATAAATATCCAATTTCACCTCAAACTTCATTAACATTGAATTTTGTCTCATGATCAAATTGTTTGATAAACTACTTAAATAAATATTATAAAACTTGAGCTCAAGTTAATAAATTACTCAAATAACTTGGACTCGCATTTGAGTAAACTATTTTTATATTGAATTCAAGTAATATCAAGTTAAACTAGTAATTTAACCTATTTATAATCCTCTTTACAACTTATCTCACTAGAATTTAATTAATTTTAAGGATATGCAAACTTTTTACTCTAATGGTATCTATACATACAATAATAAGATTAAATGTTAATCCTCATTGTGAAATACTTACATCAAAATGTTAAAATTTGAAGCCAAATATAATGTATATTCTAATTTAAATCTCACAGGTAGCAGCTCCTTTTTTTTTTCCTCTTTTTTTTGGGTGAAAAACAAGGACTCATTAACTAGTTAATGCCCCCATAGTATGTACATTTGCATCTTGTAAACAAATTGCAAAGTTCAAATATTTACAAACATTTACCATCATATTTCCTTTAAAAAAAAAAAAGATAAAATCTAGGCTTGCTAGTAATGTCCCTATAGCAGTTGTAAGCGACATTATCCGCCTGCAACATGGCTCAATTATGTACTGGTGATTTTGCAAAAAAAAGAAAGGAATCTTCCATATCTATTGTTGTGATAAGGATTGCAAGAGCATCAGCTATCCTGATCGTCTCCTTATATTGGTGCTACAAGCTGTAATGGTGGAGTTAAGAGATCCTTTCCCTACATAAGCTTAACACATTACAATATTTAACTTTAACATTCTTATTTTGTTGCAACAATTAAATGATGACTTCTAAGTCCATATTTATCTCAACATGAGCATAATGATGCTGGAGGCAAAACATTGATCCAAATGCCAAACCCTAAGTGTCATGCCTCGAGGGTATCGTAAACATGGCAGTCCATCGTACACAATACTAAAGCCTAGGAATGACTATCTCAATTATGCGAAGGCTTTCATATCATGTACAAGGTGTACATCACAACCAAGGGAACGTATCGGAGTAGCGCAATTTATATTGATAATAATTAAGTAACAAGGCAAGGAGAATACTTAGCATAAAACATGAACATGGTAAATTATAATTCTTAGGGGCATATCCCTCTATTATCTTCAAGTCAAAATAAATACACTTCTTAGAAATTTCCAAAACACTAGCATAGCATATATTACGTATAAGGAACCTTACAAAATAAGTTCATGTTATGTTCCCATTTCCTTCATAAAAGTTTAACATCCTTCCATGACTTCCTTAATGTCATGATCTTCGATTTAAGCCACAGGTATATCTGTTTCAACAAAATATATGGGGTGTAAGCTTATAACTAGCTTAGTAAGGTATTCCTTTTCATTCGCACCGTAGTTTCAAATAAGTTCATTTAAATTTTCACACATATGCTATGCATACAATGCAACAATCACGTGATTGCACAAATATATATAGTTATTTGAAAATCATATATAGAACGAATTTATCTTTCCGTATCAAAGGTTAGGGAATTGGTGATGAAGATCTACGACCTTTTACTGCTAGTCCCCAGTCCCCACCCAAAGAGTTCGGTTGGCTCAGCTTCGAACCTAAAGTCGCATTCTCCGAGCGATTTAGATTCTCTAGGAAGAACATGGCCCGTGACCTACCACGATAACAGCCAATCCAACTCTACGCGTAGGAATAGTAGCCTTCCGAAAGAGATGTACTCGATGGATGCTATGCTTGAGTGTTTTATTTTTCTTAAGCCAAATCTTATTAAGGTTTATTAGGGAACGATCAATCAATTTGGCAAGCAATAAGCAATAATATAAGTAAGTAAATAAAACACTTAAATAGGCAATCTGAAGTTGCGATATTCTTAATTTCATTTCACACATAAGCATAGAATCATATATATATATATATATCCTTGAATTCCCCATACATATCCATTTTTTATCTTTTCTTAGTAGACTAATGCCACTACTTTACAAGCACAAGCAAGATAATGAAATCAAGAGGAATAACTCACTTGTCCATTTAGCAATCTTCTTAGTCGTAGCAATCCTTAGGAAGGGTAATCTCATATCCTTCGTCACTTAGACAAAAAAAATACCCGGGATGAGTATTTCATAGAAATTCTACTTAAACTTTCTAATTCTATTTCACTATGTTCATTAAAATTGTATAGAATGAAATTTCAATTTAAAATGGCCATAACTTGCTCATTTTAACTCGGAATTTCGTATATAATACACTGTTTCTACCTATTTGAAAAGATCTAACCATTTCTAAGGTTATTTTTGTCATACAAGGTTGTTTGAGTTTCGAAACCATAGGGTACAGATTCAAAACGAATATTTCTAGATTTTGTGAAATAATTTTCCAACTCACCTTCATTCAAAAATCTTTTATATATATATATATATATTATATGACTGATAAATACCTTTAGTATATAGATAAGCTTACTTTATATGCAAAAATTCTAATGGTAGTGCCTCAACAATTTATTTCATAAAAAATTTATTTTGAAGTGTAAAACTTAACTTGACAAATTTCCTTTTCAAGTATTTTGAAGAAACTTATATTTTCTTAGGGTATTATACATGAGTATATTTTTATTTTTATTTTCCTCATTCATTTTTCAAAACAAGTAAATTTTCCTTTAACTTTGGTTTTTATAATTTCTACTTTTAGTGATAAAAGGTCAAAGTTATCAAAAGTCTATTAAGTTGGTAAACCTATTTATAAATTTACATTTAGAATGATTTTAGAAAATGAGTTTTTTTTTTATATTTCTTGTTTAAAATATAAGTTCTTATTTTCTAAAACTTGGTCTTTTATTTCCTCTACAAATTTTATTTAAAAAGAATCTTTTATTGATAAAATCCTTTGTTTTTGATCTTATCATATTTATATTATTTGAAAATAAGTTCCTTCTTGAAAATCATTATTTTTCTTAAGTGGGTTTATAACTTTATGGGTTGATTTTATCTTAACTTTGAAAATTAATTTACTTCTTGGTTTTGTTATGGAGTTGAAAAGAGTTTAATTAAGCTTTTTGTGAAAACTTTGAATACAAAAATTATTTTACTAAAACTTAGGTGACCATATTATAAAAAGAAAGTGTTTATTTTTTAAGTTTCATTAGTAAAGCTATCTTTGTTATTTGAGAAAATTTTGAGAAAACTTGTGTTACTTCCATTTTTATGTTGTTGATAATAACTCCATTATTTAATGACAAGTCACATAATAGAAAATTTAGTTTTAAGTTCCTTTAATAAAGTAAAATTCTACTTTTAAATTTAGTTGAGACAATATCATTATATCGATGCAAGTATTATGAGCATGTAAAATAAGAAATGAGAAAATACTAGAAACAAATAATGATAAGCAAATAATAAAAATATCAAGTATTGAGAACCTTAGCTTCATCAAGGTATCCCGATCAAATATTAGGAGCTTAAGCTTCATCAAGACATCCCAAGACTAAGAATAGATTAGTCCTAAAAAGAATAAAGAAAAAAAAAAGTTTTTTTTTTACTTGATATGGACAAATCTAAGACTAGAAAGATTAGTCTTAAAAGAGCATAAAATAAATAAATTGCAAAGTATGAAATTAAATTAAATAACAAGTGAGCTTATATACTCTAAAGATTATATATAAATACATAAATATACTTAGTTAAATATGAATAAGAAATTAGCATAATAACAACAATAAAATCAACATATATATGAACATAATAACAACATAATAAAAGTTGAATTTTATGTACAAGAATAAAATATGAACATGTTGTTGCTTTTGTTACTCATATGAGTTTCAAAACAACACCATAGTTATGTTAAGTTACATGACATGAGTAAATAAATGGGTGGAAGAAGTTTACCTAAAGTGATTATGTGCTATAAGCTGATAGATGAATGGGGTATTATGTGGGTAGTGATATGTGGTAGATAGTTTGTGTATAAGAAAGGATTTTTGTGAAGAATTGGTTTAAGAGAGATTTAGTAGAGATATTTAGAGAGAGGATTTGTGGAGAGATTTTGAGAGTTTTGGTAGTGAAATGAGTTGTGTGAAAGAATGAAGGAAGGAAGGGGGTATTTATAGAATTTTGTAGTGAAAATTAGATGTAATTAAAATTGAAAAAATAAATAAATGAGAGTGAAGAGAGAGGGGTGGACGGCAGCAAAGAGGGAGGGAGAGAGAGAAAATTGATTAAAAATTAATTTTAGAAAAAAAGTGTAAGAGAAGTTTAGTAATATGTGGTTTAGAATTTTTATGGGAAAAGAAAATTGTAAGAATAGGTATGTGGTGTAAGAATAGGTAGTAGAAAAAGTATAGATAGGGTAATGAATGTAGAAAAGTACTATGAATAGTAAACTAGACAATTAAAATAGATAGTAATAAAAATATGCGTATAAATACGATATATGTAATTTTTAGCTATCGAAAAATTTCTAAAACTGATATTTTTGGATTCCTTATATTTTTATGAGTCTGTTGGTATTAACGGAATATTTTTCCATCAAGTGTATCGGGCCGCGATTTTTGAAAACTGATCTCGTTTGGATCCGAAGGACATTAGAAATTCACGAATCTAATATTTTTAAGCTTTCCTATATTATTACGAACTATTATAAATAATTATTTTCATTTCGTTGTTTAGGGTTTAAGAGCGCAGGATTATCGGATCTTAAACACTAGGGTTTGTTGTAAGCTTTGTTAACTTTAGGGTTCCGGTTTGACTTCGGTTTTGTTGAGTTATTTATAAGATTATAGAATTTTGGAGTTTTGCCTGTATTATATTTTTAGTTTGATATCTATGGTTTATCTCATTTTATTTGTGATTATTTAATAGTTTTCAGTTCTAAGATTATTTAACCGAGTCTAGGGTTATGAGTTGACTCAATTTAACTTTTGGTGAAATTTGAAGCTTTTGATTCTAAATTCACCGAAGGATTTAAGATTTTTAGTATTTCGTTGTCGAGCGTTATTTGGATATATCATCTTGATTTGCGTATTAGGAATTGGATAGATCATTTGATTAGTGTATGGATATTGAATCGACCGATAGTTGGATTTTCCACTTTGTTTTAAGGGTTCTCTTTTTTCTCAAGATTAAGAATTCTTATGTCTGTCCTTATTTAGAATTTGGTTTTAACTTGGGTTGATTTTCGGGGTTTTGATTTTGATGTTAGACTTTAGGATTGTTTTATCAGAATTATGAAAATTTAAGGGGTTTACACTAAGGTTTTGTTTCAATTGTATCGCAATGATTAAGTTTTTTTGCAAATCCTAGAAGCCATTTCCTATGATCATTTCTAATTTCTCCTCTACAACTTGATGGTTTCATTATTGTCGTAGCATCGGTATTCACTTTTATCCACCCTATAGGTGGAAGTTGCCATTTTATGTTAATTCTATCAATATGTGTTTTTTGCTTTAATTTTTCTAACTTTTACCCAATATTCATGGGATTTTACTTGGATTGTCTGCATCAAATTTTCAGTTGGTCCCTATTTTTGATGAATTAATTTATTTCTCATGTACTAAATAACCCACAACATAATAGCAAAACAAAAATGAGTAAGAAGGTGAAGATTTTCTAGATCAAAAGATCTTAGTTTACAATTGGATTTTATCCATTCTCAACACTCCATATTGTTCGTATTTGTATCAATAGCCAGTGATGTCCAATAACACACGCCTCTTGTATACAACGATATTGACAAAAACCATGGACAATATCTTCATGTTAATTGTTATATCTTGGACATGTAAAAGATTGTGTTATCCCTCTATGTATTAAATTTTCTCTAGTAGGAAGGGCGTTATGCATGATATACGACTAGAAGTCTTTTATCTTCAAGGGGAAAGCATGAATGCCAAATCCATTCATAGTTATGTGTATCAATTGTTTATTGAGATATACACATATCATAAATACTTTTTAGAGAAGGTTTTATTCTTACTTCTTTTCCTATCCCAAAATGATCTTCCATATTTTCTTGTAGTCTAGTTAGACTAATATGTGAAAGAAGAATCGAGTTTATTTGAAATCCAATTTTATTTACATCCTAAGTTGTTTTATTTAGTCAACAATCTTGTACCTTTAAGTCTTGAGAATTCTCTAAGAGTGGACCCAAACCCCTAAATACTCAATTTACCTATTTCTATCCAAATTCCGATACCTCAATTCATAGAATTTCAAATCTAATTTTTGTTAAACCATTAAATTCCTAAATTCAAGCTAGATATCAATTTCTCACCAACCAAATTCCTAAGCTAAATGTCTAATTCGATTTAACAATCTCTGCTTCTAAATTTTCTTACCTATTTTAACAGATTCAAATTATTCAATATTTTCTAATTATCAAATTAAATTCAATTTGTCAAGTTCAATCACCTAAACCCCTAAACATTCAATTTGCCATTTTAACATAAATTTCAACTCCTTAAGTCCTAGAAATTTAAAATAAAATAATTGCTTTCAAATACCAAATCCTAAGCCCTTAAAATCTTAAATTCAATTTCTAATGTCAATTAGCTAATTTTCTTTATCACTTCTTAAAGCCCATAACCTAAAGCCTGATCCATAGTCTAAAAGGCCAATCCCATTAACCTAAGTTTAAGGCCATATTCAAGAAGCCCACAATGGAAAGTAAAAGCCCATAAGCCCATGAATTAAGGCCCACAAATCTATAAAACCATATTAGCTATCATGCACCATCATATACCTTATAATTCCCTAAATTCTAGAGGATTTCAACATGTGAAAGACCAAAATGATCTTACCAATTCTAGAGAAATTCTACACTTGTGAAAAGAACAAGATGCCCCTTAAAATTCTACATAATGTGAACAAATAAAAATATCTTTTAAGTCTAGAGATTTCTACCTTTATGAAATGACTAAAATACCCCTAATAATTAGGTAAAAAGACCAAAATGCTCTTAACTCTAGAGAAAATTACAATACATGAAATAGTATAAATATTACTGTTAGAAAACCCTAATTTTCTCTTACATTTCAGTAGCCTCCAAATCCCTCAAATTCTCAAGAAAAACTCTCTCAAAACACACCAAAAATTCTACAACAATTTCTCTCTAAATCAAGCTTTATATAGGTAAGGATATCCATTCTTTTTATCATCTAATTACTTAATATCTTTGCTAAAATCTAATTTCTATTTCAACTAATTCCTAGGTTGCATTTGAAGGCAAAATCAAGGATTAGATTGAGGATTGGCATTAGCAACATCATTAAAGCATCGTACTAATAGTAGAGAAGACTATTTGGTTTGTTTTGCTAATTCAAGCAAGTAATTATAATTAATTTATTTAATTATGTTAATGGTATTTAGATTCATGCAAATCACTAAAATAAACTTAGATTTAAGTATTGATTATACAAGCATGAAAATTGAAATATACACATGTATATGTATGTATGTTAGAAATGTAAGTGTTTGAAATTATTATGTATATGAATGAATATATGTGTATTATATGTTGAATTGATATGTTTTATTGAAATGAAGTTATCAAATAAATATGTGAATATATTATATATAAATTCCATTGAAATACATATGCATATGTCATTTGATATGCTAGAATTTTTGGAAAATTTGTGTTATTGATGTTGATTTGAGTCATGATTTATGATTTAAGTTGTAAAATATAAATCTAAGTATACACTAGATAACAAGACATAGCACAAACATGTTTTAGATGATTTAGATATGTTGGAATATCAATTTATATGCATATATATATATATGCAATTTGGACCGCTTGAGTTGTTAAATTTAAATAAACGGTTAAATGAATTTATTTTTTGATGAAATTTATCAAAACGATATTTTAACATGTCTATATATAAAATGAAAAATTTTCGTGATTTTTGAAATAAATTTACTATTTTTAAAAATTAAATTAAAAATAGAAAAATATGGCAAACCAGTGTTTAGACCAGCAGCAATGGTGTGAATATACAGGGCTAAACTGGTGACTTTTGCTTCTTTTTTGGGTGAAACTACAATTTTTTGAAAGCCTAAGAAGTCTACTTTAATTTGGTGTAAAGAGCCAGCCAAGAACCAGCAAACTTAATTGTAACGCCCTAACCTGAAGGCATTACAACCTGCCACGTATCCTCTCTTATATAGGACATGCAAAGGCTTAATATCCACAATAATACATTTATCATGTGTCAACACACATAGCATATCTCACAGGATACAAAACCTGTTTAAACTAAAAACATATACCTCATAAAATATAAACTCTTGGTTCAAGCATAAAATCTAAGTCGGCATCACATAGCCAACAAATTCAGCAGAAAACTAAAAATTGTTCACATCAAAATCTTTCCATTTAAAAACAACATAAACATCCAACAACAACTTCAAAAGACCTAAACATGTATTTTCTTTAGAAATCTAGATAACTGAAGACTAGCTCTCTGCTAGGTAGTCAGGTCTACTATCGCCATCCCCGTTATCAAATAATAACTCATATCCAGAAAGATCATATACTATATGTTGGTCCGATAGATAAGGGGGGAGGGGGGGGGGGGGGGGGGTGAATTGGTTATAAAATTTACTTTTAAAAAATTTAAATAAATTTCACACCACTTGGTTATTCAACTAAAATGGCTTTGAAACTTTCTTAAAACAATAAACTTAATAATAAAAACTTTGAACAATAATTTGGATCAAAATGATTTGCTTAAGCTAAAAAAAAAAATCAAATATCAATTCAAAATTTTTTACTCCTAGAAACCTTCTGACCAACTTTCTGATTAAGAAAATATAAGTGAGTTACTCTCTGATCAACCTTTTGAGCATATATCACAGTTATGAACAACAAATAAAACTGCACGAATTTAAAGAGAGATAAGGGAGTAGAGAGTGCAAATTCGAATTACAGAGGTTCTGCCTTGAGCGTCAATCCTCTCTTCCAGCTCCAAGCCAGGGTCTTGGTATTCCTCACAGGTTGTGTTCCACTATGCAATCAAATCAATAAAAGTTACAAGAAGTTCTTGCCAATTCTTTTTTGCTACAATTCACTTAGCTTGATTCTCCTAATCAATTAATCAATTTACTAAGCCTATCTGTAACTCTTAACTCACACTAAATGAGTAAAATCAAATCAAAGGAATAAAAATTAAGTTCCCTCAAAAGTATTCGCTCAAAGAAAAATAACAGTAGAATGTGACAGTATTTCTCGTAAGGGAGCTTTGATCACTATTGCAATCTAACTATCACGTAATTCTTGTTTTTTTTTTTTTTTTTCTGACTTGTATTTTAATATATTGATCTTGTTCAATCTAACAACTAGAGAATCAACAATGGATAAACTTGGTCCTGGTCTTGCGCGTTCATCATCCTAAAATATCTGCTCGAGTTTATCCTTCGTTTCTCTCAATTTGAATTTTGAATTCTTGAAGTAATCTCAAAATCTCTACTTCAGAAGATAATTCCAAATATCTAACAACTTGTATGTTTATCTTGTATTGAAAATTCGGACTTGAAATCATCTGTAGTTGAACAAATTCCTTGTTTGGTACTATTCATGCTCTATCCTAACTTTTCATGTTTTTTGAATTTTTTTTTAAAATATCCTTGGACACATTCCATAAAAATCTGAATTGTGTTTTGTAAGTACTTCATATTATGCACACTAACTTTCTCCTTAAATGTAATTCGTTGTGTAAATCAATTTTCAAATTTGAGCCATCTTTCTTCAATAATATGTTCATAAGCTTAAAAAAATCACATACTCAAAATTTAATCCTGTGGATTTGGAATCGACTTTGTGGAACACATTGAGCATAGTATCCAAATTATACTCAACATTGGAGCTAGGTCTTCAAAAATTAAATTCTGAGTTGAGGATCACGTGATTTTATTATGGTTCATTAACCTTCTGATGTTCCTTTTGATAGGTAAAAGAAAAACTTGCATTTCACTGTGGAACCTTCTAAGTAACCTTTTGATATACAAATTGTTTTCAATGAAAATCTTCCAACCTTTTGATATACTTTCTGATATAATTTATCTTATAAACATCTAAGGCTGCACACTAAATTAAATCTGTAAGAAATCATTTAATCCTTTTTGTTATCATCAAAATCATCATTTGAGAGAAATCAACATTCTCATCCTTTTTGATGATAACAAAACCCCATAAACAAAATAATAATTTTTGAAAAAAAAAGAACTTCATTCATGTTCATTTTAAATCTCAAATCGCAACATAGCAAACAACAACATATATACAGCAACAATAGCAGCAATTACTCATAATATTTTATTTAATCTTTCTCCCCCTTTTTGTTAGCATCACAAAAGAGACACAATAAGAAAAAAGAAATATGCATAGCAAAACAGCAGCAGTTAATCAAATTTTTTACAGACCAAAAGTAAAAGGTCTTATAGAGAAGCCAAAATGAAACAACAACAAGAATATTCATTTATCTTTCTGATATTCAAGAAAAAATCTAGATTTTTGAGCCTTCATTTTTCTTCTTTGACGAAAAGTGGGGCAAGATGGTAGAGGAACCAAGTTATGTAGCTGAAGAAAATTGAGGACAGATGTGATCACTTTAACTTCTGATGGTTGATGTGTTGAAGGAAATGCTGATAGTGGTTGAGAAGGAATAAGAGATAGATAAGAAACAGGAAGATAAGCTCCTTGTGGATGAGCTACTGGAGGATTAGGTGCAGAGGCTGTAGGATCAGCAGGCACATCGTCTGGCACAGGGGAAGGTCGAGAGAAATTTGAAGGGTGAACAGGAGAAGGTGGTTGTACAGGTGTTGGAGGGTGATAAGAAAAAGTAGGATGCTCATGATCAAATTGAAATTCCATGAGAGAATCAAGTATAGATGTAAAGACCCGACATGCTCAATTCTCAAATTAAGCACATCAAGTCCCCAACCACGTATAACTCTTACGAACTATACGTAAGGTTGTCTAAAAGAAGGTGTTTATGTTGAACATTGCTATTCGGTTTTAGATTATGAAATCATTTAGTTAGATTCTGGCATCAACAGGATTTAGCAGTGGAAATAAATTTTATAAAACAATTTAGAAATACAGACATTTCAAAACTTCCACTTTCTTAAATGGAGAATTATTAGATTAAACAAATCTTTGCAAAAGTTAAATTACAAAACATGAGCTCTACTATGCCCTTTAAAGAATATAACAAGTTTAAATCATAAATCCATCTCTCACTAACACAAAACACAAGAAATAAAACAACTAACTACATCCACGCTCCTACTCACTTCACTCATCCATAAATTCTCTCCAAATCATCACAAATGCCCAAAACCCGAGTCAAGCATCACCATTAGCAACAACATCATCATATCATCATCTCATCATCCATCATCACCAACATCAACATAACACATCATCATCAACTTCATCAACATCATCTTTATCAACAACAAAACCTGTAAAAAGAATAATAACAACAAGAATGAGTCGAAGCCTAGTACACAACAACACAACCACACACGGAGTGACACACGAGCTTAAAAAAATGCAAATGCGACAATCACAAGTTATTATCTTTCTTTAAAGTAAACAAATCAACACGGGAGTATTCAAACTCGGGCATCAAGGATCTAGTATTACGTCCGCCCCACTGAGTGGTCCCTACCGTTCATACAGATTAGGCAGCCCCACCTTCCGGCGTAGCCCGTAATACTAGGGGATCCTGAGTAACGTATCATGACGCTTAGAGGGTTGATATAAGTAGCTCGGATACTTATATCTCCCAGATGATATATCCATAAAAGAGAAAGTAACTTTATCCAAGGTTAACAGCCGTTACACAACTTCACTTATCTTAGTCCATAACATCACTTAGTTCAACTGTTCCCATAAACATTTGAACTAAATCATATTATTTCATTCTAAGCTTAAGTAAACGTTACGCCAATACCGTTTTCCCCATTAGTTACCCGCCATATCACTTAGGAAAGTCTTATCAAAAGACAGGGGTGGCCTAAGCGCCTAATCTACAGTGCCCCCAATTTGAGCAAGGTGCTACTCCCCGAACTGGATACGGATCTGCCATCTAGGCCAGATACGGATTTAAATAGCGTAAGAGACATCCAATTCAAACAAAGGTTTAAGTTTTTCTATATTAAAATTTATTAAAGATATGCCTATCCTAAGCAAAGAACAAACACGTTACCGCGTACCTTATATACGAAATCCAAATAGAGCCTCAGAAGGAATTCCAGAAGATAAATCAGATATTCACTTCTGTTAAGGAAAGAGCTTGTATTAGAAACTAAACTAAACTAATCATCCACTTCATCAAAATCATATAAGAACTTAAGCTATTTATCCATTCATCTCAAACTCATTTTTATTAAACCTTATTTGATCAAACACTAAATAGGAACCCCACTATGGCTGCGAAGATCGCCCCGCCAAAATATGGACAGTTCTCCTTTATCTGTCAAAGTGTTTCTTTTCTCTTTATTTATAGTGTTTTATTACAAAAGAATTAACAAAGAATTCATAAACCAAAAACATTCATTTTCCAAGTAAAACACAGTTGAAACAACATATTCCCCATATTATTCAAAGATCATCCTAATTCATTCATCTAAGCTAATTAATAGCTATTAACCCATTTTAGCTTAACATTAGCCGAATTGATTAGAATTAGTCATTTAAGTCATTGACTAAGTCAAGTTGATTAAACATAGACAATCTAATTCATTTTAGCTTAGTAAAGTTCATTAAGCCAAGTTGGACTTAGATTAATTACTAATTCATTATATATCTATGATCTAGTCACTTAATCCCAAGTTAGCTTAAACCTATCCAAATTCATCAAATTTAAACAATCTAATCCATTTTAGTTCATTCAAGTTCATTTAGTCAAGTTGAACCTAGGTTTGTTAACTAAATTTATTTTATAACTAACTTCTAGATTTAATCTAATTATTTGTTAAATCTATAAATCTACTTAAATCATGTTTAATTATATCAACCAATCAATATAACACATCAAACATCACTTATCTATCTCATTTTAACTCAAAAAGATCCATTTCCTAAAGCAAACACAAATAAAACAAACAAAAACAAGTTATTAACTTTGCTTGGAAAATGTATCAGTTGGAAAGAAGTGAAATTTAAACACTGATACTTTTAGAAATTGCAATAACTCAAAACATGAAAGTTGTAGATCTCTTTTTAAGCTTTCCAACGCAACTTGAATCACTTAAATTAGAGTTCTGATGAAAAAGTTATGATTAAAATACAAAATAGTATTGCGTTAGGAAAAATGTGAGTCACGGTCGTGATTTTTGGAAAGCTGTCATAAAATGATTTTTGAGCGAAGAATCACGACCGTGATTTTTGAGTTTTAAAGTTTTTGACCAACCGAGGCTACCTAAGGATGGTTCACGACCGTGCTTCTTAATATTTTCCCAACCCGAGCCTACTAAGGCTTGAATTACGCCCGTGATTCATGAAAACTTCCAAAAACAAAGCTATTTTTTGCAAAATCACGCCCGTGCTTCATGGTTTCCCCTGAGTTACGAATTTTCTTATTTTTCAAATTTCATTTTATCAACCTTTTACACATTCTACTTCAATCAAAACTTCATAAAAGCTATATACTACCCATATTAAGTCAAAACAACACTTTTATACTCATTTAACTACATCAAACAACTCCAACTACTTCAACAAAACTCAACTTCACTATTCATCATCTTCTTCATCACAACTCAACTCTCACAATATTAATCCAACATATACAAATGTAAACAACACTTCCAATTCAATTCAACATCAAAGCAATATATATAAACTCATAAACTACAAACAAACAATATAAACCATATATTTAGCTTTTGGAAGACATGAGACTTCTCTTCTTCTTCTTATTGGAGCTAGTTCTACTTGATTTCTCTTCTTATATCTCATCTTCTAGTTTGGTTCCTCATTTTTTCTTATTGAGTTTGAGATTTATATGTTGAATTTGGAGAAAGAAAGAAAAAGAAAGAAAGAAAGAAAGAAGAAGAGAAGAAGAAGAAGAAGAAGAAGAAGAGGAGGAGGAGGGAAATGTAAAGCAAAGAAAAGGAAAAAGGATGCCAGCAGAAAAATAAAGAAAATAAATAAAGGGAAAGGATAAATATAAAGGTTTTTCAAAATAGGATATAGGTTTAGAACTATCAGATCAATATCTATAGTTCCAGAAGTATTTAAAAGTTGATTTCTGAAGCGATAGATTATAAATTAAGATCTTAAAATAAGAACTTAATTTAGGAATTTAATTTGGATACAAAGATATTTAATTTGAGTTCGGGTTTAAGAACTGATATTTTAAGATAAGTAAATGAACTCAAATTTTACTAAGATTTAGGAATTAGTGTTTAGGCTAAGAATTAAGGATTTAGGAATTCTCTAAACACTTTGATGATATGTTTAGGGAATTTGAAACTCAAATCTCAAACCAACTTAATTATTAGCTAATTAAATTAAGCCAACTTGTCTAATTAAATCCTATATTTCATTTTATTCATTTAAATCTATCTAAAACCAATTTCTATTTTAGGTGAATAGTTGGGGTATTTCATTCTTCCCACCTTGCAAGAATTTCGTCCTTGAAATTTACTTAACTTTTGTTGATAGAAGACATATCATATCTTTTTCAAACTTTGTTATCTCAAAAACCTTTTATCATTTTAAGACTTTTACTTAATCTTTATGGTTCCATTACGCTTCTGTTATGCACTTTGATCATTTTCTTTGAATTTTGTTCTTATACTTCCTCATTTTGAATTATTTGGAAAACATATATAAATTTCAAATTCTAATTGTATATGATTATTGTCAAAAGGGTTTTGAAGTTCTATTGGATATTTTTCATTATCTTTGATTTCGAAAAACATATTGGGATTTTGAATTACTTTTTCTTTGATCATTTGTATTTGGAAACTTTCTTTTCATTTTCATTTCCATTTGAAGAAACGTTTTGAAATTTGAGTTACATTGATTTCATTCTTTTCTTGAAAATCATTTGTTCATGTTTTGATTTTAAGATTTTGAAAACTTTAATGTCTCTTTAACTTACTCAACTAATTTTCCATGCAACTTCAAAATATATAAAGCAATAGGAATTAGTTTAGCGATTTTAACCCTCCATTGACTCGATTTTAAGAAGACTCAGACTCAAACAAAAACAACAAACGACTCTGACTCACTTGTGTATCTCGCCTTGAGATAACACACAACGACAATACCTACACAAAAGAAATAAAAGACATAACAAAACGACTTAACAATGAGGGTTATAAACTCACTACTCCATTCTCACTTGCATATATATATCAATTTGCATATGAAACATACAGTATCCATATTCTTTTAATGATCAAAGATGTTATGTTTGGTTTTCATCTTGATATGGTGGTAATCAAGATGTTTCATTTCATTTTGGATCACATATTTATATGGAATTCGATTCTATTTGGGATCGAGAATATGAAATCAATGATATAGGATTATCTATTCATTGTTTTAGGATCTCAAGTCTTGTATTTTTTTTTCCATTTTGACAAGATATTGACTTTTGAAATTCTCTTCAACTCTTTTACTTTTAGTATACTTAGAATATTTCAACAATTATCTCATTTTATCTTTTGATTCTTGAGAGAATTTTGAATTCGAATTGAATCTTGATATTTAATTTATTTTTTTTTTTCATTTTACTAGTTCATTGGATTTTCAATTAATATATTATCGTATTAGTAGATTTGAAGTCTACTCAAAATATGGAGTTATTCTTTTCATTTTGAACTTTAACATTACATTTGATTTTGGGAGATATATGTTGGTCATATGTAACTTTAAGGAAACATATTTATTGTGAAATATTTGAGTTTTCTTCTATTTGATTTCAATATATATTTATCACATTTACTCTTTTAAGAAGTCAAGGTCACTTGTAATTTTGAATTTTCTTCTCATTTCGATTTCTCGATTTTGTCAACATATCAACAAATTAGACTTAAGAGAGGAAGAAAGGAAATTTCTATTATAGTCTATCAAATTTATTTTTAGAACAACACATCTAATACATAACACATAAGCACCTAAGAGTCTATCTCAAATTTTAAAGGATTTAGGGGGATAAATCCTATGTTTGTCTAAATCATTTGTGCTCTATTTACATTTAGTCAAATTTGAATTAAGTTCATTTTACAAGCAAGCATTAAACATACTATCACAATTATAATAAAAATACATATTAAACATACATGTATACATTACATTAAACACACATATACCTCATAGCATTCATAAATATACTATAAGATAAATCAATTTAAAAGAAACATGTATATATAAACAACACATAGAAATCATGCAATGCTCATTTAAGCTCATTTTCAGATATCAACAGAAAATAAATTAAAGCCAAGTTGATTAATTTAGTGAGACCAAATTAATTTTATTAACTACTAACTAATGATTTATTAAGCAACATGAAGCAACATGAAACAACAAACAAGCCAATTAAACAAACCGGATTCCCAAACTTTCCCGCACTCAACTCACCGATTCTAAACGAATCCTAATTGATTATGCAAAAAGGCAATGTTCAAGATAAACATTGCTCTGATACCATCTGTAAAGACCCGATATGCTCAATTCTCAAATTAAGCACATCAAGTCTCCAACCACGTATAACTCTTACGAATTATACGTAAGGTTGTCTTAAAAGAAGGTATTTATGTTGAACATTGCTATTCGATTTTACATTATGAAATCATTTAGTTAGATTCTGGCATCAACAGGATTTAGCAGCGGAAATAAATTTTATAAAACAATTTAGAAATATAGACATTTCAAAACTTCCACTCTTCTTAAATGGAGAATTATTAGATCAAACAAAGCTTTGCAAAAGTTAAATTCCAAAACATGAGCTCTACTATGCCCTTTAAAGAATATAACAAGTTTAAATCATAAATCCAGCTCTCACTAATACAAAACAAAAAGAAATAAAACAACTAACTACATCCACGCTCTTACTCACTTCACTCATCCACAAATTCTCTCCGAATCATCACAAATGCCTAAAACCCGAGTCAAGCATCACCATTAGCAACAACATCATCATATCATCATCTCATCATCCATCATCACCAACATCAACATAACACATCATCATTAACTTCAATATAAACCATATACTTAGCTTTTGGAAGACATGAGACTTCTCTTCTTTCTTCTTGTCGGAGCTAGTTCTACTTGATTTCTCTTCTTCTATCTCATATTCTAGTTTGATTCCTCATTTTCTCTTCTTGAGTTTGAGATTTATATGTTGAATTTGGAGAAAGAAAGAAAGAAAGAAAGAAAGAAGAAGAAGAAGAAGAAGAAGAAGAAGAAGAAGAGGAGGAGGGAAACGTAAAGCAAAGAAAAGGAAAAAGGATGCCAGCAGAAAAATAAAGAAAATAAATAAAGGGAAAGGATAAATATAAAGGTTTTTCAAAATAGGATATAGGTTTAGAACTATCAGATCAATATCTATAGTTCCAGAAGTATTTAAAAGTTGATTTCTGAAGCGATAGATTATAATTTAAGATCTTAAAATGAGAACTTAATTTAGGAATTTAATTTGGATACAAAGATATTTAATTTGAGTTCGGGTTTAAGAACTGATATTTTAAGATAAGCAAATGAACTCAAATTTTACTAAGATTTAGAAATTAGTGTTTAGGCTAAGAATTAAGGATTTAGGAATTCTCTAAACACTTTGATGATATGTTTAGGGAATTTGAAACTCAAATCTCAAACCAACTTAATTATTAGCTAATTAAATTAAGCCAACTTGTCTAATTAAATCCTATATTTCATTTTATTCATTTAAATCTATCTAAAACCAATTTCTATTTTAGGAAAATCTGATCAAAAGGCAGGGGTGGCCTAAGCGCCTAATCTACAGTGCCCCCAATCTGAGCAAGGTGCTACTCCCCAAACCGGATATGGATCTATCATCTAGGCCAGATACGGATTTAAATAGCGTAAGAGACATCCAATTCAAACAAAGGTTTAAGTTTTTCTATATTAAAATTTATTAAAGATATGCCTATCCTAAGCAAAGAACAAACACGTTACCGCGTACCTTATATACGAAATCCAAATAGAGTCTCAGAAGGAATTCCAGAAGATAAATCAAATATCCACTTCTGTTAAGGAAAGAGCTTGTATAAGAAGCTAAACTAAACTAATCATCCACTTCATCAAAATCATATAAGAACTTAAGCTATTTATCCATTCATCTCAAACTCATTTTTATTAAACCCTATTTGATCAGACACTAAATAGGAACCCCACTATGGCTGCGAAGATCGCCCCGCCAAAATATGGACAGTTCTCCTTTTTCTGTCAAAGTGTTTCTTTTCTCTTTATTTATAGTGTTTTATTACAAAAGCATTAACAAAGAATTCATAAACCAAAAACATTCATTTTCCAAGTAAACACATAGTTGAAACAACATATTCCCCATATTATTCAAAGATCATCCTAATTCATTCATCTAAGCTAATTAATAGCTATTAACCCATTTTAGCTTAACATTAGCCAAATTGATTAGAATTAGTCATTTAAGTCATTGACTAAGTCAAGTTGATTAAACATAGACAATCTAATTCATTTTAGCTTAGTAAAGTTCATTAAGCCAAGTTGGACTTAGATTAATTACTAATTCATTATATATCTATGATCTAGTCACTTAATCCCAAGTTAGCTTAAACCTATCCAAATTCATCAAATTTAAACAATCTAATCCATTTTAGTTCATTCAAGTTCATTTAGTCAAGTTGAACCTAGGTTTGTTAACTAAATTTATTTTATAACTAACTTCTAGATTTAATCTAATTATTTGTTAAATCTTCAAATCTACTTAACTCATGTTTAATTATATCAACCAATCAATATAACACATCAAACATCACTTATCTATCTCATTTTAACTCAAAAAGATCCATTTCCTAAAGCAAACACAAATAAAACAAACAAAAACAAGTTATTAACTTTGCTTGGAAAATGTATCAGTTGGAAAGAAGTGAAATTTAAACACTGATACTTTTAGAAATTGCAATAACTCAAAACATGAAAGTTGTAGATCTCTTTTTAAGCTTTCCAACGCAACTTGAATCACTTAAATTAGAGTTCTTATGAAAAAGGTATGATTAAAATACAAAATAATATTGCGTCAGGAAAAATGTGAGTCACGGCCGTGATTTTTGGAAAGTTGTCATAAAATAATTTTTGAGCGAAGAATCACGACCGTGATTTTTGAGTTTTAAAGTTTTTGACCAACTCGAGGCTACCTAAGGATGGATCACGACCGTGCTTCTTAATATTTGCCCAACCCGAGCCTACTAAGGCTTGAATCACGCCCGTGATTCATGAAAACTTCCCAAAACAGAGCTATTTTTGCAAAATCACGCCCGTGATTCATGTTTTCCCTTGAGTTACGAATTTTCTTGTTTTTCACACTTCATTTTATCAACCTTTTACACATTCTACTTCAATCAAAACTTCATAAAAGCTATATACTACCCATATCAAGTCTAAACAATACTTTTATACTCATTTAACTACATCAAACAACTCCAACTACTTCAACAAAACTCAACTTCACTATTCATCATTTTCTTCATCACAACTCAACTCTCAACAACATTAATCAAACATATACAAATGTAAACAACACTTCTAATTCAATTCAACATCAAAGCAATATATATAAACTCATAAACTACAAACAAACAATATAAACCATATACTTAGCTTTTGGAAGACATGAGAATTCTCTTCTTTCTTCTTGTTGGAGCTAGTTCTACTTGATTTCTCTTCTTCTATCTCATCTTCTAGTTTGATTCCTCATTTTCTCTTATTGAGTTTGAGATTTATATGTTGAATTTGGAGAAAGAAAGAAAGAAAGAAAGAAGAAGAAGAAGAAGAAGAAAAAGAAAGAAAAGGAAACGTAAAGCAATGTTTAGAATCTATTGGTTCAGAAATCACTTAAATGCAATGCATCAATCCACAAGTTATTATCTTTTCATTAAAATAAACAAATCAACAATGGAGCACTCACACTCTGGAACAAGCCAATGGGAATCTGGGGGTCCTGAGTAACAGCAGCTGCTCAGGAGGTTGATATAGATAGACCGGATATCTATATCTCCTATATCTAACCGATAAAGAATATTAATAGCATCATCTAGGGTTCACACTCCTTTATACACTCCACTTATCCCGGTCTATAACATCAATTAGTTCAACGGTCCTATACCCGTGAGCTAAAACATATTATTTCCTCCCGAGCCTAAATAAAGAATATATCGATACAGTTAACCCTATTAGCTACCCACTTAGCCAATAAAAGAAACCACCATTGCATCATGGATTTGAGTCATTGCATCATGACAAAAGATTGGGCTAAGTGCCTAACTACCGTGCCATTGCATCATGACAAGGTTGTCGCTCCCCAGTTCCGGATTCAACAACGTAAAACACAACCAACACTCATCAATTATTAAGCCGTCTTTAAGTTCTTAATCCATTTAGGATGCCTATCCTATCAATCATCACGCAAGTTACTGCGTACCTTGAATATGAAATCCAAACAGAGCCTTAGAAGGTAGAGTAGAAGCTATCTCAGAAGATATATCTCATATCTACCACTGGTTCAAGAAACAACTCTTATAAGAACCTAAACCAACATTCACTTCAACAAACTTATACAAGAACTTATATCAATTATTCACTAATCTCTAACTCATTTTATTAAGTCCTATTTGATCAGATACTAATGTGGAACCCCACTATGGCTACAAATATCGCCCCGCCAAAATATGGATAGTTCTCCTTTGTCTGTCAAAGTGTTTCTTTTCACTTTGTTTATGGTATTTTATCAACAAAAGCTTAATCAAGAAATTTATTCACAAAAACATCTATTTCTTAAGCAAACACACATTCTACTTCAATCAAAACTTCATAAAAGCTATATACTACCCATATCAAGTCTAAACAACACTTTTATACTCATTTAAATACATCCAACAACTCCAACTACTTCAACAAAACTCAACTTCACTATTCATCATCTTCTTCATCACAACTCAACTCCCAACAACATTAATCCAACATATACAAATATAAACAACACTTTCAATTCAATTCAACATCAAAGCTATATATATTAACTCATAAACTATAAAAAAACAATATAAACCATATACTTAGCTTTTGGAAGACATGAAACTTCTCTTCTTTCTTCTTGTTGAAGCTAGTTCTACTTGATTTCTCTTCTTCTATCTCATCTTCTAGTTTGATTCCTCATTTTCTCTTCTTGAAATTAGACTCATGTATTGAATTTTGAGAGAAGAAAGAAGAAGAAGAAGAAGAAGAGAATGTAAAGAATGAAAAGGGAAAAGGCAAAAGGCAGAAAAAGGAAATAAAAAAAAAGAAAGGATAAAATTAAATTTATATATTTTAGAAATAAGGTATAGGTTTAGAACTATCAGATTAATATCTATAGTTCTAGAAGTATTTAAAATTGTTGTTTTGGAACCAATATGTTAGAAATTAAGAACTTGCAATAAGAACTTAATTTGAGAATTTATTTTAGATAAAAGATATTTAATTTCAGTTCGGGTTGAAGAACTGATATTTTTATTCAAGCAAATGAACTCAAATTTTTTAAAGATTTAGGAATCAGTGTTTAGGCTAAGAATCAAGAGTCTAGGAATCCTCTAAACATTTTTAGAACATGTTTAGAGATTTTATGAATTTCAAATCTCAAAACCAACTTAATTATTAGTTAATTAAATTAAGCCAATTATCTAATTAAATCCTATAATTCATTTGATTTATTTAATCTATCTAAACTCAATTTCTAATCTTGGTGAAGATTTGGGGTATTTCATTCTTCCCACCTTACAAGAATTTCATCCTTGAAATTCACTTAACTTTTGTTGATAGGAGACATATCATATTACTTTTTCAAACTTTGGTATCTCAAAAACCTTTTATCATTTTAAGACTTTTACTTAATCTTTATGGTTCCATTACGCTTCTGTTAAGAGTCTAGGAATCCTCTAAACATTTTTAGAACATGTTTAGAGATTTTATGAATTTCAAATCTCAAAACCAACTTAATTATTAGTTAATTAAATTAAGCCAATTATCTAATTAAATCCTATAATTCATTTGATTTATTTAATCCATCTAAACTCAATTTCTAATCTTGGTGAAGATTTGGGGTATTTCATTCTTCCCACCTTACAAGAATTTCATCCTTGAAATTCACTTAACTTTTGTTGATAGGAGACATATCATATTACTTTTTCAAACTTTGGTATCTCAAAAACCTTTTATCATTTTAAGACTTTTACTTAATCTTTATGGTTCCATTACGCTTCTGTTGCGCACTTTGATCATTTTCTTTGAATTTTGTTCTTATATTTCTTCATTTTGAATTATTTGGAAAACATATATAAATTTCAAATTCTAGTTGTATATGATTATTGTCAAAAGGATTTTGAAGTTCTATTGTATATTTTTCATTATCTTTGATTTCAGAAAACATATTGGGATTTTGAATCATTTTTCCTTGATCACTTATATTTGAAAATTTTCTTTTCATTTTCTTTACAAGAAATATTTTGATATTCGAGTTTCATTGATTTTATTCTTTTCTTAAAAATCATTTGTTCATGTTTTGATTTTAAGATTTTGAAAACTTTAATGTCTCTTTAACTTACTCAACTGATTTTCCATGCAACTTCAAAATATTTAAAGCAATAGGAATTAGTTTAGCGATTTTAACCCTCTATTGACTCGATTTTAAGAAGACTCAGACTCAAACAAAAACAACAAACGACTCTGACTTACTTGTGTATCTCGCCTTAAGATAACACACAACGACAATACCTACACAAAAGAAACAAAAGACATAACAAAACGACTCAACAATGAGGGTTATAAACTCACTATTCCATTCTCACTTGCATATATATGTCAATTTCCATATGAAATATACAGTATCCATATTCTTTTAATGATCAAAGATGTTATGTTTGGTATTCATCTTGATATGATAGTGATCAAGACGTCTCATGTCATTTTGGTCGCAGACATATAGGGAATCAATTTTATTTTGGATCGAGAATATGGAATCGATAATTAATAGTTATCTATTCAGTGTTTTAGGATTTCAAATCTTGGTTTCCATTTTGACATGATATTGACTTTTGGATATCTCTTGAACAATTTTACCCGTGATATACTTAGAATATTTCTTCAATTATCTCATTTCAAAAGATAAAATCGGGTAACTGATGGGGAAAACGGTATCGGCGTAACGTTTGCTTAAGCTTAGAATGAAATAATATGATTTAGTTCAAATGTTTATGGGAACAGTTGGACTAAGTGATGTTATGGACTAAGATAAGTGAAGTTGTGTAGCGGCTGTTAACCTTGGATGAAGTTACTTTCTCTTTTATGGATATATCATCTAGGAGATATAAGTATCCGAGCTACTTATATCAACCCCCTGAGCGTCGTGATACGTTACTCAGGATCCCCTAATATTACGGGCTACGCCGGAAGGTGGGGCTGCCTAGTCTGTATGAATAGTAGGGACCACTCAGGGAGGCGGACGTGATATTAGATCCTTGATGCCCGGAGTTTGAATACTCCCGTGTTGATTTGTTTACTTTAAAGAAAGATAATAACTTGTGATTGTCGCATTTGCATTTAGTTAAGCTCGTGTGTCACTCCGTATGTGGTTGTGTTGCTGTGTACTGGGCTTCGACTCATTCTTGTTGTTATTATTCTTTTTACAGGTTTTGTTGTTGATAAAGATGATGTTGATGAAGTTGATGATGATGTGTTATGTTGATGTTGGTGATGATGGATGATGAGATGATGATATGATGATGTTGTTGCTAATGGTGATGCTTGACTTGGGTTTTGGGCATTTGTGATGATTTGGAGAGAATTTGTGGATGAGTGAAGTGAGTAAGAGCGTGGATGTAGTTAGTTGTTTTATTTCTTTTTGTTTTGTATTAGTGAGAGCTGGATTTATGATTTAAACTTGTTATATTCTTTAAAAGGCATAGTAGAGCTCATGTTTTGTAATTTAACTTTTGCAAGCTTTGTTTAATCTAATAATTCTCCATTTAAGAAGAGTGAAAGTTTTGAAATGTCTGTATTTCTAAATTGTTTTATAAAATTTATTTCCGCTGCTAAATCCAGTTGATGCCAGAATCTAACTAAATGATTTCATAATGTAAAATCGAATAGCAATGTTCAACATAAACACCTTCTTTTAAGACAACCTTACATATAATTCGTAAGAGTTATACATGGTTGGAGACTTGATGTGCTTAATTTGAGAATTGAGCATGTCGAGTCTTTACAATAGATTCAATCAAGTGTTTCTTGATAGACTTTAGATGTTGATCAATAAGCTTTTCAACAGCCATTCTAAGAGAAGAATAGGAGGTTTCTCTAATAGGATCATGAGGAGCAAAAGGTTTTGACGCACTCTCTAATTCACTGTCATATATATTTCCTCCTCCCTCTTTAATTTCAAACTTGCCTCCTATTCGAAGATGATGTTTCCTCCTCCCTCTTTAATTTCAAACTTGCCTCCTATTCGAAGATGATGTTTCTGAGTCACCTTTGCAGCCATCTTCGCTTTTCCTTTGTTCTTTGAAAATTTTGCTTTTTCCTTCTCATTCTCATTACCCTCTGATGTACTCTCTACTGGAATGGTTAGCTCCCCCTCAGCTATTGCCTTGATCTTTTTCCAATCAAATCCAACTTTGTTAAACTTTAGGTGTCTATACCAAGACCCATCTTTAAAAAACCAAAAATTATCAACCACTTGAATTCCCATCTTTTTCAAATTTTTTTCTCCTATTTTCTTTAGAGAAATAGGCATTCTAAAATTTTTGGGAAAGTGGATTTTCTTAAATGCAAAAAGTTTCATCAACAAATTCCATAGGATTTGTTGTTTCTAGTTCTCATATGTCTTAGAATCATACTAGGCATATCAAGTTTAACATTTTTCTTCATAGCTATAACAACTATAGCTTCCTCTATAGAAATAGTTGTTGTACTACCATTCTTGGGAAGAATGCAATCAACTACAATCTTATGTAATAGCCGAACCAACAGCTCAAATTCAGTGGCAAAGATACCCTTTTCAACATAATTTCCTACTCCATCATTTAGTTCTCTATACAATGATTTCTTTTCAAACTGCAAAATCCTTTTGTCATCTTTTTCATTTTTCATCTCAAAACATTCAATTAGATCTTTCCTACTGATTGTGAGAACTTTCCCAGCCACTTTCGATTTCAAATTTGAGTTCTAACGTTACTAAATTCTCGTAGAACTCTTGTATCAGCCAACCGTTAAACATACCGAAATAATACACAAGTTCTAGCATCCTATATGACTAAGCCAGTGTTCCCAATAAAAGCCATTTTCTTTAAAGAACTTAAAATCTACGAAAGCACATTCAAGAATCTTACTTGATGTGGTTTAATTTTTTGTCTTTTGGCTTGGTGAGTTTTCCTGGTTGATCGTTGAACCAATTTCCTTTTCCTTGTGGTTGAGGAGTAAGAGGAGCAGACTCTAAGGTGTCAGAGGATGCAAGCGGTTCCTTGAGGATGATTTCTCAACATCTGTGGCCACTCTTTGTTCTTTTTCCAGGGAATCTTTATCATGTTGTAGTTTGGATCATTTTTCCCTCAGATTACCATCTTTAGTTAGGGTTTATAGGGTTTCTTCAGAATCATTGGGATCATCTTCAACCGATATGGTTCCTTCTATAGGTTTTGTTTTGAAGCCCTTAGAAGCTAGATGAATTGATTTTCTAGGACATGATTTGGAAATTTTGAAGACACGAAAAAGAGGAAATGATCAAGAACAAGAGAAAACAAGAAAAGTTGGGTTTTTTGTGCTCAGAACGTAATGAAGAGGGACGTTTGTGAAGGATGTGAAGAGACACTTACTAACATGTTCCCAATAAAATTGCCGCCACTTTTCCTTTTTTTTTTTTTTAATTTCAAAATTAATTTGAAATTTATATGGAAATTATGGAATAATCAAATTAATTCAAAATGGATTACATATTCCAATTTCATTCCTTAAAAATTCAAATCTCATTTTATCCAATGGTTTAGTAAAAATATCAGCATATTGATTTTCGTAGAAACAAATTATATTGATGTTTCCATTATTCACATGATCCCTTATAAAATGATGCCTAATTTCTATATGTTTAGTCTAGAATGATGCACAGGATTTTTTGTTAAATTGATTGCACTTGTATTATCACATTTAATTGAGATATTTTTATAACTTAATCCAAAATCTTGTAATTGTTGTTTTATCCAAAGAATTTGTGCACAACAGTTTCCAATTGAAACATATTCAGCTTTGCTTGATAAAGCAACTGAATTCTGTTTCTTTGAAGACCAAGAAATCAGTTTGTTTCCTAAGAATTGACAAGTACCAGAAGTGTTTTTCTATCAATTTTACATCCTGCATAATCAGCATCTGAGTATCCAATTAATTCAAAATTTTCATTTTAGGATACCAGATTCCTAATTTTGCTGTACTTGCAATGTACTTGAAAATTCTTTTAACAGCTTTTAAATGTGTTTCAGTTGGATTACTTTGAAATCTTGCACAAATACATACAGAAAACAATATATCTGGTCTAGATGCAGTCAAGTACAAAAGAGAACCAATTAAACTCCTATATAATTTTTCATTAACTTTCTTACCTTGAGAATCAATATCTAACCTTATAGATGAGCTCATTGGTGTAGTAGCTTCTTTTGAGTTCTCAAATCCAAACTTTTTCAGAATTTGTTTGGTATACTTCTTTTGACGAATGAAAATTCCATCCTTTGATTGTTTGATTTGTAATCCCAAAAAAGAAATTTAATTCTCCATCATGGACATTTCAAATTCAGCTGCATAAGCTTTGCAAATTCTTGACAATATTGTTCATTAGTTGATCCAAATATTTGTCATCAACATATATTTGTACAACTATTATCATCATTATAATATTTTAAGAATAAAGTTGTGTCAATCGTACCTTTTTTATATCTACTTGATATGAGATATTCACTAAGTCTCTCATAACAAGCTCTTGGTGCTTGTTTCAGTCCATACAAAGCTTTTCTTAACTTAAAGACATGATCAGGCTTAAATGTATCCTCAAATCTAGGTAGTTGTTCAACATATACTTCTTTTTAATATAACCATTCAAAAATGCACTTTTTACATCCATTTGAAATAATTTAAAATCTTTATAACATGCATAAGCAAGCAATAATCTTATAGCTTCCAATCTAGCAACTGGTGCATAAGTTTCATCATAATCTATTCCTTCTTCTTGAGAATATCCTTTAGCTACAAGCTTGCTTTATTTCTAACAATTTTACCATTTTCATCCAATTTATTCTTATAAACCCATTTAGTTCCTATGATAGATTTGTCTGTGGTCTAGGAACTAAGTTCCAAACATTATTTCTCTGAAATTGATTCAATTCTTCATGCATAGCATTATCCAATTTTCATCATTTAATGCTTCTTCTATGTTACTTGGTTCTATTTTAGATATCAAGCAAAATGATTTTCAAGCTCTTGTAATTTAGATTAGTTCTAGTTCCAGATTCTATATTACCAATAATTAAGCTAGTGGATGTGAAGATTTATATTTCCATGCTTTTGAACTTTCAGGGTTGTTAATGTTTAGTTCCATGTTACCTTCTGCCTTACCTTCTCACATATCAGATCTTAAGTCTCTTTCAAGACTACCTTCTGCCTTACCTTCTGACATATCAGATCTTTGTAGACTTCGGTTTTATGATCAAAATACATACCAGTGTATCAATCTTCTTCTCCCAGCTCTTTACACCCACACCAGATTTCTCACTCATACCATTATTTTTATTTTCAGGAGCAAGCACATCATCATCATCAAAATCATCTTTCACATCAATAAAACGTACATTAATAGATTCTTCAACTATTTTTGTTGTTTTGTTAAAAACACGATATGCTTTGCTATGTTGTGAATATCTTAGAAAAATTGCTTCATCTGACCTTTCATCAAACTTCCCAAGATTATGTGCATTCTTTTTCACAAAGCATGTACAACCAAACACATGAAAATATGAAACAGATGGTTTTCTACCACGAAATAATTCATATGATGTTTTTGTAGTATGAGGTCTAATGTATACTCTATTCATGATATAACAAGCAGTTGCAACAGCTTCAGCCCAAAAATATTCAGCTATTCCACTTTCATTCAACATAGAACGTGTCATTTCTTGTATTGTTCTATTCTTTCTTTCAACTACCCCATTCTGTTGAGGTGTATATGGTGCAGAAAAATTATGATTTATTCCATGTTCTTCACAAAAAGAAATAAATGATGAATTATCAAATTCTGTACCATGATCAGTTCTTAAAGAACAATGGAAAAACCTTTTTCATTTTGTATTTGTTTAGCAAATTTTTGAAAATTTCAAAAGTATCTGATTTATGCTTTAAAAAGAACACCCATGTATATCTTGAAAAATCATCAACTATTACAAGACCATATTTACTTTCCTCCTAGACTTAGTGTTCTAGTAGGTCCAAATAAATCAAGATGTAAAAGCTCAAGAGGTCTTTTTGTTGAAATCAAATTTATGCTTTTATGTGAAATTGAGACCATTTTATTCTTAAAACAAGTTGAACATTTAACATCATGCTTTATATTGATTTTGGGTAAACCAACAACAATATTCTTTTTGGATAACTTTTCCAAATGATTAAAATTCAGACCTAGTTTTTTATGCCATACATAAATGTGTCATTCATAGTCAAAAAGCAACATTCAACATTCATATCAGATGGTGTAATTAGATATACATTCTTTTTCTAAATCCTTCAAACAACTTAACTCCATTAGAATTATATGCAAAACATTTGTTTTTCTCAAAATTCATTTGATAGCCTTTATCACATAATTGACTTATACTTAAAAGATTATGCTTTAATCCTTTAACCAAAGAAACATTTTCAATCATGTATGGGGATGACCAATTGTACCTGTTCCAATTATTTTACCACGGCTGTCATCACCAAATCTCACATACCCTTTTTCTTTCCAAGTTATGCTAGTGAACAAGGAAGCATCTCCAGTCATGTGGCCTGAACATCCACTGTCCAAGTACCATGTTCCTTTTATTTTTGCTCCTTGTTCCTGCAAATAAAAACAAAAGGTGATCAAACCTTTTTAGGAACCCAAACAAACTTGGGTCCTTGATAAGTCAAGCTCGTCTTATCTTGTTTCTTAACTTGATGTGTACTGAGCTTGTTTCTTTTGTAGAAACAATATTTTTCAATATGACCTATTCTATTACAAAATGAACATGCATATGGATGTTTATGATACCTTTGATTTCCCTTTTGATAATAATTTTGTGTTGGATAATCATTATATGCATACCTGTACCTCTGACATACCTTCTGATAGGATAGCTTTGTTGAGCATACCTTCTGATGTACCTTCTGTTGTTACTATTCTTACACTTATCAGTTTGTACAGCAGCTTGCCCATTTCCAGTTTTATTTTCTTTAACAAAAATCGTCTTTTTCAAATTATTTGATGAACTCCCAGATTCATATCCAAGTCCATGTTTTATAAAGGAATGTCTTTGACTACTAATTAGCATATTCAATTTCTTATCACTCTCATTAAACTTATTGAACGTGTTCTTGATGGATTGAGATAAATCTTCGATACGATTTTTTAAATCCTTGATTTTGGTTTTCAAAACTTCATTTTCTTTCTTTAAAACATCGGTTTTGACAAATAATTTCTCATTGTCATTCTTCAAAATATCATTTTCATCGATGAGTAATTTATTGGTTTCGTAAAACATCTTTTTCATTCTTTAGAGCTTTATTTTCAACATCTAGTTTAGTTATTTTCAAATCTGCCTTTTTAAGTGCCTTAAGTAGTTTTTTCATTTCAGAATACATATCATTTTCATTTATTTCTTCATCGGAATCAGAGTGTACCTCAGACGTTGCCATTAAGCACAAGTTTGCTTCCTCTTCATTCTCACTTGTATCCTCTGATTCACTCTCTGATGCATCAAGATCACTCCAAGTCGCCATCATAGCATGACTTTTCTTCTTAAATTTCTTCATTTTCTTCTTCAAGATTGGACACTCATATTTGATGTGGCCTGGTTGTTTGCATTCATAACACAATCTCCTTTCTTTCTTTCTTTTCCTCCTTTTCTTTATAATTCCTTCCTGCACTAAACTTGTTAGTTTTATTAAAATTATTAAATTTCTTACCTTTAAAGAACTTGCTTAATCTTCTTGCAAGCATGCCGACACTTTCTTCAATGTCATCATCATCGGAGTCAGTTTCATCATTTGTGACTTTCCTTGCTTTGAATGCTATTGCCTTGAACTTCCTTCAGCTTCCTCAGTTGTGTTAATATGTGATTCATAAGCTAGCAATTTCTCCCTTAGTTGACTGAGAGTTAACTTGTTCAAGTCTTGGGCTTCTTCAATCTGTCTTTTTAGCATCCCATGACTTTGGCAATATTCTGAGTATCTTTCTGACAAGATCAGAATCATCCATTTTCTTTCCAAGAGAGGTTAGTTCATTTGTCACAACAATAAAACGATTAAAAGCTTCTTTTATTTTCTCATCAGGTTTTATTTTGAACAATTCATATTGTTGTAACAAAGAATTGATCTTTGCCTTAATAGTATTAGTTCCTTCATAAGTTTTGGACAAAGTATCCTAAATTTCTTTTGCAGTTTCACAAGAAGAAATTAAATAAAATTCAGAAGGAGCTATTGTTGTGAGTAAGAGATTCTTAGCCTTATTATTCTTCTCAATGAGCTTTAATTCTTCATCAGTGAAACTGACATCATCGGTCAAGGTTACTTGTGTATCTCCAAAAGCAATCACCTGCCAAGAGCCATAGTCATTAGCTTTTATATAAGTAGACATGCGCATTTTCCAATATAGATAGTTTGTTCCATCAAAATATGGAGCTCGTTAATAGCAATATTGTTTTCAGCCATTTGAAAAGATAACCAAAGGGGGGGGGGGGGGGGGGGGGTGAAGGGGGGAGGTAAATTGGTTATAAAATTTACTTTTAAAAATTTTGAATAAATTTCAACCACTTGGTTATTCAACTAAAATGGCTTTGAAACTTTCTCAAAACAATAAATTTAACAAATAAAAACTTTGAACAATAATTTGGATCAAAATGATTTGCTTAAGCTCACAAAAAATCAAATATCAATTCAAAACTTTTTACTCCCAGAAACTTTCTGACTAACTCTCTGATTAAGAAAATATAAGTGAGTTACTCTCTGATTAACTTTGAGCATATATCACAGTTATGAACAACAAATATAATTGCATGAATTTAAAGAGAGATAAGGGAGTAGAGAGTGCAAAGTCGAATTACAGAGGTTCCACCTTGAGCGTCAATCCTCTCTTCCAGCTCCAAGCCAGAGTCCTGGTATTCCTCACCGGTTTTGTTCCACTATGCAATCAAATCAATAAAAGTTACAAGAAGTTCTTGCCAATTCTTTTTGGCTACAATTCACTTAGCTTGATTCTCCTAATCAATTAATCAATTTACTAAGCCTACTTGTAACTCTCAACTCACACTAAATGAGTAAAATCAAATCAAGGAATAAAAATTAAGTTCCCTCAAAAGTATTCGCTCACAGAAAAATAACAGTAGAATGTGACAGTATTTCTCGTAAAGGAGCTTTGATCACTATTGCAATCTAACTATCACGTAATTCTTGTTTTTTTTCTTCTGACTTGTATTTTAATATATTGATCTTGTTTAATCTAACGACTAGAGAATCAACAATGGATAAACTTGGTCCTGGTCTTGCGCGTTCATCATCCCAAAATATCTGCTCGAGTTTATCCTTCGTTTCTCTCAATTTGAATTTTGAATTCTTGAAGTAATCTCGAAATCTCTACTTTAGAAGATAATTCCAAATATCTAACAACTTGTATGTTTATCTTGTATTGAAAATTCGGACTTGAAATCATCCGTAGTTGAACAAATTCCTCGTTTGGTACTGTTCATGCTCTATCCAAGCTTTCCACGTTTTTCGAATTTTTTTTAAAAGAATAACCTTGGACACATTCCATGAAAATCTAAATTGTGTTTTGTAAGTACTTCATATTATGCACACTAACTTTCTCCTCAAAATGTAATTCATTGTATAAATCAATTTTCAAATTTGAGCCATCCTTATTCAATAATATGTTCATAAGCTTAAAAAAAATAATATACTTAAAATTTAATCCCTGTGGATTTTGAACCAATTTTGTGGAACATATTGAGCATAGTATCCAAATTATACTCAACATTGGAGCTAGGTCTTCAAAAATTAAATTCTAAGTGGAAGATCACATGATTTTATTATAGTTCATTAACCTTCTGATGTTCCTTTTGATAGGTAAAAGAAAAACTTACATTTCACCGTGGAACCTTCTGAGTAACCTTCTGATATACAAATTGTTTTCAATGAAAATCTTCCAACCTTCTGATATAATTTTATCTTATAAACATCTAAGGCTGCACACTAAATTAAATATGTAAGAAATCATTTAATCCTTTTTGTTATTACTAAAATCATCATTTGAGAGAAATCAACACTATATCCTCTTTACCTGTACCTGAAATTTAAAAGAATGAGTGGCGACACTCAGTATGATAATTCCAATCAAAAAACAAATACATATGCACATACAACAGACAGATAATACATGCAACTTAAACTAATGCTAACAGTCATATTATTATCTTTCTTAAGCCAACAAAATAACATAGTCCACTATTAGGTATACTCTAATCCCGAACTTGGAGTTACTCGGAAGCCATTGAAAATCAAACTCTTTGAAAATACTAATCATATACATATATGGATGAGTGGGTACTCCCCAAACACCCCGAATCCAGAACACCTAATTCTACCAGAATCATATCAAGGCACGAGTCCACTAGGGACAACCTCACACAAAGACCATCAGGGCCTCACCAGTATCACTGTCTGCCAAGTCTTTATTGGTCAAAGCCAAGCAAAACTAAACAGACAATTATTAAACCGTATATAATTAGGTTTATTATGAAATTCTGTTCCTACAACCATTCAATCAATACTAAACTTATAAGAAAAAACAACAAGTAGGGATTGGTCATACCTTTCTCAATTTCAAGAATATAATTCAAATCTTCAAATCCAATATCAACAACAACAAAGACAACCCGAATTCCACAAACTCCCATATCAACACCAACAACAATTCCACAAACTCCAAATATCCTGTTACAACATATATATATATATATACATCAACAGATATGAACACATTATTAATATATATCCTAATAGACATGAATTCTCCAAAAATCCTAACTTGAGAAGAAATCTCTGCTATCTGCATCGTCTATTCCGATCAAACTCTACAAAAATCCTTAAGAACAACAATGAACCGCACAAAACTCCACAAACACCAAATATTTCACCAAAACTCTAATATGTACAACATAAAGAGTGTATAAGGATTGTTTAACTTGTATTTTGTTTGAATCCATCATAAAGGAGATAAACTTACTGATTTGAATCGCTAAAACCCGACTTGCATTCACCAATCACAGATCTCAACACGTGCCAAACCCTAAGAAACTTATGTAAAATCGTATATAATCCATAGGAGAAGTTTAAGATCACGTACTTTGGATCAAACACACCCTCTTGATGATTGTCTAACCCCATAACTCTAAGAACGCTCCAAAATTCTTTTATACGAAGGAAAAATAGGATAAAAATTTTTTGTCGAAGCCGTCTTCTCATATTTATAGAAATTGCTCATACACCAGCACCTACGTCGGTGGCGTACTTATTATTTTACGTATGTACACTCTACGCTGGCAAAAATAACACGAACACTACCGGCGTTCATTGAGGCATTGAATTCCCAGAATTTCAATCCAACACCATACGTAGGTAAATCCATGTTCAATGCCAGCGGCGTTCCTATTTGGCGTTAAAAGAAACGCTTGTGTACACCGGCAGCGTTCCACCCAAAGTTAAGAAAAACGCTACTGTTTCCTTCCTATGTTATCTCTATGCCGTGGCGTAAATTCTCTAGATGGCAGCGTAGCATCTGTAAAAAATTGCAGAAATCCGAACTTCATCATTCATTCCCTAATCAAACTTAAACTTTTACAACTTACTTGTTTTGACCTTAAACTCATCCTATATCATCTTATGATTCATAATCAATTATATTTTCATCTTTATATTTTCGTATATTACATTAATGGTTAAATTTGAGTGAACTGATTGGTCGTCTCTATGAATCCCTTGTTCTGGACCATTTTGTGTTAATTGAAATTAAAACCCTTATTAACTAATTAGTGTAGGAAAATTTAGTCATGAGCATGTAAAAAAATTTGTTAGGAAGTTTACATAAATATTTGAGCATGAAAACCCATGTTTAAGATAGCGAACCAATTTATTAAAGTTAAGGTACACACTAGTTTTCTATAGAAAATGAAATATTGAAATTTAAGGTAAATTAATTCTAACCAAATAAATATAAAATAAATGTAAATAATATTTTCACATATTAAAATGTGAATTTTAAGATAAATAATTAATTGTTTTGATTTTATGAATTTATTTAATAAAATAGTTATATATATGGTATTATAAGATAATTTGAACATAATAGAAAACTAGTTTAGATTCCTTAGCTCATTTAGAGGTAAAAATGGATTATGAATTATAGAAATAGAGTAGTTATATTTTAAATGATTTTTTTCACTTAATAGAAGTTTATTAAATTGATTATAGGATATGTTATTGAAATTACTATTTTAAGGACCTAATTTCCATAAAATGAGTTTAGTAGACTAAATTGGATATAAAATAAACTTGATTAATTAATTCTATCTAACTTGGGTAAGTTAAGTTAATATAGATTTATTAACTAATATTAGCTTAGTCAATTCTTCAGGGACCAACAATTTATATTTAGCTATTAATCTAAATAGTAAACTCTGACAAGACTATATTAACTTGTAATTGGCTTAGATATGATATAATTGTAATATGATAGACCATGAATAACAAGAGGAATATGTTGTTTCAAATGTATGCTTGTTAGAAAAATGAATATTTAATATGAGTTTGATATAAGTTGATAATTGACATTAAATGCTTATATATATTAATCTCTTGAATAGATATTTGTTAGGAGTTTGTCTCTTGCTTTATCCTCTCATCTATCTTCTGTTTGTTAAGAATATAGATTTTGTATTAGGTATGCAATGACTTGTGTGTTGCATATTATGATAGGTATTCTAAATGAATTAATACTTAAATACGGCTTTAATAATTGCTTGCTACTTGTGCATGGCCATTTTGAAACCCGATCCGAGGGGTGACAATCTTGCTAGGTGGTGCTAGCATAATAGTTAGACTCTTAGGCCACCCCCCCCCATCATTGATATTGGAAAAATGATAGTTATTAGTGGCTCGATGGATAGCTAATTGGGGGGGATGGTATCGGAGAGAAGTATTATAGTGTGGTTCACGTTTATGAGACTGGTTGAGCTGCACTATATTATGGATCGTGAATGGTCGAGATGCATAATGGCCGTGACTCTTAAATGAGGCTACTACTTGTAAAGGTAAGAGATATAGGTATTGGGGCTGCTTATATCAACCCCCTAAGCAGTTGTTGCTACTCAGGACCTTAGGTACCCAGCGTATTACTAGAGTGTTAGCGCTCGGCAATTGTTTGCTATACTTTAATTTAAAGATATAAATTATTGATTGTTACATTGCATTTAGAAAAAGATGTGTATACACATCTCGTGTGTGCTTATATTATCATCGTATTGGACTTCAACTCATTCCTTTCTTTTTTAGGTGTTGATGATGATACTTATGATTACATGAGGTACGATACGAATTTAGAGGAGTTACTTGATGAGTGGAGCGATTAGGATCACTGAATAATTATCTTTATTCTAAGTTATTAAATCTCATTATCAAACTTATACTTTGATGAAGGTCTAACTATATGCCCAGAGTTTGTATTTAGAGATACTAAACACTATGTATTTTGAGATATTTGATGGTATGATACTTATTTATAAATGTTGGTTTACTCATGGGAGTAGCCCCTTTGCAAATCTTTTGTAAAAGTTCATATTTTTCTATTGCAATTTCAAGTTGTTTTCAAATTCTAATTCAATGATTTTATAATTTAAAATTTGTTTAGTAATACTCATGATAAATTGTAGATTAGGTTAGCCTTAACATATAATGCGTAAGTATTATACATAGTGGTTAAAACGCCTTGACCCTAATTTAGGGCGTGACACTCAACATAGTAATACTTATAGAAAACCCCATAAATATTTTAGCTAGGTATTCTATCAAGCACTGGATATGCACACAATTCACTTAGGATTTAAAACAAACATTTACCATAGAAAATATACAACACACCATAATTGTAATGTAGCACAATCACAACCAACCATAACTCCTCACATAATAGAACAGTTGCAACTTATACAATTTCCACACTTTTCTCATCAAAATCACAAGCCCACAACTTTGCATACAAGGTAACTCTCATCACTAAACTTGTTCTTTGATACTAACTTGAGTTTGATTTACCTAAGAACATAATCACTAGACGATCGATTTAATAAAGCTAAGCTAATTTAGGAATTCTTTAATTGATTATAAAATTAGGGTTGTTAGATATTTAGGGATAGTGAAATTACATATCGAGATATTATACTTACCAAGTTAATAATTTTAATAACATAATAGATCGATAATATTATGCATAAAAATTTATATGTTTACTTGACATAATCACTAAACTTCTAAGGATAGGGTTTTAAGAGAGTAAGGCTATAAAAGATAATTGCACTTTCAATAGTGATGTAAATAATTTGAAAGATTAAAAGTCTTTATATGAAACCCTTACAATGGTGAAACTGTAAATGAATTAAGTTCCTTAGTCTAGTGGGAAGGTCCATATTCTATGTACCTTATGGGTACATGTAACTAGCTAAAGACTCATTATAAATGATATACTGTTCAAATTTATCAATATAATTATCTTATTATGATTTCTTATCTCTTATTACAAGAAATTATGTTGTAAAAAAAAAAAAATTAAGAGTAAATGTCAAATTTGATACTTAATCTTTACATGAGTATTCAATTTGGTGCATAAATTTGAAGTAACCAATTTAATGTCTAATTAAACTTTTTTAGTAATTATTTTTATTACTTCTCTAGCATTGATTTCTCTGTTTGTTTAGTGGAAGAGATAGTTTATCATTGAATGTTAACTATCTCTCTTAACATCATATAGCATTGATAGACCGTCTCTTCCAAGTTAGTGAATGAAACAAACAATGTTAAAAAGATAGTGAAAATAATTTTGAAAAAGTTTGATTAAACATTAAATTAACCACTTGAAGTTCATGTACCACATATAACATTTTCCAAAAAATTAAAGCACAACATTTGTGTGCAAACAACATATATTATTAATCATTTGGTCATTTACAAACACAATAATAAACCTTAAGACCTTATAGAATGCAGTAAGCAAATAAAAGTCAAACATAATGATATGTGATTTAAGGACACAAAAATTTGATCTAAATATAATGATAAAATTTTCCTATCCCAAAATATTGTCATGTATATGTAGCCCCAATTGCTTGTTACCAATGTTACCATGCCAGGAAGAATGTAAAACACAAGATACTATTTATCATTTAGGGTTAATGTTACAAATGATACCTGAAATTTAGCAAAATATGTAATTAGCTATTTAAACTTTAAAAATGATTAATTTAGTACATGAACTTTGAAATTGATCAATTTAGTACCTAAATTTTTTTTTCGTATATGCTAATAGTACTTTCGTCAAGTTATTTCAGGTATTAAATTGATCAATTTCAAAGTTTTTTAGGTATTAAATTGATCAATTTAAAAATTCGTATACCAAATCGTATATTTTTCCAAAGTTTAGGTACCGTTTATGACATTATCCTACCATTTACTATATGTGAAAGTGATTGATTGAAAGGGCATAAATAGACATCACTTGTGAAAAGAAAATCTTGATAATATAAGACCATTTTTTCTTGTCCTAAGGGGTTCACCATCTATCTCTAATCACATGTTGTCATACATGAGAAAGAATGTAAAAGGTGGAGATATGTATCACATATTTTTATTTGTATCATATGTGATTTAAGAGGATGTAAATTGGACCGATATAAATATAATGTTTGCTTACCCCATAGTGATAACTTCATTTGTCCATTTTATTCGTATATTGTACTACATCTGAAAGAATGTAAAAGTTTTGAAAAATATCATATATTTTTTTGTATGTGGTAGCATATTATTGGAAGGATACGAACGAGGATAACGTTAAATAAACAAAAAAGAAAAAATTATCAAAATATAAAGACAATTTTTTTTAAAATTTTTTTTTCTCTTTTTCTCCTCAAATTATACCTTTTAACAATACTACTTCCAATTATATATATCTAGACATGGGTATGGTTTAGTTTTGAACCAGTAATCGAACTGGAACCAAACTTGTTGAAAGTTCTAGAATTGACTATGGGACTGTCACACACTAAAAACGGGCCTAGAAGGATAACTTGAAGTTATTATATTACATGTGTACCCACAATATGAGAATTATCTTATAAGTCAGAGTTTACAAGACTCTACCTGAATATTTACTTTACAATCATCTAATATGAAATTACATTTTTGATAAATAAAGGAAATTCAATTTCCTACAGTTCACCAAAACTGCAGAGAATCGGTATCCCCTACCAAATAATTAAATAGAATAGATTATCTATGTTTTACAACCTTGAAACTACAGCATTACAAATCTAATCCATAATCTAAACATATTTTACATGAAACAAAAACTCAACAAACTATATTATTTATCTCTTTCTCATTCTAAACTCGCTTCTATCTTCCAAGATTCTTCTCCACACCAACTTATCCCATTTCTGTTGCTTTGCTATTTCTGCACCAAAACTATAGGGTTATGAGCTCAACTATAACTTAATGGATAACAAAACCAAATCACATTACAAATAAGTGTCAAGTAAGTTTTTTTTTTATTATTTAACAAACATATGTAATGCACACTTATTCATATGGTATGCACAGTTTGGATGATTGGAACCCAAACCAATGGAGATTTATACCTTTTCTTGGGGATTGAAGGACTAAAGACAAGCTATTCACGTCAAGGAGAACTGTGAACTAAGGAAGGGGGTGCATTCTCAGCTTTGAGACTTCAGCTCATATCTTTCTTAGCACAAAAATCATTTCTTTTATACCACAGATATAATCGTCAACTGCCCCTTGGATATAGCTAAGGAGGAAAGATTTCATTTTGAATACTTTTTATTGAAAGATAACCTCTAACTTCCCCATAGATTTGGTTAAGGAGGGAAGATTTTCTTTTGAACTCATTTTATGCATATATCAAAACATTTACTCTATCAACCAACCCTCCACTTCCCTTAGAACCACAAAACTTTCCTAAGTATTAATTCCTAAAGCCGACTCTTGATACGGGCGACGTCCTTCAATGCTTGCTTAGTTCCCGTGAAGCCAACAACCCTATTAGTAGCCTACAAGTAGACCCACTGGTCCCAACAAGCACTACTATAGAATTGGAATATTAATATGTGATGTGAACCCCTACCAATGCAAATGTGATGTGATGCAATGCATGACCGATTTATTTAGGTCAAATTAGAATTATATCTTATTAGCTATTAACCCATTTTAATTTAATCATAACCAAATTGATTAGAATTAATCATTTAATCTAATTACTAAGTTATTTTGATTAAACTTAATCAATCTAATTCATTTTAGCTTATTAAAGTCTATTTAATCAAGTTGAACTTAAATTGATTAACTGAGTTCATTTTATATCAAACTCTATATATAATCAAATTATCTATTAAATCTGTAAATTCACTAAATTCATACTTAATTATATCATTCAACAAGTGTAACACATTAAATATTATTTATCTATTTCATTTTAACTCAAAAAGATTCATTTAATACTTAACCAAACATATCTAACTACTAAAACAAGTTTTCAACTTTGTTTGAGAAATGTAGCAGCTGGAAAAAATTAAAATTTCGGCATTGATACTTTTTGAATTTGTAAAAACTTGAAACATGAAAGTTTTTTTAAGCTTTCCAATGCAATTTGAATCACCTCAATCCGAGTTCGTATGAAAAAGTTATGACCAAATTATAGTGGGACTATGAAATAGAGAACTCTACACAACCTTCTGCATGGCCATGCTCGAGGCAGTCCTGTCCTTAAAAAAATAACTAGATTCAATTTTTTTCCCTTAAAAACATTTAGCACGGGCTCCTACATGCCCGTGCATACACCCATGCAGACCCTAAAATTTTGCCTAGAAGCTAAAATTTGTCCTCAATACACTTTGCACGGCTTTGTGCATGCCCGTGCTGCCCTTGCAACTCCTTGTTACGAATTTCTTTCATCACTTTTGCATCTTCAACCCATATTTAACACATCCAATCTCAAATACAACATCATACAAGCAACATACGACACATAAACATAACTTCTAATACTTGTAATTCCACTTCACTTCATCAAAACATATCCAACTACACAATCAAATCTCAACTTCATATATACATAATCTACTTAAGTTTTCAACTTCTATGCACAAATCTTCCTCCATCACTAATTTTATCACAAACCTAACTTCTGCATAGATCTAAATCATCATATACAAGGACAAACAATTATCAAACAAAGAAAAATAAAAGTTACTTGTTTTTAAGACAAGTTCAAGCATAACAACTTCATCACTACCACTTCTTTTTGGTTTTAAAAAAAAAATTCTCCATGCTTATTCTACACTTATATCTTGCGTCTATCTTCAATTTCTCTTTTAATCTACTCTTAAACTTGAGACTTTAGCCAGGAAATGCAGAAGAGAAAGAAAATGAAGAGAGGAAGAAGAAAGGAAATAAAGCACTGGTGGGAAGAAAAAGAGAGAGAAAAGGAGAAAAGAAAGTGTGGTAGCTTGTAAGCCTCGAAAAATTTCAGTAAATAATTCCAAGATGAACTTTGAAAATGAATCCTAAAAAATCACTCAAATTAAAACCGAACTTCAACTAGTCCAAAAACACGAGCAAATCTAGGAATTTTCGAATCTTGAGAAAAATAAGAATTCTTAAAACGAAGTAAGAACTCAACATACTTCAATTCCAAAACCACTACGTATGATAAATTCTATATGTAACTCCGACTTATAAAATCGAGTAATATAAAGTGCAAAAACAAATTATTAAAAAGTAAATAACAATTAACTTTCGGAATTGAAACCCAATTCAAGGATTCCGAAAACGTTAAAAGATATTAAATACTTACAAAAAAAATAAAATTTAAGATAAATTTCTCAAATCAAATATATTGTATAAACATAAAATATTAGTTTCCAAATTGGCCTAGATTTAAAACAAAAAATCACCCGAAAACCCTAAGTGGAATACAATAGTTTAAGTCCGGCAATCTAGCGCCCCTAATCCTACAGGCCAAGATATAGTTTAAATATGTAGATAGCTCGTAGTAATATAAGTTGTTTAAAAATATCAGATTGGTAAATTTTTGGCCTATTTCGAACCCGTTCGGATTACAGACTTCGTAAAGCGTGTCCTGGGGCTCGAGATTTAAAAAATATAACATTAATACCATTAGACTCATAATTTTATAATATTTCTAAATATATCAATTATATAATTTTTCGGGTTATAAAACTTACAGTTGTAACTTTTTTATTGTATTTTCATTGCTATCGGTAATTAATTAGTCTTTGCACTATTTTCTTTTATTTCATTACATAATTTTATTATTCTTATAAAGCCTTATATTTTTAGATAAATATTTTAAATAATATAGAAAATTTTGTTTTTCTAAAATTTAGTTCGTTTCGGGTCTTTGCAGGATCAAATTCTGTTTAAGACCCGATACTAAAAATAAAATAAATTAATTTAATAATTGAAAAATTTTTATTTTCATAAATTTTTTAGAATTTTTCGGGTTATGAAAATATCATTTAGAGCCATATTCGCGTATTTTGATCATACCGGTAACATATTTGTTAAAATACTAAATATTATATTATTATTTAATTTTAATTATGAAAAATCTGTTACAATATTTGGAATAAATTTTCTAATTTTATTTATTTTATTTTATTAAGGAAGTACTCTTACAACCCATACCTTCAAGTACACCTTACCATATCACTTCCTTTTCACTTCAATCTTTCTACACTTTGTCCCACACTTCATGGCAGATTCCTTCTTTATGGCTGCCATTGCTTTAATTACTCCTATTTTGATCAAAATAAATATATTCTACTCCTTCTTAAGAAGCTACATTATATATTTATTACACAATTCAATTTCAAGTCAAATTTTAAACAATTTCCCCTCTCTCTCCTCTCCTCTTTCACGTGCAGCATGCTCCATCTTTGGCTGCCCTTTTTTTATTTTTTTCTCTCTTTCATTCATTTAATACACTCATTTTCTTTCTCTCTTTCATTTATTCATTTTTCCTTTTCATTCCTTAGCTTTTTCTCTCTCTTTTCTTCTTCTTCTTGCTCTTGTTCTTACAAGAACCAAGCTGCCCCCATTTCTTCCATGAGCCTCCATGCATATTTCTTGAAGTTTTTTAAGTAAACTTCCTTCTTAAAGCTTCCATAGGTGATATAGGTAAAGTGTAATGAGAGTTTCTACATAAATGACCTTCCATAAACTTAAAAGCTTAGGATGATGACGCCAAGAATGAAACACTCCTCTTCTCTATAGTTAATCTCTTGTATCACTATTATTTTCTTGTTTAAAGTAGTTATATTTTATAGATCTAACTTTTTGTAACTTTGATTTTTGTTTATGCCTTAGTTCTTGTTATTTGAAGTTATTATTTTTGTTATTGCTTATGGTTTATGCATATATTCCTCATTCACATGTGTTCATGCATTTATAACTAGTGTAGTAAACTAGATCTAGTGTTTTGAGTTCATAAAATGCATTACACTTTTGTTTTATGCTCATAAACAACTTGTAGTAGCATGATGATTGTAGGAATGTTTTAGAAAACTCAAGATCTATTTTATTTTCAACAAAAATCATTTTTGAAAATTCGGATGAAAAATGAACCATATTTAGAAAAGTTATTTTTCAACTTCAAAATGTGTATTTTTCATTTAAAATGAAAAGCTTAGGGTATAGATAACATAAATAAAAGATTTTGATGAGTAAAGTTTAGATCTATGAGTTTATAGTTTACTACCATGCATTTCTTTATATTCATGTTCATATTATGTATAGATCTTAGATTTGAACTTGAACAAAATAATGAAATTCGTATTTTGGCAAGACCCCTATTTAAAAACCACTTTCCAAATGTCAAAATGAAGTTCTTACTTGAGATAATGAAGGCTTAATATATGTATATCATCAAGACTTCTTTTTACAAGAATCAAAGGTGATTTTCAAAAGTTATTTTCAAAATAAAAATCTCATTTTCGGATTTTGGCCAAGGCATATTTTAAAAACATGTTTTCCAACTCAAAAATGAAGTTTTTATTTAAGATATGGAAGGCTCTTAAGATAGGATATGTAATGAATGGATTTTCATAAACTTAGATAGATTTTGTCAAAAGATATGACAAAAAATAAATTTTGTAAATTCGAATCTCAACCAAGACTAATTTTGAAAACCCATTTATCAACTCCAAACTCATGTTTTATGTGAAAAATGAAGGGTATAGGTAATAGGTATCATTAAGTAGTGATTTTTACAAGTTGTAATGAGTTTGGATGAGATTAATGTATAAAACAAGAAATAGAATCAAGATCGGTTTTGAGTTCATAGTCAATTTGTGAAATTCGTAATTTTGAATGATGCCTATCTAAACATCTAATGTTCAAGCTCAAAATGAATGTTTTATGTGTTAAATGAAGTCTTTAAGTAATGGATACAGTAAAGCCCTAAATTTTGATGCATTATACAAGTTTTCTCAAAGGAATCATTCAAACATTGGATTTTCTAAAATTCAGATTTTTGAGTAAATCCTATTTGAAAACATATTTGCAAAGTGTAAAATGTAAATTTTTATGAAAAAGTGAAGTCCTTAGTGGTTATGTATGGTGGAGTCTTAATTTTCTAAGTATCAAATGATTTTTACTTAAAGGAATCACTCAAAAACTAATTTTTACAAAATTCAGATTTTGGAATCAATCCTACTTGAAAACATATTTACAAAGTGTAAAATGGAAATTTTTATGTAGAAATGAAGGTTATAAGTAATAGATATAATGAAGACTTAATTTTAACAAAAATAATTATATTTTCTTAAGTAATAAATCCAAAACAAATGAAAATGATCAAAGTTAGGAAACTAGTATTCTTAAAAGTAGTTATCCTTGAAGTCTTGCAATATAAAGAGTTATAAAATTTCCTTTTAGCAAAAATCATCAAGATCATGTATACATTAAGCTCATCTCATGTCATTCATGTTAGGAAATCATTCATATTGCATGTATAGCTAATCTATATAGTAGGACATTACAAACATTTACAAAACTATTTTTCGAAAATTGAAATTGTTACTATCCTAATCTGATCGGACCTTTTCGAATCTTCAAAGTTTTCAAAACTTAAATATAATATTAGAATTAGATAAATCTTTCGAAGTAGATAGAGATCAATATATAATTTGTGAAATTCCGAGTTAAAACGACCAAGTTATGACCGTTTTAAGTTGAAATTCCCGTTTAGGACGAGAATTGTGAATTTGATAGTTTGTATAAGATAGTTAGGATTAGTTAAGTGATGAAATACTTATTACAATATTTCTTCCTTTTTAGGTGATCCCGAATTCAATGATTCCCTACAACTGGATTACTTTTACTAAAAGACCGGTGATCCAATGACCGAGTGAGTCTTTTCCTTATTTTGTTACCTCATTTGTGCTTGTAGCTAGTCGCATTAGAAGTATAGGAGCAAGATAAAAATTGATATGAATGGGTATGTGATATATAATGAGATTGTGATGAATGTATGCCAAAGAATGTTAAAGCATATCGAAACCACGATTTGATTGGATAACTGCACTGTTCATATTATTTCTGTTATATGTATGATATTGGTTGGTCACTCTAAAGAATGTATGAATATTTTGACCTAAGAAAAAAATTAAATTGGTCATGCATCGCATCAGACATATTGCATTTGGTAGCGTGTTACTCCTACGCAAGTCGATCGGTATGGTCCGCTGATTGCTCGTTTGGATAACGACGCCGGTATCAGAGCTCATTCATGGGTACCAAGGCGTATGTGAATGCATTCCATGAATGAGCCTAGCCGAGTTGAGTGCTATAAGCCGAGGGCTTGGGGACTAGCAGCAGTTGTGTAAACTTCAATACCATTCCTAACCCAAGATACGAAGGGCGTAAATCCGTTCTGTGTGTGGGTTCCGGATACCCATACATAATTGTTTGCTCATGTGTTTGTTCATGCATAGCATATGGTTGATTATAACTTGTTTGTTATGGTACATAATTAAGGGAATTCTCACTAAGCTAGTGTAGCTTATATTCCAATAGATGTTTGAATGAACATGTTATCTCAAGAATGCTAAGTGGGGACCGTGATGGTTGAAGCCGAGAATGACTTTGGGATTCTGGCAAGGAATAAGAATGCTTGAAGTTATTGGCTAGATTTTATGATTGCTTTGTAATAGTTTATGTAGGGAAGTCTGTGGATGAATGTAATTAAGGGTTAATGATTTGTATTTTGAGGTACAGTGATTCGTATATGAAGCATAGTGATTTGTATCTGAAGCATAGTAAATTGTATTTCCTTTATATTATTACTCAAGTGTATCCATATAAAATATATCTCTTCAATGTGTCTCCTCTATGTGTTAGACGCCTTGTACATAGTATGGAAGCCTTCGCATGACTGAGGCGGTCATTCCTAGGCTTTAATATTGTGTACGACGGACTGCCACATTTAGAATACCATTCGGGGTGTGACACAGCCTCTAAAGTCAAACAAAAGGATAAGGAGAAAATAATTATATAAGATAAGGATTAAAAGATAATTATGGGTAAAGGATTGGTATTTAAACTTGTCATATGATTTTCTTAAACATTAAAAATAATTGGGACATGATTTTAAAATTTATAGCATAGAAATTATTAGCTAGCAATTAAAATCTAGTTTTGGAATTTAACTTTGTAAAAACTTGATGTTTAGTTTGAGTTTGGAATGAAAACTGATATTTTTAAATAAGCAAATGAATTAAAAAATTCATGGGGTTTTAGGAAATGAAGTTCAGACTAAAACTCAGAGGTTTGAAACTTTGCAAAACACTTAAATATTATATTTAGATTTTTAGAGAAATAAAATTGGGGTAAAAGAAATCTAAATAAATAGTTGAAAAGATTGAGTGATTTGATTCATCAAAAAATGTTATTATGGCAAATATATGATTTATAATAACATTTAAAGCCTCAATTTTAATTTAAATCTATTTACTAATTTAAATCAAATTATCTAATTGTACTATATAATTTACCTTAATTAATGTGAGGTTATCTAAGCCAAATTAGTTATTTAGTTTGGATTTGGAAATTTATATTATAAAACTAATACTTTTAAACAAGAAATCAATTTTCCAAAATTTATTGATATTTAGAAAATGGGTTTTATTTCAAATAAATAAATAGAGTCTTTTATCAAATTTTTTATAATTGAGCATTAAGAAATTGGGTCTCAAATTAGAAATTGAGAAGAAATTATTCAAATTGGAAATTTATTAAGATGATGAGGAATTTTAGTTCATTGACAAGGATAATTAAAGAATGTAGACTAATTGAAAGGAGTGAGATTTCAAATTGAAGAATTTGTTTCATAAAATAACCAATGGGATCAATCGGATAAATGGGAAAAGAATATTTGTAATCTCAAGTTCAAGAAATTCATTTATTAATTGTTTATGTTTATCTATCTAATCATATTCTATTGTTTAGTTTACTCAGCTCAATGGTAGTTATCTAAATTCAAATTCTAAATTAAACTCAAATTCAATCAAATTAATAATAAATCATTCACATATTACATTAATTAATCAAAACAAATTAATTCTAGTTAAGCTAGAATTTAGGGTATTACAGGGACCACCAATCTTTTGATTTTTAGGCAATTCTTTGGCTTAGAATCGGTGGTTTTGCAATTGGTTCCATTTGAAGAAAAGAAAATCAGAGAAAAAATAATATTAAATATGTAATCATTAATGTTTAAACTATTTTATATTAATAGTATAATTTTTTGCATATTCAACAATACAACAAATAAACATAGCTTAAAAGCGTGTATAATTTTGTTTATACAAACTTCTTCTAAATGCAAAATCTCATTCCTTAATAGTATGAGATTATTTTTGGTGTTGTATTTTTCTTTTTAGCTTTAAAGTATTTTATATTCTTACATTACTAACACTACAATTAATGTTAAATGTGTTTGTATATAAATAAGTGCGCATTCTAAATAAATTTAAAAAGAAAAATTGTTAAATACTTTGATACTCTTAGGCCCAATTATTATTTTGAGTTTAAAACTATCTTATCAAAAACTAAAATTCATTTATTTATTTTTTTAAATTTTAACTTACAAAATAGAATTGGTGGTTCCATGGTTCATTAACCGTATTGGAACTATGAGAGATGATTTTGATTCCTCAATTTTAAGACCTAGAACTAGTAATTCTAGTTCTAGATTGGTTCAATTCTAGAACTGTAATGATGTCTACATATATTATCTATGAGAAGGAATGTGTAAATCACCTCTTGTAGGACAACTTATGACTGAATGGGATAATTATGAAGACCAATTGGAATTGGAAAACTCATACAATTATTAGGAAAAATATTAATTGCTCTCAGTTTTTTTTTTTTTTTTTTTTATTTCCCCTCTAAAATTATATTTGTCTGTATGCACCAACGATGTGTTGTCGTAATGTCACATATGAAAGTAATTAAATCTTTATCATTAATAAAAATATGTGATTAGACGAAACACACATGGCTGATCAAGACATCATTTAAGGAAGTAAAAAATTAAATTAATTTAATCCAAATATTAAATCAAATAATGCTTAACATTAAAAGGTTTTTCAAGTGGAATCCCACTCAATCTCTCTTCTCATGTACAAGAGAGAATGTGAAAAGTAAGATATATAAAAAATATTCGCAATATATTATTAACTGGATGGCACAAACATGGGGATAAGAAAACTTTAAGGGAGAGAATATAGATTTTGTTATTTCTTTTGAAGACACAGATCTCGCATATTCTAGTAATATCTTTGTAAAAAAATCAACTAAGATGCTGGTGGGACGTCATTATACCTAAAGGCAATAGCATAACACATTCTAGGTAGGTTTGCCCCCAATTATAGTAGTTATTGGGGAATTATTGTTACCATATTCAGATTTCGTTTCTTTCTAAATGGTGTATTATCAGAAACACACAAAATTCGATTCGATATTATCCAACCTTTTTTTGTCGTCTATTATATTATATCTTACATATTGAATCAAATTCAGGTTAAAAGTACTTTCCAACTTGATTGGGTCAAAATTTTATTGTCGCCACTTCTAAGTTCTATCCATAGATCGTATGGTCACAATATATTGCACCAACGACTGACAATTATGCGTGGACTATTTCTATTCTTACCAGCTTATTATTGGCTGTAGGTTGGCTTGTAGGTCCGGATTTTCTATGTGAACGCCGTGTGCCTGGATAGTCTAGCCAGAATCTTGTCGCTTTTCATCATCAGCTCGGTCCTTCCAATTAGTTCTTGTCTTTGTGCTGGTGCGTCATCTTTTGAAAGCCATTTCTCGTTTTGACCAATGACTGGAGCATAGAATCTGTTTGAATGACTATTTTAATCCTATCACCTGCCTGTGTGTATTCCATTCGCATCATCTTTTTCCCTATACATGCAGGCAGCTAAGCAAAATATACTTCTCTTATATGTTAAGATTATGACTTCAAATCAAGAATGTGAACTACCATATAACATTTTCTATAGCAACCTTTTCACTCATTAGTCCCAAAATTTGCCTTGTTTGTTCAAAAGAGTTGTAAGCCCACGATTTGAATAACATATTCATATAAATTGCGTATAGAGTTTGGTAATATTAACGAGCAAGCATAAATTTTACTAATTAGAAGTGCATCAATTAAAGAGGTTTCACTTATTTCTTATTAATTTCTAAAATAATTGATGCTTGATGTTCAACCTTGTAAGATATTGGAAAAATAAGAAATAAATAGGTCTTATCTCTGTTTCATCTTCAATATAAATGCCATCGTTACTTCCCCAGACTGTACTGAATTGTTTAGATCTACCTTTATGATCGATCCATTTCATCCCTGCCTTAATTCATAGGAACAGGAAGAGGACTCGTGTATATTAGTACAAGATTGTGCTGTACATGTCCTCACCTCACCATCTTCTCCTGCATGCCTCTTTTATGGAGCTGGGAGTGTCTCAACAGGTACATTGAGTCTCTCTAGCAATGGCATCTTGGGAGACCATAATGCTGGCAATGCTCCCAGTCGACATCGATGAATCCGTTTGTAGCTGCATCATCTCCAAGAGTGACGTCTTTGAACAAATACAGAATGCACATGCATCAATACGTTACTTTGAGCAATGGATACATAATAATATTTGCTATAACCCTTCACAATATCATTATTAAACCTTGTAATCCCATGTTTTTTAGGTTTTCATTATGTTGGCCTATATCTAGAGTTTTACAACCAAGCTATAACTGTTAATTCATCCTACTTCATTTTAATCCGTAGGTTGTGTGGATCAATTCACTTTAGGCTGCATTATAATGCATGCCAGAACTTCTGGCCCAACCTGTCCTGTGCAGGTTCATGAGTGCATTGGCCTCTGTCCTTCTTATATAGCTCTGCTTGTATAAGTGTCTACTATTGATTAGTATTACTATCATACCATCCAATATATTGTATTGCCATCGATGCACGCATATAGTTCGTTTTAAAAACCCCTACTACCATATCAATCATAAGATACATAAGTATATATATGTATATGTATACTTTAATATTTGGGAAAATTACAAATTAGTCTCTTAACTTTCACCTAAATACAGATTCATCGTATAGACTTTTAAAATGTATTTTTGGACTTGTTAAACTTCTCATAATTGGCATAGTTAAGAATAATTAATATATTCCATTAAATAAAAAGAGGATTACAAATTCCTCTTTTGAACTTTCACTTATGTATAAATTTATCCCTAGACTTTTACATATGTGAGGATTTAAAACCATCCCCTTCTAAACACACCCCCAAATTTCTAAATTACATGTGAAAAATGTTAATTGCTACCCATTTTTAAAAATTTAGAAGATCCAAAATTGCACTTTAAAAGTTGGGAATGAATCAGCATCTAGTTAAAGTTCCGGCGATAATTTGTTATTTTGCCTTAATATTATTGCACAAACATTTTTTATGCAAATGACAAGAATGATTTGATGGTGATAATTTTAATGAAGTTCTAATTCACATTGCTACGACAGTTTTGAGTGCTTCTGCTTACCAATTTTGGACACCAGAGGAAGTAATCATACCTTGTACGTAGAGAAACCAAGTGACAAGCCACTAGAATCAGACTATATGAGAAATATATATTTCTTTTTTCATGTGTAATATATTAAGATATTTTATATATTATAAAGGAAAGAAATAATTAAATTCAAGTTGGATGAAAATCATCAAAGCTTTATTCTTATTCTTCAAAAGATTTGATGCGAAAACGATATAATTCAAAAATATCATTATTGGTGCATGAAAAAGCCTAAAGTTCCCCTTGTAGAAGCACTGTGCCGTAGACACCATTATTCTTTTCACCTTCGAATTTGCATAATTAAATAAATTTACTTGTTGGTCACCAATCACCAAGTCATCTTAATTTACATGGCTTATGGAGACCACTTAAATTAGGGCCATTGAAGATGCCATTCGAGTAAATTAATCACCAAAATATTAATGGATGAACTGTATATATTCTTATTCTTATGTATGATAAAATCGTATCTCTTTAAATTTTCTTTAATTGACCAAATCACTTGGACTTCTGATATTGTCCAAAAGTTTAGCGATATTTAGCCAATATGGGAAATACACACACACACACACAAATTGCCAACTATTGATCGATCAGTATGTATATATGTGCTTGATATACAAGATGTTTTGTTCACTGATAACAATACATAAAAAATTATAACAATTTTCTGTTATTAGTCATTACATGTATTTCTTAAAAAAGAAAAAGAAAAGAAAAAAAAGCTATAGCTTTTTTGTTCTTTCTATTTGTTCAAGAATGTATTTGCATCAAAATTTCACAACTAAAGGAGGTGAATAAAGAGTAATATTATAAATGTAGGTTTTAGTCTGTTTTTGTTTTCATTTTTGGTTTTTATTCATTATTATCCATACGTTAAGGCATTTATGTCTACTGCCTTATCAATATGTTAATTGCAAAATATATGTATAATTAAAATTATTATATTTAAATTTTTAAAGAAAATATGTCCAAGATAATGTAATTATATGTAGAATGTATTGTCATAATTATAAAAAGCTCCTTTTGGTTTAAATATGATTATATCAAGCTTAATTTCATCATAAAGAAATTTTTACAAATTGGTAAACTATTAAGTACTTTTTCTTGAAACAGAAAGTTGATGTTAAATTTTAATGAAACAAAAGTATGGATCATTAGACAAGTTTTATAAAAATATCAAACTCAATTCCCTAATATCCATCACTTCATGAAACTTGGCATAAAATGATTAACTTAGGTCTAAATGTGTTATTTATAACTTGTTATGTGTATATGAAAATATTAAAATAACTTTTCAAGATGCTCTTGCTACATTGAAACCAAAGTCTAGACATTAGGGCCTATAAATATAGTAATCGTGTCGTGCTGCACCACCTATGTGCCAACATTTATGTGCTTTGCATTTCATGTGCCCGACCCATTAATCTTCGTGTGTCTTGCATATGGTGCCTTGCATAATTTTTTCTCATGTGTCATGTCATACACGCCTCATTTATTCGCATATCATATCACGTGTCTCCACAATCCTTTAAATGGCGTTGGTTTCACATAATATATATGTTTTATATGTTTTTTTTTTGTATTTTTTGTATTTTTTCATTGCATGTTTTTTCAGTGATGTTAGTGCCTTAACTTGCTAGTAGAATATCTTAGATATGGACCTTTGAATTGATGGCCCTATAAACCAACAATTGGTCAATAGGCACTAAGGAGTTGTTTGATGGGGCCATTTGACGATCAATTTAGCAAGGTATGTGAGAGAATAAGTAAAATGACAAAGTAATGTGAAGAGGTTACTAAACTTATCAGATGAGGACATATGGAGGAGTATTTATAGTTCATCTTAGACGGTGGTTGTCCACTCATGGAGATAGCACAGATCATGGGGGTCACATGCTTACTAATCAGGAAGCCACTAAGCTATGTTCAAGGAAAGCAGGAAACTGATGCTATGTGGTGCGAGTAGGGAGAGTTAGGTCGAGCAACAAAGTTTAACTGAGTGTAACCGTAAACCCCCCAAAGTTTTGTGATCGGTTTAGTTTAAACCCTAATTGGAAAGTCAACCGGAAACCCTAAAGTCAACAAAACCCTAGTTAGACGTAATGGTTTAAGTCCGACAATCCCGTATTAGCAATCCTAAGAAAGTAAGTAAGAGATTAGTATATAGAATAGTTCGTAATTATATAAGGAAACTTAAAAAGATCAGATTAGTAAAACCGCAAATCGTTTTGAACCCGAACGGATACAATTTTTGAAAAACGTGTCCCGGAGCTCGAAATAGTAAAAATATTCTGGATATACCATTAGACTCATAAAAATATAAGGTTTTCAAAAATATCAGTTTCATAATTTTTCGGTAAGTAAAAATATTATATATCGCAATTGTACGTGTATTTTCTTACTACTGGTACTTTATTAGTCATATCTACTTTACATTACACTATTCATTAATATTCTATTCTTCTATCTCTACTTTTTTTAACACTTATTCTTACACCCTATACCCTATTATATTTACTTTTTACCTTTCCCATAACTTTATTTCACATATACTTTATTTATTATTACATTTAATCAACAAAAATACAAAAATCAAACTCTCTCTCTCCCCTCACACTTAATGGTTGGCGCCCCTCCCCCTTGATCTCTCTCTCAATTTATTTTATTTCTTCTTTATTTAAATCACACAAAAATTCACTCCTCATTTTCTATAAATACCCCCCTTCTCTTTCACTTTTTTCACACAATTACTATCATAAATTTACTACCAAATCTCTCTCAAATTTTTCTCTCAATACTCTCTCCAAATACTCTCTCAAAACTCTCTCAAAATATTTTCAAACCTCTTTCTACGTACACAAAACTCATTCACACATATTATCTCAAAAGACTTTTTAGGTAAAATTTTCTTTACCAAATTCTTCTTCTCATGTCATGTAACTTTACATGACTATGGTGTGAGTTTCCAAAAACTAAATGTTATGGAAGCTACACTATGTTCATGCATCGTTCTTGCTCATGAATACCTATTTATTTATTTATGTTGTTTCTTTACTTTGTTCATATTATTATTGTTATTATATCTAACTAAGTATAGATATGTACCCATATATATATATATATATATTCTTTAGAGCATATAAGCTCACTTGCAATTTATTTATTTTTATGCAATGTAATTTATTTATTTCTTCCCTTGTAATTTATTTATTCTATGTTGTTTTTAAGACTAGTCTCTAGTCTTAGACTTATCATCATCAAGTCAAAACAATTTTCCTTTTTTTTTTTAGGACTAGTCTACTTCTTAGTCCCAGGAGCCTTAGGGAAGCTAAGACTCCCAATACTTGACTTTATTTATTATTTATATTATTTTTGCTTGTTATTATTTCTCATAACCATACCCATTAAGATTGTTGTCCAAATCTTTAAAGCTCCAATTATACTTTGACAAAAAGGAGATTTTATCACTTAAGAATAATTTTATATGAAATATAGAATCTATGGTTTAAAAGTAAATTTATCCTTTTCAAAGTTTGGGAAGAACTCACTACAATTTTAAAAGCTACTTTTTGTTTTGAAAAGTTTTTTAAATCATTTCTATATTAATTTATTTTCCTAAAAAGAAGATGATTTTGATGCTAAAATGATTTCTATGAAAACATAATATAAAGGAAACCCTATAAAAGGAATGAGAATTTTCAAATTAAGATCTTTTCAAATAAATGGTCAAAGAAAAATTGTATAGAAAACAAATAAGAAAGTGACACTAATATTGAAAAATTTTGAAAAGAAGAAATTTTTTCCTATCAAAGGTCATGAAATAATTCTTTGAAAAAGAATCAAAATATTCATTTTATAAGGAGTTACAAAAATGGATTTCTTGTAAACTATAGTTTTCTAAACTTTTAATTAACATTATTTACTCAAGAAATTTTAATGGACAACAAACACTTGAGCATGGATAAAATATGAGCTATATATCTATGAAAAAGGAAATTTTCAACTATATAGATAGCTAAGTATTTATCAAAGCAATTTTTGAATGAGTTAATGTTTGAAACAAATTGTTTTTGGGAAGAGAAAATTCGTAGTAAATCTAATCGCCACTGTTTCGGAACCTAAACGATCTAGTTTAGTGAAAATGGTTTTATAAATGGATAAATATTTTCGAATAGGTAGAAATAGGTATATTATATGTGCACTTCCGAGTTAAAATGACCAAGTTATGACCATTTTAAATTGGAATCATCTCTTATACGAACTTTAACGTTCTTATGACATTGTTTTGTTAAAATTCAAGAAAGCCATCAAGAAATACTCAGTGGATTGTTTGAGCGACTTATCCATTTAGAAGAAGTGTCGACATGGCATTGTGAGTTTATTTCCTTAAAAAGCTGTACTTGATTGTGCTTATAGTTTAGTCGCATTAGAATTAAGAAAAAAAAATTGATATGTATGTGAAAAATTGTTGAAAGGATTCTAAGAATATTGGGGCCGAAATTGATTGTAATAAAAATGTTTGTTTTAGTATAGCACTTGATATGTATGAAATTCTATGATCATCTTAAAATTGTTAATAATGATATTATGATAATTTCAATAAATTGATTCATGCATACCACAAAATGAGTCACATTGTATGGGTTATTATCCTTGAGTGAGAAGGATGGTCGCTCGGTCGAAAGCAACACTTGGCGGTTATGATCGAAAGCGATTGCTTGGCGACATGGAATTAATCAAATGCTTGGCAAAAGTCCGAAAGCATGGCTCAATTCAAGTAGACTTAATATGTTTGGCGGTATTGATCAAAAGCATAATTTAACTAAAACTACTCGTTTTGAGGTAATGCATCACCAAACCCCGAATGGAGGGCGTAAATCCATTCAACATATAGTTCCCGAAAAACTATACGCCTTGTTTGCCCACATGTATGTTGCATTTCATTTGATTGCTTAAATAACTTGTTTGAAATTCATTACATAAGAAGTTTACTTATGGAAATAATTCTCACTAAGCCTATTAGCTTATACCCTTATAGATATCTTTTGTAGTTTACCTATTTGTGGTTGAGGCCATGTGGACCCTGCAACCATGTATTTTCCTTTTTAGTTAAGGAATTTCTAGATGAAGTTTAGTGTTGGATAAGATGAAAACTTCATAGGAATATTTTTTTTTTTGTAATAAATTATAATTAATTGTGGTTGGGGAATGCCCCTAAGTTTTGTAAGATCATTGTTATGAATAAATGAATATTATGAATCCTCTTTTCTTAATTTGTTATTATATCTTCTTAAGCTTTATAATTCCATGTATAGTCCTCTAAATTTGTAAAGCACGTCTTACACTTAATATCGAAGCTTCTGAGAATGACTAAGGTTGTCATACTTAGCTTTAATATTGAGTGTGATGGACTGTTATGTTTAAGGTATCCCTTGGGGCATGACAGTAACATGTTTGATCGAGTATATCTAGGAGGGTCGGTTTTATATCTAACAAGCTAGCCTATGCATTAATTAGATTGAGCTGGGCTTGAGGAGTCCCTTGTCTAAATATACCTGCCAATAGTTATCCACCGTACTCTTTTTGGTGAGGAGTCATTAAAAAGATTGGTTGTGATTTAGGCCTTCCTAAGCTAAGAGTTAAACAAAAAATGGAGAAATTTACTATCGGAGAGTAGAGTAATTGAAGGAGTAGGCTCCATCATGGATAGTTTAAGACAGTTCAAACCCAGTGGTATGGAGGTAACATTATTTCCAATGAGTGCCTCAAACAGGACCTAATGCCCTATTCCTTTTTTGATCTTTGAAATCCTCTATCAATAGGAGAGTTCTCCTCTTCACTCTCATTTCATTCTTCTAATCATTTGTCCTTTCAAGTATTGCTTGTGGTAGGTTTCCTATTCTTAACTTTTTCTTTCGCCTTGTCTTCCATAAAGGAAAGATGGCTTGACTTTCTATGAGTTGAAATTTTCCTAAAAGACTATGTCTAAAATAGTGATCATCATCTCCATGATGCAAGATAACAAGGCTTGCATTATGTCGTAGAATAATGAGGTTACAAAAGGGAGAAGATAAGCGACTTTCCTAATTACTTATACTATTCCTCAGTGGAGAGGAAGTATTTGTACTGGGACTATAAAGATCCTCTTCATATTGCAACCTACTTAAAATGTTTTCTAGGCTATACTATTCCTTAATGGAGAGGAATTAATTGTTTAAGGACAAATGTATCTTTTCCAGGATAAAATGTTTTAGGACTTAGCAAAATTTAAAAGGAGCTGTTTGATTAGTCAAGCTTAGCCAATCTAAGTTGATGAACGTAAGGACCTTAAGAAATTTTAAAGTTTTTTTCTTGGTCATTGATTTTAGTGATGAGCTTAAGTATCCAAGCTAAGAGCTTATGGACTTGATGATTGTAAAAAGAGAGTAGCTCGATCAATGTTTTCAGCAATGAGCTTACCTAGTCTAAGATGGAGAGCTTAAGGACTTGATATTTGTAAGAAGGAAGTTGCTTTGTTGTCATTTTTAGCGACGAGCTTACCTAGTCCAAATTAAGTGGCTTAAGGACTTAATGACTGTAAAAGGGTGTTGCTTGGTCATCATTTTTAGAAATGAGCTTACCTAATCCAAGCTAAGGAGCTTAAGGACTTGATGCTTGTAAGTAGGATTTGCTTAGTTATCATTTAAAGCAAGAGAGCTTAGGATTTAGTTTGCCATTCAAATTTTGTTAACTCTCAATAGGGAATATTTAGGTCATTCCAGAGGATACATTATTTTAGTGGAAGCATAAATTGCATTTCACATCTAACAATTTGAAATCAAATTACATAAGGCTAAAATAAAGTTAAGCACAAATATGATAAATTTCAAACAAAAAACTTCCAAAGATTGTTAGCATTCCAAGTACTTAGAATGGGCTAACCATTTAGCATTTCCAGTTGGTAGTCTCTATTCTCCAAGTCTTCTATTACTCTAATGGGACCTTCTTAGTTTGGGGCTAATTTTCATGTCTCTTGCATGATATGGATGTTTTTAACCTTCAACATATTAGGTCACTTAGTTGAATTACTTTATGTTACTTTTGTATCACAGCACCTAGCTGCCTTAAGTTGGTAGGTTATTAATGGTATGCGTATTTATTGACTGAGTTTCATAATTTGTATTTCCTATTATCTCGTTTCCTAAAAATGGTCAATATTAGGCAAGTATGCCTATCATTTGTAATATATGAATGGAGTATAAGGTCATCTCCATAGGGATATATCACCCTTAAATTATTATCTAGTCTAACAAATCAAGTGAATATGTCTCGATGGCACTAATTACAATGTTGAAGTTCTATAACATATAACTAATGACTATGAATACCGAATTACTTAATTAATAGAGAAGACAACAATGACTTAAACTTGCTTCACTTATAAGATTAACATGCATGTTAAAAATATGAAATTAACATTGCTTATTTCTTTAACAACAGAATTCAACAGCTATGCTAATGTCCTTCTTAGGACCATTAATTTTTAATCCTAACCTTATCTGCTAGAGTCTCTTCATAGTTAATAGTAAGTTATGGTTGCTTTAAGTTCAGAATTCTCCACTAGTATAGTCTTTATGTAGAAGATTTCTCAATTCTATCTTTAGAATCATAAGTAATTCCTTCCGACAGCCTAGATTTATTCAATAGGATGATTTTTCAATCTATGTCGAAGATATCTAACATAAACCTATATTGTGCATTATGTGCATCATATAGAATTATGATTCAAGAATATCAATTGTAGGAATTAAGGAAACTAACAATGATTATTGCCTTATTATGCTAGGTGTTGCAAGCTTAATTACTCTACTTATGCATCATGTGGTACAACAACACAATAGCAAACAAAAGAAAATAGACAAGAATCATGGATAAAACCCCTTTTTGTTACAATTGTTTGAGTTCTCTTGTTATACTATACACAATATGTCTCCTCATCTTTCCCTTTTGAGAATCTCCAAGGAGTTTGCTTATAAACTGATACAATGATAGATGAACACTATGGATTAGTATAATGTTATACAAAGAAACTAGTTGTACTAATTCGGTGTTTACAAATTGATTCCATCCTCCATATATAATGGTTGGGTTGTATTTATAGGTTTCCAAGTGACAGGACACGATCCGGTATCTTTTCCTCATCTTAGTTCATGTTCATCCTTTTCATAAAGTAGTTATTTAAATTTCTAATGTGGAAAAAGGGAAAATCACCACCTCCATCACAGTTGTATCTCGGGTGATGACATCCTAAAATTAACTTACCCAAGGCAGATAACGGTGGTGACAACTCCAATGATCATCACGACATAAATTTCCATGCATGTCACATCTGCAATTTGTCTCCAACATTTATCTACATCGATCGCCATCTGTGTCATAGGTGTTATGGGGTTAGTAATGATTGCAGTTCTCAAGTTTTCCTTGCTTTACACCCATGATGTCGCCGGGTTTAACCCCTGCTACTTTATTCCTCTATCATGGCCTTAATCATGGTCATAGTTTGTCTTCTTTCTTGCATTCTTGAAGTTTAAAGTGATTTCTCTACATCTAATATTGAAAATTTGACTAATAAGATCATATGTTACTTGAAATCAATATATTCAAAAATTAAGTACTAACTTTAGAGCTAAATCATAAATAAAGGTACAATTAAGCAAATAAGAACATTGAATGTATAGAGTAAATAACTCCTATCAAACTTCCCTATACTTAAGTTTTGCTTGCCCTCAAACAAAAAAGTTTATAAGAAAGTTAAAAGAAAATTAAACCTTGTCTTAGGAAAACAAATCACAAGTAATGTTTTCATTCCAAACATATCAAATTGCTTCTATCTCTCAATTATTTTGTTCAATCTACTAAGCGGCTTCAAAGACTAAATGCCCTGTTATTCCACTCAACTTACTAATACATGCACTTGAGTTAATAATCCTATCATTTCAAGGCTAATCCAAGTAATCTAGCCTCTACCCTCATCATTTAAACATGTCTTCAAAATTTAAAAGTCAGACACACAATCACAAAATAATAGAAATCTAGCCAATTTCATCCCTCAACATGATAGTATAAGCATTTCCAATCACCTCTACAATAGTATATTCTCAAGTGAAAGCCTATCATCTACATATCATCTGAATTTTTCTTCCCTATTATCCTCCACACTTTATTTTCTTCTTTGTATATATGTGTGTGTGTGGTTTTTGAGGAATCCTGTAACTATGTAGTGTATTTTCAGTTGATAATGTCGAGCTTATCACCCAAGTTAACAGATGTTATTCCCTTAAGGGGCATCCCATGGGCTTCCTCACTCGAGTTACAAGACCTATTGAATACTTTTGTTTTATTATCTCAATTGTTGAATGAATTCCATCGATTGATTAATCTCAGGCTAGATGACCTTAGGTGACCAGGTTTTAGAGGGACCCCATTGAACCTCCATCACTAAACAAATTGAGATATACTCTTTATTTTATTTTATTTTTTTATAAAAGAGGAAAAACAAGGAAAGGGGCTCATCAAAATACACATTTCTTTTGAACTTTCATCACAAGAATAGAAGACCATTAAGAAAATTAAATGAAAGATTATACTATTAGTTAAGTTTAGAAATGAACTAATTAACTTTTACTAGGGACCTTACGCTAGCTTCAAAACTGAATTCCTAGTTTAAATAACAAGTAAGACTACACCGCTTATATTCTATGATGTAATTCTAACATGTTAACAATAGCACATAAGCAAGCGTGAAGAATCTTAAAACAAAAATCACAGTTAGTCATTTTGGTTCACTTTGATGTGAGAGATATTGCTAGAAAAAATTTTCATAAAAAATTTTGCATTATGAATATTTTCCTAATCCATGCTTAAATGGGAAGAAATTTAACACCAGTAGTGCATCAATTACAACATTCCTTTCCCCATAATTAGAGAAAGATGTTGTCCCCATTGTCTTCGTAGTAACAACAAAAAGGGGAAAAGTAAAGGAACAAAAAAAAAAAAAAAAGAATAAAGGAAAAGAACTAGTACTTCCTTGGAATTCAATTTTGCAAGACTTGACATCGTTTTAACAAACCAATCGTGCTATGAACATAACAAGCAAAATTAAACAACAAAAAGGTGAAAATAAAATAAAAAGAAATAAAAACAAAAGATAATATAGAAAGATCAAATCAGAGTCATCATGAAATACGACCAAATTCACACTTACATTCTCTTAACAACATCCAAACAGAAAATAAAGATTAGCCTATAGTTCAAATAAGGAGAAAGAAAGTGCACACAACTTAAAAAGTAAGTGCAGAACAACGTAAATCACAACCGTTATACGAACCATTATTTTTTTGCGGACAAAATTGTCAAAAGGGACTTACTTGGCTCACAATCGTAACTCAGGCTATGGGACTATATTGACCTCCAGGGATTGTTTCATCGCCTTCATCATGGGCATAACAAAGGATGTGATCATTGCAGCTCAAAATTGTTGTCCTTCGCCAATGTTAATAAAGGATGTGATAGGGGTATTGATTGTCGTGCTTAAAATTTTCTCTTATCACAAGCGGGCTAGTAGTGGTGATTGTCTTCACACAATTTTTTTTTTTTGTTTTGTCTCAACCTTCATCGTGGGTATGATAGACTTTTCACTGTGAGAGGTGGACATATGGGCTAAATGAGTTGAGTGGGGCTGACCTGCTTTGGCTTACGGGTTAAATGGGCTAGTCCATTTTGGCCCGTTTTTAAAAAGGCCAAAATTTCTTAGCTCAAGCATGGCCCTAAGCCACATTGGCCCACGGGTAAAAAAGAATTTATTTTTATTTTTATGTTAATTTGTGAGAAAATTGGAATATTTATGTATATTAGTGTTTTATATATATCAATGACTAATTTTATTTTTATTTTAATTACTTATATATGAAAAAAAGCTTTTTAAATAATTTTTTGAAATAATATTATGTTTAAATTAATAAATATGCACTTAAAAACAATGTTATTATACATATGATGTGTGTATCAATCAATCCTCCTCAATAAAACATCATAAATAATCACTAATATGTTGTTATCATTATTTTTGTTCTTAAATTGTTCCTCTCTTTTTTTCTTTTTTTTTAACAATTGGCTCGAAGGCTGAACTTGCCCATCATGAACCAGCTCGCTTTGGCTTACGGGATAAAGGGGCCAAGCCAATTTGGCTAACTTTTAAAATGGCTAAAAAAAATACTCGCAACCCACTTTTTTAAGAGAGTAAACAGGTTGGCCAGTGGGCTGTGGCCCGTATGCCCAACTCTAGTCACTACCCCATCACAATTGGTACTAACGTGTAGATTTCATTGAAATTCCCATTTGATATGTCACAGGCGTGATAGGGGTGGTAATTTGAGGCTTGATTGTTTTCCATGTGTCTTCCCACACTTAGCTTAAATTACCCATCTTCAATATTCTCTTCTCTCCTCAAATGATCCTCCTTGATATAAAATCATCCAATAATGTTTGGATACTGAAAAATCAACAAAAATAAATTAAAATAGAATGTAAATCACTACAAATTAACATAACAAATACGATACATGAATCTAAACATGGGTTACCTCCCATGAAGTGCATATTTAATGTCATCACCTTGACATAAAAATATTCGAATTAAAAGACTTAACCACGAGGAGCCTTCACTTGCTCCTTAGGATTCAACTTGACATTTCCTATTAGTGACCCATGAGTTTCTCTCAAAAATCATTTTAGCTATTTGACCAACTTATATCTCTAAGTTGTGGATAGATGCCTCATGGTTTCTCAATGTTGCTTCGGTCACTTGTTAGCATACTTCTGAATCTTTAATGAACCAAGTCACTGTCTCTTCTATAGATGGCTTATATTGAGGAAGTGGTGGACTCTCAAATCCCGATGGTTAGCTACTTGAAGTTTGAACGTTTGGATTGCTCCATCTGAAACTAGGATGATTCTTTTAGCTCGGGTTGTAAGTATTGTTGTACGAATCATTACAGGGTCTATTTGGATTTCTCATGTAATCTATCTATTCCAACTGATCAAACTCCTGATTTCCTAAATAAGTATAATCTACATTAGCCAATTGTCTACTTTGTGATGTAGTTAGTCCATCAAGCTTTTTAGTCAGTGCCTTCACCTTATCTGCTAAAGAAGTTGTAGCGCCTATCTTGTATATTCCAATAACTCTCTTTTCCTTAGAACTTGAGGATGACCATTGGTAGTGGTTGTTGGTTACATCCTCAAACAATCACAAACAATGCTCCTGTGACTTATAATTTAGGCTTCCTCTTGCAATAACATCTATCATCTGCATTGTTTTATTGTTTAGACCATTGTAGAAGATATGAACTTGTGTCTATTTAGGAAATCCATGATGCGGCCATTTCCTCAGCAATTCTTCCCATCTTTCCTAGACTTTATACAGAGTCTCTGAATCCATCTGACAAAAGGAGGAGCTATTAGCTCTTAGCTTAGCAGTTCTTAAAGGTGAGAAGTATTTCCTCATGAACTGATGCATCATTTGTTGCCAAGTAGTAATTGATTACTTGGTAAACCATTAAGCCACTTCTTGGCATTATTCCTCAAAGAGAAAGGGAATAGGTGTAGATGAATTGCATCATTTGAGGCCCTATTGATCTTGAATGTGTCATATATCTCAAAGAATTATTGGAGATGCACATTAAGGTCCTCATCCTAGAAACCATCAAATTGCACATACTATTGGACCATCTAAATCACATTCAGCTTAATCTTAAAGTTATTAGTCGTTACTTTGGGGTAAGTTGTGCTCATGTTTGCACCATCCAAATTAGGTCTGCAATAATCCATCATGGTATGAGGAGCCACAGGATGATTGACTCCTACATTTTGGATAACAAGCAAGTTGTTCCCATTCTCCTCATTAAGATTCTCATTTGGCAGTCCATTCCATCCATTCAATCTCTCATGATTCTTAAGCTCTTGCTCATCCATCGAATTCATATTCGGACTCTCATTTGGATTAGCCATCTCAGAACTTTGTGGCTAATCTTCCTTCATGTAGATTGGTGAGTTCCACATAATCTCTTTAGCGATTCTCCTTAAGTTATGGAGTATGGTTCTCTTTGGTTCTGGACCAAAGTCTACCAAATTAGATGAGCGACTTCAAGTCATACAGTGCAAACAAAAATAAGAAAAAGAAGTTTAGTAAAGAAATAGAAAGGTGAAAATATAAGATAATAGCTAGATTAATAATCAATAGATTTTCCTAATATTGTTGAATCCTCAGCAATGACACCAAAAACTTGGAGTATGTATTTATTAATTAAGTTTTATAATTTGTATGTCCTATGATCTCATTTTCTAAAAATGGTCAACACTAGGTAAGTGTAACTATCATTTGTAATATAGGAATGGAGGATAGGGTCATCTCCAGAAGGATAGAAGTTACTAATAATCACCCTTAAATTATTATCTAGCCTAAAAAATCAAGTGAATATGTCTCGATGGCACTAATTACAATGCTGAAGTTCTATAAAGTATAACTAATGACTATGAATACCGAATTACTTAATTAATAGAGAACACAACAATGACTTAAACTTGCTTCACTTATAAGATTAACATGCATGTTAAAAATATGAAATTAACATTGCTCATTTCCTTAACTACATAATTCAACAACTATGCTAATGCCCTTCTTAGGATCATTAACATTTAATTCTAACCTAATTCACTAGAATCTCTTCTACTTAGTAGCAGGTTATGATTGCTTTAAGTTTAGGAATTCTCTACTAGTATAATCTTTATGTAGAGGATTTCTCAATTATATTTCTAGAATCATTAGTAATCCCTTTCGACAGCCTAGGTCTATTTAATGGGATGATTTCTCAATCTATCCTAAAGAAATCTAACATAAACCTATATCGTGCATTATATAGAATTATGATTCAATAATATTGTCACACCCCGCCCCCACAGGCGACGGCGATGTGATGCCAGGGTAGGCAAACCCACCACTGGCCCCTTAGTGGTAATGGCCGACACCACCATTGCATCATGGATCAACTGGTGAGAGGTGTTGCCTTTGGGGCAGGCAAAAGCCTTAGGTCTGGGGTTCGAATCCTAGAGTCTGCAGACTGGGTTCAACTCTGCCTAAGGGTAACAATACCTATAGTGCCCGTGGTACCCGTTGGGGCATGCGTTGGTTGGGGTCACCATGATACAATAGTGGTGTCGGCCATTACCACTAGGGGCCAGCGGTGGGTTTGCCTACCCTGGCATCACGTTGCCGTCCCTGCGGGGGCGGGGTGTGACATAAAAAGGCGCCTTTTTATGTCACACCCACCCCCGCAGGCGACGGCAACGTGATGCCAGGGCAGGCAAACCCACCGCTGGCCCCCTAGTGGTAATGGCCGACACCACCATTGCATCATGGTGACCCCAACCAACGCATGCCCCAACGGTACTATAGGTATTGTTACCCTTAGGTAGAGTTGAACCCAGTCTGTAGACTCTAGGATTCGAACCCCAGACCTAAGGCTTTTGCCTGCTCCAAAGGCAGCACCTTTCACCAGTTGAGCTGCAACTCATTGGTGAGAGGTACTGCCTTTGGGGCAGGCAAAAGCCTTAGGTCTGGGGTTCGAATCCTAGAGTCTGCAGACTGGGTTCAACTCTGCCTAAGGGTAACAATACCTATAGTGCCCGTGGTACCCGTTGGGGCATGCATTGGTTGGGGTCACCATGATGCAATGGTGGTGTCGGCCATTACCACTAGGGGCCAGCAGTGGGTTTGCCTGCCCTGGCATCACGTTGCCGTCGCCTGCGGGGGCGGGGCGTGACAAATATCAACCGTAAGAATTATGGAAGCTAACAATGATTATTTCCTTATTGTGCTAGTAAATACCAATTCATGGTGTTGCAAGCCTAATCACTCTACTCATGCATCATGTGGTACAACAACACAATAGCAAACAAAAGAAAATAGACAAGAATCGTGGATAAAACCCTTTTTTGTTGCAATTGTTTGAGTCTCTTGTTTCACTATACACAATACGTCTCCTCTTCTTTCCCTCTTGAGAATCTCCAAGGAGTTCGCTTACAAATTGATACAATGATAGATGAACACTATGAACAGGTACGATGTTAGATAGAGAAACTAATTATACTAATTCAATGTTTGCAAAATGATTCCATCCTCCATATGTAATGGTTGGCTTGTATTTATACGTTTCCAAGTGACAAGACATGATCTGGTATTTTTTTTCCTTATCTCAATTAGCCTTAGTCCATTTTCAAAAAATAGTTATTTAATTCTAACATAGAAACAAGGCAAATCAACACCCCTATTACAGTGTAACTCGAGTGGTGATATTCTAAAATTGCCTTATCTGAGGTATATCACAGCTGTGACAATGTCTGTTATCATTGCAACGTAAATTTCGTTACTTGTCATGCCTGCGATTTGTCTCCAACTTTTATCCACACTGATCACCATTTTTGTCATAGGCATGATGGGGCTTGTGATGACTAAGGTTCTCAAGTTTTCCTTGCTTCATGCTGGTAGTGTTGCTTGGTTTAACCCATGGTATTTAATTCTTCTATCATGGCCTCAGTCACAACTGTAGTTTGTCTTCTTTCCTGCATTCTTGAAGTTCAAAGTGATTACTTCTCATCCAATATAAAAAATTTGTCCAATGAGGTCCCTAGTCACCTAAAATCAATATATTCACAAATTAAGTGCCCACTCTTGAGATAAAGCATAAATAAAGGTAATTAAGCAAATAAGAACAATGAATGTATAGAGTAAATAACTCCTATTAGTTAACTTGGATCTAACTAGGTTGTGACTTCCATAATAATGTCTGGGTTAGCTTTTAGCCTTATCTTATTAGCCATGATATTGAGATATTAGGTGTGTAAGTCAAGTAATTCAAGTCATATTTGTCAAATTCACGAGTCAAATATGTGATTCCACAAGTTTATAATTTGATGTATTTTTTCATAATTAAACTGGATGCAAAATTGTTTAAGTGTAGATTTTAGGTAAAAATATGAATTTAGGTGTATGATTCCATATGTTTATGATTTTGCCAATCTTACATGATTTTGTAAGATTTTACTGATTCTATACATTCTAGTGAATAGTAGAATCGCAATTTTGATAACCATGAATTTCTAGTTCAATTAGGTATACTGCTTCTATACCAAAGGCTTGCTAGTATAACATGTCTTTTGTGGAGGTGTGATGAGTTATGTGGCAACCTACTCATAAGTTAGGTAGTTCATATACTTAATTTCCTTCTGTCTATTAGTGATTATGCCATAGACCAATCATTGGATATTGTCATTCTTACCTTTTATTAATAAAGTGTCATTTATTTTTATATTGTTTATATGCTTGCTTTACAATAATGTCCTCGAATAATCATGTAACTATTCTAAATGTCCCTAGATGCTCATTATTATAGGAAAAATAATGAATTAAATCTAGTATGACTTTTGAATGATAATCATAAGATGTTTATTTGTACAGAGATATAAATCAAACTCATAGGTACATGTTCAAGAACTAATTGCCGGACTGACCCGCTATAAGATCACTACATGGATTAATGTCATAAGTGATTCTCATAATAACAATGTCAACATATCCTTAGACCTAAAATCACCATGGATTCCAACATGAGGAACATTATGATTCAATTCAATCAAATGTTCCCTTAATTAGATAATTATAAAGGTTGTGATTAAGTATAATATGAATCATGTAGATGAAGATGAGTAATTGAGATATGATTTGTCTCTCTCATTATGAGAGAGCTATCTCTGAGCTCCTCGATGAGTGAGACTAAGAGATGTATGATCGTGCTCAAATAAATTGCTAGTATGATCAATGTCGTTTGTCTTATCAGTCCACTTAGACATCGAGAAATGACAAGGTTGAGCAATGTAAGTGAGACATTATCCATGCCTTATGTTTATTCTAGATATCATATGACAAAAAGGATTATGACATCATTTATGGATTAGGTAAATTCATAGTATGAATCTTTACTTAATTTGAGTAAACATAATATCTTGCTAGGGGCCACTTAAGTTTTGTGCGTGTCACACCCCTACAAGGTATCTTAGTAGTAACAATACATCATGTAACTAATCGAGGCCTCCAAGAAGTTACATGATTACTATACAACTAACATGCCTTGGAGCGTGGACAAATTTGACAGGATCGAAGATTGTTTAGATTAAGAAAGGTATTGTATGCATATAAGCCATATACGTAAATAATAACACAAAGCCTAAAAGCTTTATATAAAGGATTACAATTTTGCCTTCATGGGCTTAACCTTAAGCATAACTAACAAAGAAAATAAAAGATAACACTCCTAAAACTTATACTATTATAAATCTTAATTTTAAGTCTTTATTACAAAGATAAGGTATTCTTTCCAACATGGGTACATAAGTCCTTAATCTATTATACTCCATACTTGGTCTCAATCCCAACCTTCTTGCCTAAATTCCTGTTACAACAGTCTAAAAAAGCATGAGCATAAAAAACTCAGTGAGTAAAAGAATCCCAACACCACATAAGAAATCACACAAGGTTTGATTAACATTCATATGAAATGCAATTAGTCAAGCATATATACAAACATAGTTTGATGACCAGAACCCAAACTCATGAGGATTTACGTCCTCCCTAGGGGTTGAAGGACCAGCACTGTATTTTACACCTAGAAAATCCAAACAACTAAAGAAGGAGTGTTCATTTCAAACTTTAATATTAATTTTTGTTTAAACACACACACACACACAACATTTCCTCCTCTTCACTTAGTTCTTAGAATTTCCACTAAGTACTATTGTTTCGTACCAACCCTCATCAAATGATGTCGTTCAAGCCTACTTAGTTTCTATAGAATTGGTGACCCTATGGTAATCTTTACTAGATTCACTGGATTTATACAAGCATGACCACATAATTGAAATGATAATACATGGTGTGAATACTAAATAAATGCAAGTATGCTATATAGTACAATGCATGATTAATTTATTTATGGATCAAATAAGGTTTAGATCAATTCATTAGGTGGGCATCAAATTCTTAAACAATCCACAATGTTCATTCATCACCCAATTGGTAATCACTTAGAACATTATAAGATTATACAATCAACAAACATATATGATAAAGACAAATTATACTCATCTTTCATGGAGCAAACCATGTTAATTTGTTATGAATTTTATAGAAATCACAAGGAATTGGTACTCAATTAGGCTTGATATGATATTTCAGGTCTTGAAATCAAATATAACAAATTTGGAGAAGCTATGTGTAAGTTGGAAATAGGGATAAATCAAAGCTAGCCAAAAACATGAATCAACACAGCCAGCCTTCACAATCAGATGCCCTGCACCAGCCAAAACAGATCATACACTGCCGACTTAAATAGTAGAAATCACCAGCCTTTGATACAGATCTATACGTCAGCCAATTTGGAGTCAGCCCCACTAGTGTTAAGCTAACCTTCCTCATGTACAGAATTGAAAACTTAAGCACTACTTACAATGCCACCGGCCTTCATCAAAAGTTACACAGCGTTCAAGGATTACACTGTACACCGACATCTGGGGCATCTACACCGCTGGTGTATAGGCAGTGTAGACCATGCACAGTAGCCAAAACTTTAAATTCGTCTCCTAAGCTACCCCCTGCACTGCCAGTGTAGCATGTCCGAAGAATTGTTTAAAATCAATGAACACCGGAAAATCTTGCTTCTACACTATTGGTGTAGACGCAAAGCTGACAGTTCAAACAAAGAAATCCTACAATGTTTCTTCACAAATTTGAATTTACATTGACCATCAGCTAGGTATGCTGCTGACGTACATTTGGTAACTGCAGGTGTACGTTATGGCTGTTGAAATTCCAGGCTTTGTTATATAAGATGTTGCGATCAGATTTGATTTGTATCATCCATTAGACATTCCAAAAACCCTAGAAAAGTGATAATTTTTGTATGAGAATGAGTGGCTAAAGTATTATTTTCTAGCCAAAGGATTGCTATAAGACTTGGTTTTTCAAGAATTGTGAGATCGAATTGAAATGTTTTGTTTTTGTTCTTGTTTTGGGTATTTGTATATCCTCTAATCCTTTTGTTCTTTTCATCTTGATTGATTGATGCAAATTAGGATCTATTTGTTCAATTAACAAGGTGATAATTTGTCAATTAGAATATCAAATCCGTAATTGTTTGATTGTTCTAATGTTTGTGACACAATAACATGAATGATTATGAGATAGATAATCGATTTATGTTATGATGATATATAATCTGATCTAAATAGGTCAAGCGTTTGATTTGTTGGTCAGAATTGATTATCTCTCTTGTTTTTCATGCTTGTGATAAATTAAACCTTAAGAGCTTGTTTATAGTTGTTTAGTCAAAAAGGGAAATAATCAAAGAGCTTGTTTTGGTTAATGAAAAAGTAAGGAGAGATAGATTGTTAAAGCTTGTTAATAGCCATAATCAATTTATCTTATATAAAGAATAGAGATTTTTGTATCAACGATCAATTCTGTGAACTGAGTTATGATAATACTTTTGGTTAGGAATTCTTTGATATTGATTCATATTTTGTAATTTGTTTGCTTGTTTATAGTTTAATTAGTTGTCTTTAATTTCACAAGCCCCCCTTTCTCCTCTTCTTCATCTAAATCTCAAATAGAAATAAATTTAACCAATCTCTATGGATTGACTTTGCTCACTATTATATATAAATCTTTAGAGTAAGAATTTATATTTGTTGGATTCGACAGCCACCAATACAACATGTGTTATTTCCTAATCCCCATACATGAAATCAATTTTTTATTATACTAGAATTATGTGCAACTATACTACAATCACATGTAAGATAAAAGATTCAATTACTCACCCGTGCATTCTCTTCAATCATTGTAATAATCAAAAGGAAGGTTTGAGTCCTAATCTAGAGTTCCTATAGGATAGAAAGGCTTGTATTAGTAACTATTTAATAAGATAAAGAAGGTTTAAACAAGATTTTAAAGCTTTAAAGAATAAAACATGAAGTAGAAGTCATACGCCCTTGGCTACGCCCCGTATCAAGGGGTATATGGAGTAAGGTAAAGCATAGAAGCCACCACACCCCACACCACGCCCCGTATGGATAGGTGTATGACTAAAGCTAATACTCATAAGCTACCACGCCCCATATGGAAGGGCATATCAACCCTGGCATGGGTACAAAGGCTACCACATCCCTTGCCATGCCCCATAGAGCATTCACATAATGCACCATGCCTTCCACCACGCCCCCGTATCAAAAAGCCAGCAAATATACTTCTAAACTTCATAATTGTACGCATTTTAAACAACTTCAAAGGTCTTGTTATCATAAAAAACACTCTAACATCCATATACAAGACTCATTTTCACCTCTCACTCCTTCATATCCTCCAAAACTTAACCACTTTTTACTTCAATTCAACCAACCAACAAACTATAGTCCATAGCATTCATGGCTTAAGACTTAATACCACAATTCATAACTCCACATCCCATAACTAACAACTATATCATCAATCAGCAAGGACTCTTAATTTACACATACTCAAATGCAAGAACAACAAAGTAAAAACGATAATTAACTTACCTGTTAGTATCTTAACTTGATAGAAGAAGGTCGTCTTGATTTTCTTGTTGATTGGAGAAGAGAAATCAAAAGAGAAATATGGAGTGTGTGTATATGAAATTTACGTTTGGAATGAAGATGAGGAAGAGATGAATTTTCTGTCAAATTTTAATAATCATCCTTACATATAAATACATGTATATAAAGTAATTTGTTAGACTTTTAAGGCATATGAATTTCATTGAGTGTGGGGAGTTGCATGCTAAGAATGGTGGATTAAGGCTTAAATTGGAAGAAATTAAACTTAGTTTATGTATCAAAAAGAGCTTGATTTACATATCTAATGCATTAAAGTCAACAATTACTGGAAATCAATACAAAGTTTAGAAAAATTTGGTTTATACATTGATTGTAATTAGATAATTTCTTATAAGAATCCATATTGAAATTCTTGATAATTTAGGAGTTGAATTTCTAAAATTCAATTTTCTAAAGGAATTTGAAAACATATAATTTAGTTGGCAAATAACTTGAAATAACTCAATTAAATTTTTGAATTTCTATTTCTACTGGATCTATTTTACAAAAGCTATTATACTCGAATTTAGTCAACATTCCATACATTATAACACTCATAGTTGAAATACATAAATTTTAAATTATATTTTCTAAGCTCAATTTATGGAAAAACTTAGGGATTATAGTGGGCCAAAAGGGTTTTTTTTATTTTTTATTTTTTGGTATTCTACTAACAAGAAGTGAACCTACAGGATAACACGCAAATAATGAACTAAAAGCATCATGAGTTTAATTTAAATAAGCCCGGTAGGAATTATTAAATTATTTGTTAATCTTAATTCATTAAGCACAGTAAATAATAATAATTCATAAGTTTTAATTTAAAAGAGGGAAACCTTAATTGGATTAAGGATCCTAATATCCTTATTCGTGAGAATATTGACATTAGAATAAACAGAACATAACAACTCTCATGTAGGGTTAACGACAAGTTTCGTCACATTAGACCCATAGAGAAATTGTGCACACTCTAAAAAAAAATATGAGAGCTCTTGTGTGAGATTCTAGAGGCAAATCTGGAATCATTCCAAGGTGTTTGCACACATGTCAAGCTCAAATTTTTCTCCTATTCTCCTAAAGGTCCCGATCCATATCAAATCCAGCCCATTTGACGTGGAAGAGTCGACAAGAAACTAGTATGGTTTTGTAAAAAGCCCAGTTTTAGAAATTGGTTTGATTTTGAATCGCTACCGGCTAAAGTCGGAAAATGAGTGAACCAAAAACCAAATGGTGGTTTGGTTTCCAGTTTAGCCACTGATTCGTGTAAAAAAAAAAAAAAAGAAATTAATGGATCCGAGGGTTGCTATTTAAAACCTAAATGGTTATCTAGGCTTTTATGAACATTAGAAATTTTGAATATTATGGGCCTAAAACTCATAAAAAAAATGTTAATTTAGAATTTTTTAATATTTTTTAATTTTTAATCTTTTAATGAAAAAGAGTTTATATATTTTAACATGTTTTTGTTTTTGGGTTGAGAAGTACCTAAGAATTTTTAATTGTTGTGACTGCCTGTTAGGTACCTACATATCTACTAGTCAAAATCAGGTCCCCGTAGTTTATTTTTCATTTTTGTAAAACTTTAGTGTGTTCATCGATTTTATTTATGAAAAGGAAACCGTCAAGTTTAAGTTATTTAGCCAAATTGTATTTGTTTTCTTGAAAATCCCTAAATAGTCTAATTTTATTGCTTGTTGTTTGAAAGAGTATGGAAAATTCCTAAGTTTAGAAAAACCCCCATTTATTGATTCTAGTAATTTAGAAAATAAACTAGTGATAATATTGTATATATAGGCTAATTGACAAAAAAAATGTTTTATTTATTAATTCTAGTGAGTTCAATCAACACTATTTCTAAAGCGAGGAAAATAATGATTTATTATTTTTAAGCATGGTGAGAATAACATGAAGATTGAGATTTAAAATCATGGAATATTATATACTAGTCTATACAATTCAATTCATTTATCAATATTATTAAACAAAAAAAAAAAAAAAACGAATGCATAATAAAGCAAAACATGATGATATTCACATGATTGTAGATCCTAATAGTTTTAATATATTTTATTTTTCTAAAAACCTGCATTCACTTAAATTTTGAATTCCCTAAATATTTACAATTTATATCCTAAAAATTCTAATAAATTTGATATCCCATAATTTGTCTTGTTGATTTACCAAATCTAATCAAATCATACCTTATAAACAAACTTAAGCATGGCATAATAGTATAATCATAAGAAGACATCACATGCGAAAATTGGTCTTGCGGCATGAACCTATATGATATATATAATACGCGTGTTACGTATCATATACGTTCGTGCCTATCATACAATCCACATTAAACTACGTATCATACGATACGATATAATATAATATAATATAATATATGTATTTCCAGTTATATTGTTTTTGTGTTATATGTACATGAATATTTAACAATTGAATGAATAAATAAATAAATGAATAAAAAGCGAACTGATGGCGTATAACTAATTTGAGGACTCGTTATGAATGTTTTTTTTTTTCCATCATACGTTGTTGGTCACGTACTCGTTGGTACCTGTACAATAAACAAATTAATAAACAAACAATAGACATAAATGGATAAATAAAAGAATAAACAAATGAATAAACTAAATAGCTAAGAGAAGGAATGAGGAGTGCACAGTCTGGATTGGGCTTCAATTCAGATCGGTCAAAGGAGCTCGAAATTGGTTCAAGTTAATGGGCGGTCGGATCGAACTTAACAAATATTATCTCTTTCTCTATCTCTCTCTCTCTGATGGAATGATGAAGATTTGATAGGGTAGATGGCATTAGGTTTCAGAATTGTTGTGGTTTTCGATTAGTGATCGTCAACGTTTGTGTTGTGTGTGTTTGCATCAATTGTTGATGGGGTTTGATGTTTGAGTGTCATTATTTTGTCGAAGGCATTGAAATTCTAGGTTTGGATTTAGTTTGAGTTCTGACCTTGAAGTTGATTATCAATTTGAGCGAGTGTGGAGGTTTCGTTTTCGTAACCTCTATAGATCTGCATCATCAATGCAATTAAAATTCACAAAAGAAAAAACCTTAGTCCATGTCTCCTTTAGTATGACGAACCACATGGATCCCATCATTTCAGGAATTGTGTTTAAAAAAAAAAAGAAAATTCACTGCTAGATTTGATTTTTGAATCCCTATATCTTAACATCATCACACCAATTTTCTTCCTTAAACTGTGCAAAATAATCTTGTTGATGGCTTCTACTTGCCCGTTGGTTTAGGGATGTGCCACTGATGTGTATCGAAGATCGATATGGTAGTCAACACAAAAATCTCTAAACTTCTAACTATCAAATTGGATCCTATTATATGTGATAAGGATGTAGGGAACATCGAATCGAGTAATTATATGATTTTAAAAAAAGAATTCAACACTTCTTTCAGTAATTTTGGTGATAGTCACCATTTCTATCCACTTCATAAAGTAGTCCACCCCTAGAATGGCGTATTACTCCTAGCTTGTAGCTTTGTGAAAGGGCCCAAGTATATCAAATCTTCATTGTTGCATTTCTTTGTGTAACTCTAATGTTTTCAATCCTTAATCGTGGTGTAGACACTAAAGCAAAGAAAGGCTATGACACCATTTGTATAGCAAGTCACCAAACATGATGTAGTTTGCAACCTTGTACAGTAGCTTCTTAGCCAGCAAGGAAAATGTCATGTCTATGGTAATCAATAATGGGATCCATCCATCTAGGCTCTTGACCATTTTATTGATTCTCTAGCACTTTTAACTTTGTCCTATATGTGCTTCTTTCTAGGAGAAATTCTATAAAAAAATTTACATTTGTCTGATCGTGGTTAAGGATCTTAGCTGAAGTGAATTTTGGCATCTTGTATCTTTCAGAGTTTAGTGCTTAGGATCTTGTGAATGCTCCAAGAAGGGAATTTGAAAGCCAACTCTTTGACGACAGTTTGATTCTTGATTATTGCATTCTATTTTCGTTTCGTACCCTTCATTGACCTTTTGCACTACTAGTCGGGAGTCAGAGCATAGCTTTAGATTTGCTACCCTAATCTCCTTACCTAGCTTTAGTCCTAAGATGAAAATCATACTCTGCTTCATTGTTACTTGCATTGAAACCAAATTTTAGGGCATAGTATCTTCTTCCAGGATTAATTCTGTTCTACTTCCATCTCGTGTGGACAAACCGATGATGTAGAGGGTCCATTTAGGCTTTCCTTTACTTCAATAATATTTTCTTCCCCTGTATATTCTATGATGAAGTCTGGTAATACTTTGGTTGCTTGAGCGTGTACATGGCCATATATCAATAGACCGAGTTTTAAAAATTCAAAAATCTATGAGCAAAATTCTAACTATGATCGAGACAAAAAGGCAAGTGTGCCTATCATCACAACATTGAATTGGATATAGATGTCGTTTTACACTAAGGAACTTAGCACTTACAACTACTTGCCATTTTCCTATTATTTAGCCTCAAGATTCAAAAAGTTTTAATAATAAAACTATTAGTTACCTTTTAATAAACCTATAACTAATTCACGATAAAATTTATCCAAATCACGAAATACTTAGATCTTAGTTCACTATTAGGCCTTATCATTTAAGTCAATAAATTCTCATTAATTTTACATTGATTTCTTGAACTACTGAATTTTTCAATCATATATTATTGTCTTTCTCAAGATCATCAATTTCTAGTCCTAAGTTTATCAATCAGAATCTCCTCCTAGATTAATAGCAACTTAGAATTGCATTAAGAACCAAAATTCATTGAATCAATTGATCAATAGTAGAAGGATTTAATCACTCTATCTCTAAAGTTATGAGCAATCCTCATCAATAGCATATATCTATTTATTCAAATGATTTCTCAATCAATTCCAATGAAATCATATATGAATTGTCACGCCCCAGAGGATACCATAAACGTGGCAGTCCGCCGTATATAATATTAAAGCTAATGAATGACAACCTTAGTCATGCAGGAGCTTTGACATAACATGCAAGGCGTACTTCCAAGATAGTAGGAGACTCACAGGAGTATTACATTTAAGTTGATAATAAAAGCATGCAAGAACTTATATAAATAAACGTAGAATATTCATTTAGATAATAAACTCTTACATCTTCTTAGGGGCATTCCCCCATCTCAAATAGTCTTGATTCAACTAAACCATTAACAAGGTAACATAACTGTAACATAAGCCTACTATAGAGATTTTTTTTAGAAGTCTATGTTCAAAACTAAATACATATAACTTCTCCCAAAAGCTCCTAGTGGCTTTGCTCATACCTGGCATACGGGGCTCCTCGGTGCCAACCACATATAATCATATTGTAACAAAAAGCTATAGAGGTATAAGCAAATCTAGCTTAGTGAGATAATTCCTATCTACAAGACATTTCTATAAATCAAATAAGTATTTAAACAATCATATGAAAATGCACCAAACACATGAGCAAACAAAATACACAAGATTAATAGAAAATCATGTGTAGCATGGATTTTACGCTCTCCATGTCGGGGGTTGGGAGGTTACAGGCCCGACCATCAATATTTGTAGACTTTTCAGCTCCTACTAGCCACCACTACAACTTCCTTGTTTCCCCACACGAAGAATAGTAGTGAAATAAATGTGTCCCACAAATATGATATGCATGAATTATTTTCAATATAAGTTTAAGTTATAGGTGATCAAAACAATATTCATCATATCAATGCAAGAATCACAATTATTTATCAATTCCTCTTTCGATATTCTTAACTTATATTCAACCAATCATAAATCCAAATAAAAAAATATTTGTTCATTTATCTTTTCCTTATTTTCTAATGCTAATACTTACAAGCACAAGCAAGGAAATATAACTTAGTAAAGGATTAACTCACTCCAAGTCGGTAGCTCCTAATCGAAGTAGTCTTCCGGGAAAGTGATCTCGGTTCCTTCTTCACCTAAACAAGATGAAACACCCATAATGAGTCTTTCATAGAATTTCTATTCTTGAAAACTCTAAATCTATCTCAAAATCTCGGTAAAATCGGATTGGAGGAAATTCCAACTTAAAATGGCCATAACTTACTCATTTTAACTCGGAATTTCGCATATTATATACCGCTTTCTACCTACTCGAAAAGATCTATCTATTTCTAAAACTATTTTCATCAAACTAAGTTGTTTGGGTTCCGAAAAAGTGATGACCAGATTCACCACGAATTTTCATGAACTTGAATTCCTTCTTTTAACAAAAAGCTCATCTTGAAGAGATAAATATTATAATAATTTGTAAAATTTTTGAAATGTATATACATATATTTGTTGAATCATATCAAATATATGAAGTTAATGAAGTTGTCTCATACCATAAATTTTGTAAAAGTAAAGCCTTCTAAGGAAAATGAAACTTCTGAAAAATTCCTCTTATTCAAATTATTGTAAATGAGTAAGTTTCATTTTTCTTAGTCTTTTCAAAGAATAATTTTATTTCTTAGTTTCTAATAACAATTCTATATTTATAGAAATAATTTCCTTGTTTCTTGGGATCCTTTCATTTTCATGAAATGAATTTCTAGTACTTAATGAAAAAGTGGAGTTTTAATAAAACTTTTGTTTACTCAAAAAGTTTCCTTCTATGTCATGTATGTTTGTAAAAATTCCTATGAACTCCTCTAGATTTCTAAAAAAAAAATTGTTAAGACAATTCCTTAGTTTTATAAAAAATTACTTCTTACTTTTATTTCTAGAAAAGAATCTCTATTTTTAAGAAAGTCTTTCCTCATTTATCTTATTGAGACAAAATCATTATGTTAATGCATGAATATGAATCATAAAGCTATGAAAACATAAGGAAACATAATAACTTAAAGATATAAGATAGTAAAGGAATAAATCAAGTATTGGAACCTTAGCTTCATCAAGGTATCTCGGGACTAAGAATAGACTAGTCCCATAAAGAAAATAAAATGTTTTGACTTGATGAGGACAAGTCTAAGACTAAAAATACTAGACTTAAAAACAACATGAAAGTAAATAAATTGCAAGGTAGTAAATAAATTACAAGGAAAGTAAATAAATTACAAAACAAATGAGCTTATATGCTCTAAAAGATATATATATATATATATAGCTACATAGATATATTTAGTAACATATATATAAAAGCAACATAAGGAAATTAGATTCATGAACAAAACAAAGTATGAACTTATTGTTGCTTTCTTTAATTTTCATGGTTTAGAAAACACACACTAAGCTCATACTAAGTAAATAGACACTTTAGAAAGCTAAAACTATTACCTAGAGAAGAAGTAGAAACTAGAGAAACTTGAGAGAGTTTATGGAGAGATTTTTGGAGAGTAATTTTAGTGTATGGAAGTTGTGAAAGAAGTGGAAGGAAGAGGGGGTATTTATAGGAAAATATGGGAGGAATTTCGTATTAATTAAATAAATGAAAATAAAACAAATTGGAGAGTCAGAGAGTGGGGGCCGGCGTTAATCTTGAGTGTAGAGGGAGAGAAAAATTTATTTTTTTGTATTTTTGTTAATGAAAAGTAAGATATGAAAGATGTGAAGTTGTATTGAAAATGAAAATTGCAAGAAATAGAGGTATGGATTGTAAGAGTAGGTTGTAAGAAAAAGTAGAGATAGATAAATAGTGTAGAATAGTAGAAAATAGTGTAATGTAAAGTAGACATGACAATTTAAGTACCGATAGTAAGAAAATACATGTATAATTGTGATATCTGATTTTTCTAGTTACCGAAAAATTACGAATTTGATATTTTTGAAAACCTTATATTTTTACGAGTCTAACGGTATATTCGGAATATTTTTACTAATCTGAGCTTCAGGATATGCTTTTCGAGAACTGTGTTCGATTGTGCTCAAAACGAATCGCGGTTTAACTAATATGATATTTTTATGCTTTCTCAGGTTATTACGAACTATTCTACATACTAAACTCTTACTAACTTTCCTAGGGTTGCTTAAACTGGAAAGCCGGACTTGAACAGTTGCAGAAGACTAGGGTTTTATTGACTTTGGGATTCCGGTTGACTTTGTAATTAGGGTTTAAGCTTAAATAGATTACAAAACTTTAGGGGTTTACATGAATCCATATAGTGCACTATACAAATCCAAGATCTATTAAGCACAAGCTATTAAATTCAAGAAATCGATACTATCTATAATAAATCTCAGCATAACTTACATGAATTAGGCTTAGGGATCCACAAGATCTAAGTTAAATAATTACTCCTCCATAGATTTATCCATGCAATTCAACAATTCAGAGAAGTAAAAGAGAAACATGATAAGAATAAAGCTTTTTAAATTGAAGATCCTTTGTAATTCGAAATTTGCTAAGGTCTAGTGAATAAGTTCCTTGAATTTTCTCTTGAAAACCCTTGGAAATTAGCTATGAATCTAAGAACAATGCATAATTCCTGAAAAGGTAAGTAATCTCTGTATATTTTTTACTAAATTGTACTCTATATCCTATATCTATCATCTCTCCTCTATCACCCTTAGGGTTTCATGCAAAAAGGTCTATTTATAGTACAAGGAAAGTTGACGTGGCCAAAAAAGATATAAAAATAATAGAACCCACGTTAGATGAATGTGATACATCTAACCACACAACCACAACTTGGGTCGTGTGCCCCAATTACATATACTTCTTCTTCACATGGCCACATGAAGGTTAGTGTCATCACCTCTATTCAAGCTTCTATCCTAGCCATGCCCGCGCCTGAGATCGTGTACTCAATTATGGATTATCTTCAAATGTGATGTTGGCATCCACGGTCATACCATGGGTGATGTTCTCAACTATGTATGTAGGCTTTAGACTTACATGCCCATGTTACTGAAGGTGTTAAAATATGGAACAATTTGCTTTAAATTTGAGCACATCCTTTCATGCGGCTATTCATTAGCTGCATGCTCAACTGCTGCATAGTATTCTTTCTCATATAGCCGTGTCTATGCTAGTGCTATTAACTATAATGAAAATTTATCCACCCCATCTTAAGCACGATCACATGATCCCTTTGTCTCTTTGCTTTGTTAATTTTTATTGATACTTTGTGTTATTTCTTCATCAATTTATGATGAAGTTTCCATATGAGATTCATTTACCTAAGATCAACAAATAACAATAGTAAGTACCAATTTTTAGGATTATTGATTAAAATAGATACAAATTGAGATCAAATAATCTATGAATGAATTAAGTAATATAGTCCTATCAAACTTCCTCACACTTAAGCTTTGCTTGTCCTTAAACAAATAGTTGATAAAAGAACAAGACAAAAATTCAAAGCTCAAAGCTTAGGAAAAACAAATTATCAATGGTACTTCAACACTCAACATCAAGCTCAACATTTCACCACTTCACACACTGATCCATTTCAACTCATTAAGCAACTTCAAGGATCATCATACATTTTACTTCATTTATTCCTACCATAGCATGTACTAAAGTTACTAATACTAGAATTTTAGAGCTAATCTAGGTTAATTAACCTTTACCCTTTCATTTAAACTAGCCTCTAATGTAAAACTTAGCCAAAAGATTAAGCAAAGTGAAAGAAACTCAATAAACTTCGTCCCCTTCCATATATGAGTATAAACTTCCTTAATTATTTTCTATGCATCACACTTTAAAGTGAAGGAATATTCATCTATTGATACCTTAAATCTGTCATCCTTAGTGTACTTATGATTTTCTTATTCTCTCTCTCTCTCTCTCTCTTTTTTATGGCAGTTGAAACGGGAAACGAATCATGCTCTTCTAAAAGACCAAGACCCACCCTTATCAGCTGACTTTAATGCTCTTTTTTTTTTTTTTGGTTTCTTTATCAATAAGTAGTGCAGTTGAATCTTGCTCTTCTAAAGGACTGAGACCTACTCATACTAAATGATTTTTAATGGCTTGTATTTAGTTGGTAATGGGGTTAAACATTTGTTCTTCTTAAGGACCAAAGTTTGCCCATACCAGCTTAAGTCTTTATGTTTTTTCTTTTTTTTTTTTGTTACATTTAATACAACGGAAAAATCATCAAGTTATTAATCTCATTTGAATCTTTAGAAAGGATTACAAAGGTCTCAAAGTAATCAAAATGAAGAGTATACTAATCATTAAGCTTAAAAGTCAATGTAGTAGCTTTAATAGGGACCTTAGGTCGACTCTAATTCTAGATTTGTAGGTTAAATAAAAAGTAAGATTAATTCACCTAGATTTCACTAAGTAATTTTAGGAAGGTAATGAAAGTCCAAACATAAAAGATCAAAATTCAGTACTGAGATCGCAATCAGTTACCAAAAAGTTTACTCCAAACAAGTGCAAGGCAATCATAATAGGGAAAAATTTAATAGTTTAAATCATTTACTCTATTCATTTACTTTTCTTTCTTTCATAACCACTTCCCCACACCTAAAGATAGACATTTTCCTCATTGTCTTGGCAATGAAAATAAGGGGAAAAGTGTACAATCATTTAATGAACATAAGAAAGAAAAGTTAGGGGTTGGTGTTGCTCTATTGTAGGGTGAGTATCTAATTTCTAGGTACTTGATTTGTATTTAGAGATAGAAGGTTCACTGTAAATTTGAGTGGTCTCATGCCACTATTGTGTTGTGCAAGATATTGCAAGATTAGAACAAATTATTAAAAGAGAAGTTAGATTAGTGAGCAAAAGAGTCATCAAAATTAACAAACTTATAAACGATAAGAGAGTTGAAAGGAATATATACAAATAGCAACTTAAGCTCTCAATTCAAAGAAAAAAAAATAGAAATCATTCATAAATCATTAGATCAAGACTTTGGCTCAGTAGATTCCTCACTCCCATCATTTCCTTCATTATTATCTCCACTGTTAGAATCATCACTGTTGTTGTCTTTAGTATGACCATCTTGATCAGTAGTACTTGAGCCACTTGAGCTTTCAACAGTAGTAAGATCTTATGTAGTGGTCCTAGCTAGTATCATGGTGATAGATAGAGCATCTGCAACCCTAAAAATAAGATAAGAAATTCGAAATAAAAGTTGTGATATGTACCTCTGATATTGATAAAATGAATGGAAATGATAAATAATAAATTTAGATGATTTGAGAATGTTTGTGTTCAAATGCAATTGAGAAGTTTGAGAACATGATGGTGTGAGAGGATACAAGTTTTAAAAGTGAAAAATAAATAGAACACACACATTTTATACTATTGGGTCACACCATCTCTTGCACGGCTGTAGGATGGGCCATACCTTACTATGACTAAAAAAAGTTGAGGAAACTTACCTAGACGTAGCCACGATATGGAATACATGCTCCTTTATAATCCAAATTCTATCTTAGATGCAACCCTATTGAGGAATGCATCAAGACTTGTGAAGATGAAAATTGAAATTCTCTAATGCAAAAACAACTGTGCCTAAGTCGGTTTAAGTCTGGAAGTCGAATTTCTAATAAGATCCTTGTTATAAGTACATCATAGAACATGAGGAGACTTTTGAACTAACTAGGAAATTCAATTTATAGCCGCAGATGTGCCATAGGATGCGTGAAGACCTATGCAACATAAAAAATTAAAAAATAATACTCATACGACTGCGCACTAAAGCGTGATCTCTCCCACGCCTATGGTGGACATAGTGATAATGCATTTTGTACTCAACTTCAACCCCCTCTGTATCCAATCTATTGAAATTTCAACAATTTGTGAATTTTTTGACTCCTATCATCAATCTATTGCATTTAACTCTACTCACAAGCAAGATTATTAGATTCTTTAAACCTTAATGTCTATAACAACACATAAAACAAGTTAAAAAACAACTTTACAAAACTATGAAAAAAAGAAAAAGACAAAACAAACAAGTTAGACATGGATTGTCTCCCTTGAAGTGCACTTTAACATTATTAGCTTAACACATTCAACTTTATAATATCATAGCTCATCTAAAAGGAGGTTGAGCTCCTCTTTTTCCTCAAATGCAACTAAATCTCCATAGTGAAGGTTTAATTGTTGTCTTTGAAAGTACCTTTGTTCAAATGTTTTACTTCCATAACACCATAGGAAAAATCTTTTTGACAATACAAAAGAATTGAGTCTCCTTCTTTAAACCGCTTTGGATGTCAGATTCTTGCATCATGGAGCAACTTAGTCTTTTCCTTGTAAATGCGAGAGTTCTCATAAGCATTTGTATGCCATTCATCAAGTTCGTTAATCTATAATTTCCTTTTCTTACCAATTATGTCTAAGTCTAAATTTGTCATTTTGATGGTCCAAAAAACACGATGTTCAATTTCTACTGGTAAGTGACATGCTTTACCATAGACCAACCTATATGGAGTTGTCACTAAAGGAGTTTTCAAATCTGTCTTATAAGCCTACAAAGCATAAAGTTTCTCCGCCCAATCTTTGCGATTATGTGCAACGATCTTCTCTAAAATCCTCTTCAATTCTTGATTACAAACTTCAACTTGACCACTTATTTGTAGATGATAGGGGGTTTGAGAATTGAAAAAATGAGTACCTTTGTCACTAATTAATTCCCTTAGAGCACCAAACCATGAAAATAATTTCTTGAGAATTCTCGAGATAACTCTAACATCATTGGTAGGTAAGGCTTGAGCTTCAACCTACTTAGAGACATAATCCATAGCTACTAATATAATCCATAAGAATTAGGAAATGGCCCCATAAAATCAATGCCCCACACAATAAAAAGTTTGCATTCAAGAATAAACTTTTGAGCCATTTCATCACATTTAGAAATATTCCTAGTTCTTTGGTAGTGATAACAAGATAAAACAAATGCATGAGCATCCTTGAAAATGTTAGGCCAATAAAAACCGGACTAAAGCACTTTTTAAGAAATACTATTTGCACTATAGTGACTACCGATAGGTCCACTATAGCAATGGAACAAAATCCTCCGGCTCTCATGTGAAATGCATCTTTGAATTACTTGATAAGCACAAACTCAAAAAAAGAAAAGGATTTTCTCAAAAATAATATTTCAAATCTATGAAGATTCCTTCCTTTAATGATATTCCAAATCCTTAGGAAATTTGTTTCTCGCCAAGTAATTTGATATATCAACAAACTAGCAAATACTTTCCTCATTGATAACACAAATCGCATACAACCTATCTTTAAGGAACTCATCATTGATATCATCCTCATGTAGCTGCTCAAGATAAGGAATTTCAAGTCTAGATAAATGATTATTAGCCAAATTCTTAAGTCCTCTTTTGTTCTTGATTTCAAGAATAAATTCCTGAAGTAACAATATCCTTCGAATAAGTCTTGGCTTTGCATCATATTTTGCCAAAAGATATTTCAAAGCTGAGTGGTAAATATATACAATCGCCTTGACCAATATAAGATAGGGATGGATTTTATCGAAAGCAAACACTACTGCAAGCAACTCCTTCTTAGTACTTGTATAATTCTCTTAAGCCGATGTCAATGTCTTGCTTGCATGGTAGATTGGCTGAAAATGCTTGTCTCTCATTTGACCCAATGCAGCTTCTAGAACCATATCACTTGCATCACACATTAATTTAAATGGAAGATTCCAATCTAGTACTATGATTATCGGTACTTTGCTGAGCTTCTCCTTTAGCAAGTTGAATGTTTCCAAAAAATTGTTATTGAAGACAAAAGGAATTTCTTTCTCAAGGAGTTTAGCAAAAGGTCTTGCAATCTTGGAAAAATCTTTTATGAATCTTCTATAGACTCACATCACCTAAGAAACTCCATATTGCTTTGTCTAAAGTTAGTGGTGAAAGTTTATCAATCACTTCAATCTTTGTCATATCTAGCTCCATACCCTTACTAGAAATTTTATGGCCCAAGACTACCCCTTCCTTTACAATAAAATGACATTTCTCCTAGCTAAGAACTAGATTTGTTTCTTCACAACAGTGGAGAACTTTCTTCGAATTTAAGAGACACTCATCAAATGTATCACCAAAGATAGAAAAATCATCCATGAAAACTTTCATTATTTCCTTAATGAAATTTTCAAAAATAGCCATCATACAATGTTGAAATGTAGCAAGTGCATTGCAAAGCCCAAAAAGCATCATCCTACAAGCAAATGTGCCATAGAAACATGTGAAAGTGGTTTTCTCTTGATCCTTATAGGCTATATGAATTTGGAAACAACCTATATGCCATCTAAGAAACAATAAAATGCATAACCAACTAATCATTCCAACATTTGATCAATAAATGGTAAAGGAAAATGATCTTTTTAGATAGCATCATTAAGCTTACGATAATCAATACATAATCTCCAACCCGTGATAGTATGCATCGGGAATAGCTCATTCTTTTCATTAGGCACCACTGTCATACCATTCTTCTTCGGAACAATTTGCACTGGGCTCACCCATGAACTATAAAAAATGGGGTAAATAAGCTCTGTATCTAAACGCTTCACTTCTTTCCTTACCACATCTTTCATATTTGGATTTCAACAACGTTATAGTTGCATAATAGGCTTAAAATCTTGCTCCATCAAAATTTTGTGGGTACAAAAAGGACTAATTCTGTTGATACTAGAAATTTTCTAGGAAATAGCCCTTTTATACTTTTTCAAAACTTGTAAAAGCTTCTTTTTCTAAGCTAAATCAAGATTAAAGGAAATTATTATAGAAAACTTTTAGTTTTCTTCACGAAAAGCATATTCCATGTAGCTTGGAAATTGCTTCAGCTTTAAATCAAGGGGTTTTTTATTGGATGGGTTAAGTTTAGCAATGCTGCTTTGATTTATCTCCTCAACATCAGGATCCTTCTTCATTTCTACGTTAGCTCTTGGCCGAGCTATTACTTCAAGAACATGCTTACCCTCCATTTCTCCGTGATTTCCTTGTGCAAGATAGATTTCAAGAGCATCTTTACAAAGCAACCCCAGGACATGATCAAAAATAGGAATACCTAAGGAATGAATAGCATAGCAAGCATCATCACTTGTCAAGGATTGTTTAAAAACGACTGGCATCCTAATAACCATTTCATCTTCATTAACTCTTAAAGCCAATTTCTTATCCTTCACATCAATAACTACACTGGCTATAGCAAGAAATGATCTTCCCAAAATTAAAGGAACCTCGACATCCTCATTGATGTCTAAAATAACAAAATCAGCTGGAAAGATAAAGTCCTACACCTTCACCAAAACATCCTCTATTACTCCTCTTAGGAACCTCATAGACCAGTCAACCAATTGAAGGCTCATTTGAGTAGGTTTTGGGTCACCAACCCTAACTTCTTAAGCATGTTGTACAGAAAAAAGATTGAGACTAGCCCCTAAATTAGCCAATGCTCTCTCCACCAGTAAATTACTAATAAGACAATGAAGGGTGAAACTACCTGGATCTTTCATTTTCTTTGGTAATTTGTTCAAAATCACTACTAAACACTTTCCATTAGGAGTAATGGTGGAAAATTCCTCTAATTTACACTTATTTGAAAGCAATTCCTTGATGAGTTTAGCATACTTTGGCATCTTTGTAAGCGTCTTAACCAATGGCAAGTTAATATGAAGCTACTTGAAAGGCTCATGAAACTTACCATATTACTCATCATCTTTAGTCTTCTTCAATCTTGCTAGATACGGTAATGGGGGTTTGTATTCCCAGAATTGTGGTATAAGCTTCTTCTCTTCTTTCTCTTCAACTTTATCTTTCTCTTCAATTGGCTTTTCAACTTAAACTTCCATCTTAGATCTCTTTTCTTTCTCTCGATTTATAACTTCACTTTGAAGCTCCTTACCATTCCTAAAGGTAACAGTCTTCACTTACTGTAACGCCCTAACCTGTTAGCAATTACAACCCACCACGTTTCCTCTCTTAAATAGGACACGCAAAGGCTATAACATTCTAACACCATAATTTAAAACTTATAAAATATAATCTCCATAAGTCTCTCAAATGATACAACAGAAAGTTCAAATCCTATAAAACTTGTAAATAACAATCTTTTCAAACATCTTGTTGATCCAAACAATGTTGGCAAACCAAAGCCAACAAATCCAAAATACATAAAATTTCAAAAATCCTTTTTAACATATAAATTCTTAATATAGTTCCAAATATTGTAAATGACTCAAAATTCTTCTCATATAATTCTATATTTGAATCTATTCCTCAATAGGGTAATCTGGACCGCTATCATCATCCCCACGATCTATGTATAGATCATAACCAGATAAATCAAACACTACGTCCTCATCACCTGTACCTGAAAAACGAAAGGAATGAGCGAAATCGTTAAGTACACCAATCCACAAAACAAATGCAGATGCACACGCAACATATATATCAAATGCAACTTAATCTAATGCAAACAACCAAATTATTATTTTTATTAAGCCAACAAATCAACACAGTTCAGAACTACTATACATCAGTCCTGAACTTGGAGTAACTCAGATACCATGAGAAAATCAAATAACTCTTTGAAAATAGGTAATTATATACATATATTGGTGAATGAGTACTCTCCAAATACCTGCGGCCATACTGCCAAATCACCTAAATCTACTAAAATTATCTACAAGGACAACGACACACAAGGATCATCGGGGTGCCCCACTAGTTGAAATAATCTAATTTATTCAATAATTAAATTTTCATGTAAATACAATATTAGTTCTAAATATTAAGTTTGAAGTAATTTTGATATATGAAAATAAATGTGTAGAAATAGGTTTGATATACTATGTTTATTAATGTAAATTATTAATGTATGTGAGTATGTGTAATGAGATTAATGTTATTATTTTATGTATATTAATGTAAGCATAGTATAATTAATGTTTGTGTCTCTTATGAATTAATATGTATGTCTAAATTATCAAAACAACTTTTGAATTGTCAAAATAATTGTTAGTAGAATTTAAAAAAAAATTAAGCCTATTTTTCAAGCTCAAAATAACTCCAAATTAAGCCAAATTGCCTAAGTCATATATACCCCAAAAGTCAAACTTAGGATAAATATAAGTCTCAAATTTGATTAATTAGAGCCTCTTTTGGTAGCCCACATTTTTCATACGAATTTTCCACTTTTCTTTTCTTTCTGTTGTCCTTCTATCTCAAATCATAAGCCTTAAGCCAAAACCAAAAACAAGCTCTTGGATTCAACAATCTCTCCAAGCCAAAGCCTCTTCATGTAAGTTAAAGCAAGTATAAACTCTTTGTTTATTTTCTTTCTTGTAATATAGATGTAAAATCTATGTTAAGATGAGTTTAATGTCATATGAGTTGAATTGTTTTATGCATTGATAAATGTTAGGTTGTGTTTTATTGTTATATGAACTTGTTTATGTGTTATGGACTTAGTGAGAAGTGTTAATGAGGATTGAAGTTGATTTGAGTAGTTAAGTTTGAAGTGAAGAGTAGGAGAGGGTTTGATGTGAATGAAGTAGTTTGATGTGTTGTTATGATGTCCAAAGTTGCTAGGATTGGTTGATGTGGATAGAAGATGGTGTATGAAGCTAAATATGTGTTTGAAGAAGGATTAAAAGTGTTTTATGTTGAAAATTTCCAAAGTGTAAAACATGGGAAGTAAACACTTTTCAAACAAGTCTGTTTTTGAGTGTATGCCAGCATTTGGTACTTCAACGCCATCGACGTAGAGGAGGTGTTGAATGTGATCAGAACCGATTTTTCTAACACTACTTAAAACACCGCCGGCTTTTGTAAAGAAATTGGCCAGCGTTTATTTTTCAAATCGTATGTCGGCCACTAGGGCTTCAACGCCGTCGGCCTTCAAACGGTGTTGAATAAGAACAGAATCGATTTTTTCAATGTCAAGCTTAATGCCGCCAGCGTATAATTTCAACGCTGTCGACGTTCAGCTTAATTTTGCCTGTGTAAATAGAATGCGTATCCCTTGAGTTTTTACAATTTCAACCTTCTTCAATTGTCATTCTTTACTTCATTTATGGTCTTCTAATGAATTTATAAGCTATATAAACATGTTTTATGTATGAATTAGATGTTAAAACTATATGTTAAGTTTATTGAATCTCCTTATATAGTTAATTTAGGATTATGTTATATATATATATATATATTCTACGTTTGATTATTGATTTGTTTTGATATTTCTTATTTCAGTTAAAGGTTCTTCAGTTGATTCTCCTCTGTGTGAATATAGTAATACACTATTGGGTTCAGGTACGTAATAGTTTGCTTGTTGTATGCTAGGAATAGGCATTATTAAAATTGATTTAATTTTATTCGACTTAATACTTTGATGAATTGGATGTCTATTACGTTGTTTAATCTGGTCCGAGGAGTAGCAAATCTGTCATGATGCAATGACATGTTAGTTAGGCGCTTAACCTAAGTCATGATGCAATGACTTTACCATGATGCAATGGTACGCTATGATGTAATAGCGATTCGTTTTTAGTTAAGTGGATAGCCGATAGGGAGAATAGTATCCGAGTAACGTTTGCTTAAGCTTAAGAGGAAATGACATGATTTAGTTCAAAGTTTATAGGGACTTGTGAACTTGATCCATGTTGTGGACTAAGCTTAAGTAGAGTCGGGCAACGACTTTTGAGCCCTAAATGAAGCTATTTTTTATGGAATAGATATAGGAGATATAAGTATTCGTACTGTTTATATCAACCCCCCTGAGTAGCTGCTATTACACAGGACCCCTAAATTCCCAGAGCGTAATTCCGGGGTTTGAATACCCTACTGTTGTTTTGTAAAAAGAAAACTTAACAAGATAATGACTTGACTATTGATGTCTTTCATTTGATTTAAGTTTGCTTGACAAATTGTTTTTGTATTTGTTATTGCGTACTGGGCCTTTGGCTCACTTTTGCTGCTTTATAGGTAATGAAGATAAGTTGTATGATGATCTAGGATATGGGTCAAATTTTGAGAGATTCATGGACGAGTGGGACAAGTAAGACTCGAATGCCCTTAGATTTTAGAGAAGCTTTTGTTTAAAGCATAATTCTCTGTATAGAAGACTTGTTAAATAAGCTTAAGTTGTAAAAGACCTCAAGATCTCTTTAGGTTATTTTTGTATCGATAACAACTTATAACTTTGTAGTGTCTCATATTGACACTAAACTTTGTACATATAATGTATATATGTATGGAATGCTTTTATTAGCAATCTTGTTTTGTTAAAAGTTATTCATAAAGTGTTAGTAGATTTGATCAAACAATTCTCACAAACTATTAGTTTTAGGATAATCTTACTTATAATGTGAAAATGTTATATGTGGTTGGGGACTCGGTACTCTAAATCTCGAGATTTAGTGAGTCGGGTCTTTACACCATTATCACTGTCTGCTAGGTCTTTACTGGTTAAAGCCAAAGACATCCAGAAAAAAAAATTAAGCCAAATAAAATTAAGTTCATTTATATATCTGTTCCTATAGACAATAATCAGAAAACTAAACCTGCAAGCAAATACAATAAACAAGGAAAGGTCGTACCTTTTCAATTTCAGGAAAATTCTCCAAATCTAAAATCCCTTGTGAACAACAATAGAAAATCTCCAAATCTCCTTTTATGGAAACTACAACAACAACTTCTTCTTCTTCTTCTATCAAACACCTCAAAATCCCAAAAGAACATATCTTTCTCCAAAATCCTAATATGGAAATCAACAAGAACAAACAAATTTCTCTATAAAATCGAACTTTTATAGAATCTTTGGTTTTTAGGATAAGAACTTACCTTTAATTCTTTCTGAAACCCAAACCCTAGGTTTTCTTCAATTATCATTAGAAAAACTCCAAAAAAAAAAAAAAAAACAACTTCCTCAAAAACCCTAGATTTGAGAAATTAATAAGAACATACATGATTCGTCAAAAATAATCTTTTCATTTCAAATCTACGATAAAGAAGATGTAACTTACTTGATTCAAATCTTACTCCTTGATCGATTCCTTAAAGAACATATCCTAATTAAAAACTAGGGTTTCTCCAAAGAACTCCTTCAAAAACACAAAAATTTACGAGAAAGATGTTGTTTCCATATAAATCTACACGAATCTTGATTAGATCGACTTACCCAGATCGAAGATCTTGTTTTCCTTCAGATTTCCCTCTTAAGCACTCCCAAAACCCTAACAGACACTCTCTGGTCGAAAAGAAAGGAAGAACTTATGAGAAATTCGAACCCTAAAATTCTATTTATAATAAACATTTAGGCAAGAAAGCGGGCACCTATGCCAACGGCCTTTCCTTTAATGCCGACGGCCTTTGTACTTATGCCAGTAACCTTTATGTCGGCTTTCACTAATCTTCACAAAAAGTCCGAGATCTTTATGCCAACATCTTTCACATATAGGCTAGCGGCCTAGAAACCAACATTCCTTTGTCAAAAGCTATCCTTCAAACATCTCTATATCATAGACAAAACCATTAACTTAATACTAAGGTGGACCATAAAACCCTCTTATTTTTCAACATATGACAACTTTTGCCCTTTATCATAATTCATTGAAGATTTACTATCTTTAAGGATTTATTGACCATCATCAATGTGAGGGATGATTATTATATATCTCATTTATTAGGAATGACCAACATTTCTCTCTCCTTAATTAACAAATGACATTCCTTTACCTTTCTTTATAAAATAATTTTCTGTATATTACACTTACTCTTTAGGATTTGGCTTGGTGTTGCTTGGCAAGGATCCTTAAGGTTGCTTTAAAAGGATCATGGCCTTTTGACCAACTTGATTTTCTAAGTTGTGAATGGAGGCTTCATGATTTCTCAAAGTTGCTTCAATTTTCTATTGACACACTTCTGAAATCTTAACAAATTGAGTCATGAGCTCCTTAAGTGATGGTTACTTGCTTTGAAGAAGAGGAAGAGGTGGTAGCCTTTAATGACCAGGAGGTGGCATGTCAGAGTTATGAAAATTTGAGTTATTCCACCTAAAATTTAGATGATTCTTTCACCTCATATTATGTGTATTGCTAAAAGGATCTTTACGGGATCTATTGGAATTTCTCATGTAGTCCACTTGTTTAAACTGATGAAACTCATGGTTTCCAAGCAAAACTTGAATTCATGCATGCTAATTTCTAATTTTGTGGCATTGTTAAAAGAACTCACAACACCCAATTCATACACTCTAATTGGCTTCTTATCTTTCAATCGCACAGATGACCATTGATAATGATTATTTTTCATGTCTTTAATTGATTACATACTCTCTTCTCAAGTTTTATAATTGAGGCTTCTTCTAGCAGTGGCATCAATCAATTGCCCCATCTGATAATTCAAACCATTATAAAACGTTTGAACTTAAGTACACTCTAGTAAACCATAATAAAGGCATTTCCTAAGAAACTCCTCCCATCCCTCTGATACCTTATACAACATCTCTAATTCAATTTGACAAATAGAAGATATGTCTGCCCTTAACTTTTTTGTTCTAGAAGGTGGAAAATACTTCCTCATGAATAGCTCTGTCATTTGTTGTTGAGTTGTAATAATATTCCATAGTAAACTATTCAACAATTGCTTTGCTTTGTTCCTTAAAGACGAAGGAAGCAACCTTAACCATATCTCATCATTTGAAGCTCCATTGATCTTGAAAATATCACAAATCTTTAAAAATTGTTGGAGGTGAGCATTCAAATCCTCATCTTGAAATCCATTGATTTGCACATATTATTGTACTATTTCAATGATGTTTGGCTTTATCTTAAAATTGTTGGCAGCTACTCGTGGATGTGTAATGCTGGTGTTAGATCCATCCAAGCTTAGTCTACAAAAGTCTAACATTGTCCTCAAAGCTATAGCTTGATTTTCTCCACCATTATGATCAAAATCCCTGCTTCCATCACATCTCCATCAACTGGATCAGCCATCACTACTTCTTTAAACTGGTCTCCTTTGAATTGAATTGGTGAGCTTATAACAATCTCCTTGGTAGATTTCTTCTATTTCTGACAATCGTTCATCCAAGTTTGGCATTGTAATCAAGTAAACCTAATGATTGCCTTCTTGTCATGCACTTTCAAGAAACAAGGAAATTTTCGCTCATGATTTACAAACAAAAATAGAAATAGTAAACAAAAAGAAGAAGAATGGAAGATTAATAGTATTAGGTTTTTAAAATATTATCATTCTCCCATAACGACGCCATACTTGCACATTGATAGCTTTGCATGACTTGAAATGTACACCAAAGTGCCGAATTCTATATCATATTTCATCATTTTCCCCAAGCTCTTAAGTTATAGAGGATATTTCAAAGGAGCTAATTTGTAAGGACTATTACCTAGTAAGCTTCAAAATATGGCCCAAGCCATCTCATCGAGATAAACACGGCTAAGGCAGACTTGTCCATCTAGGTGTACCTAACTTTTAGGCCTTAGAGGGCATGACTAACACAATATATGAGTTGGTGCTCTCTTCCTTCTGCTCTAACCAATACAGAGGAAAGGCAAAGTGTACTGATCGAGAGGTACAAGTACAAAACCTCTCTCGAGATAGGTGTCAATAGGATATGTAGGGTAGTAAGGAACATCATCAATTTTGTGAAGGCGTCTTTACACTATTTTTTCCACTTAATGATGTTCATATTCTTAATGGTTTTGAAGAACATCGTGCAACAATCAGCACCCTTAGACATAAATCTATTGAGGTTAGCATTTCTTCCTATGAGTCATTGCAAATCTTTGACTGATTGGGGCAATGCCATGTTGAGCACTATGTGTATTTTTTTTTTTTTTAGATTTGTTTCATTGCCCTGCTGAGTAATCAGATACCTAAGGAACTTCTTAGAAGTAGCCTAAAAAATGCATTTATAGGGATTTAGTTTCATCTTCAAAGGTTTCTCATAGGTTGGCTAGGTAGTCATTAGGCATACAAATTTGGACAGTCATTTCACCTGCATACACTTCCTTATTCTTTCCTATCAAAGGTTTGAAAACCTCAATGGCCATCCATTGGTAGGTCGCCCCCACATTTTATAAGCAAATGGCATGACTTTATAGCAATATGTATCAAAGGTGATTGATGAATGAGGTGTGGACCTTGTTTTCTAGTTCCATTTTGATTTAATTGTTGCTAGAGAATGCATCCATAAAGCTTAGTAATGCATGACCAGTGATAGAGTTAACCAACTGGTTAATCTTAGGAAATGGAAAGAAACTTTTAAGGTAGGCCTTGTTAAGGTCGATGTGCCAAACACACATGCACCACTTTCTACTAGCCTTTTTGACTATCAATATGTTGACAAGCTTAGTGATATATTATTCTTGGATAAATCTGGCCTTTAATAATTTCTGAACATCCTCTTCTATAGCAACTTATCTTTCTGGAGCCTAATGCCTCTTTTTTAATTTGACAAGCTTAGCTTTTGAAATGATGCTCAAGCATTGGGTTGGGGATATTCTTCACATGTTTATGGGGACCATATGAAACTATCTACATTGTCACACAAGAAAGCAATTAGAATCTTTTTTTGATCGTTTGACAGGTAGACTTCTATTTTAGTGGTTCGATTAAGCTTATCACCTATGGCTACCTCCTCTGTTTCTTGGTCGGTTCTCCCCTTTGCTTAAGCTTTCACTTAGGTATAGTCTTAATCTATTATATCTAATCTATTGTCAAGGATTTTAAGTTGAGCTCCCTAGATAGTTTCTAGTTTCCTTTACATGTTCTCAATCTTGAAGGAGAATAGTAATTCTACCTTCAAGTGCATAAACGAATTGACCATGCTAAAAGTCAATTCACTCAACTTGTCAAGTATCATATTATAGGCTCACCAACAATCTATCACTAAGAATTCAATGTCATGAGTGACTGCATTCTCGTTACCTTCTAGTTGCATACCGGGAGATGATGCCCTTAACTTGAATAAGCTAGTTGTTGAAACCTAAACAGTTCATAGTCATACGATTTTAGGGTTTTTTTGAGCTTGGGAGCCATCATTTGAAAGGTTTTATTGAAAATGATGTTGGCATTACTGCTAATGTCTATCATAACCTTGTTGACTTGAAATTTTGTGGAACGAACATAATTAATTAGCACATCACGTAAAGGAGTCTAGATTCCCTCCAATTATTATCGGTAAAGGATACGGAGTTGTCAACTCTTGACTTCTTGGCTTAGAGGTCCAAGAAATAATTAAAGCATCATTGTGGGGACCTTCATTCCTATAGGAACTACCTTATGTAAGATAGCTTGCACAAAGGAGGAGTCTTCCTAAAGAATCATGGGGAAGGCACTCTTCTTGCCTTACTTCTCTTCAAAGATCCTTTTCAAAATGCCTTCCAACTAGTCATTATTTAAATGCCAAGAAGGGCGATCCACACCATTAGTTGGCCGAACTTAGGAAGCCTCTACCTATTAAGGTCCAGCAAACATCTGATCATGAGGATCCGTAAGTTTAATCTATTGCTTCTCTATTTGGTCATCACATCCATCAGATTTTGATTCGTTACCCCGTTTAGCTAGGTACCACTGGTGCTTAAACTCATTAATGCAAGAATGAAGCCTTTAACTCTATCATTGTGGTTGTACCACATTTTTTCCACCTCCTCCATTTGGTGCGAAGCCACAAGATTAGAAACTATGGGTTGTTCTCCTACTATTAAGGTAGCATGATTTCTACTATTAGCACTTCTAGAGTTTCTAGCCATGGTTAATATGGAATGAAATAATGGTAAGAAAAAAAATTCTAAAAGCATAGGGTTTTACATTCTTTCATAGATCGTAACAAAAAGTTGGTTCCATAACTTATCATTAGAGTATCTTAGATCTAGATATCTAGATTGATGGGTTTGTAAAACAACAACTAGTCAGTGGACACTAGGGGATTGTTTGGTATAGCCACTTCAACGGCTAAGTTGATAGAGTGTATAAGAGAATAAGTAAAATGACAAAGTAATGCATGGAGGTTAACACATTTTTCATTAGAAGACATTTAGATGAGTATTTCTTAATCATCTTGAATAGTGGTTACTTATTCGTGGAGGTAGTGGCGATCATGGAGGTCACATGATTAGGTGATCGCGGAGTCACTAAGCCATGTTGTGGGAATGTAGGAGATTGAGGCGATGCGGTGTAAGTAGAGAGAGTTTTTCCAAGCGAGAAAATCCAACTGAGCATAATATGTTTAACTGATCGTGATGCACTTAACCAACAAAGTTAGGGATAGAGGAGTGTATGTAAAAGGGTCTGAGCTATCTTATGGCTTAATCAGATTAGATTAGGTTTAGGAAGCTGTTTGTCTAAATATGTCTATCAACAAGTGGTATAAATTATATTTATTAAGTTCATAAAATATAGAGAGTAAATTTAAAAAATTTGAAAAAAAATAATAAATCAAATTTTACTTTTTATAATAATGAAAAGTTAAGATCTGTAAATAATATTCAACTAAATTAATAAGGCAAAAATTGAAACGCATAAAATATAAAATACTTAAGAAGTATTGTTTTTATGGATTGTAGTGAGAAATGGATATTAAGTTATGAGTTGCAATCTACAATTAAATTAGCTAATTGGAGATAACATGTGCGAAAAAGAAATGATAAGTAAAGCATTGTTTGTAAGTCGTGACTTGAGTATTTAAGAGATATCATTGGTATGTTACAAGTTTAATATGAAGTTAAAAATTTTTAAACTTTCAAAATTTTTTATGGTGTTATTTTTTTAACTTTTTAATTTATTTAATTAATGCGCATGATTAAAAAATAAAACTTTAGATGTATGTTACAATGAAATCTATAAGTAAATAAATACAAAACAATGAAATTTATGAATAATAAAGAAAGAAATTGTATATTTATTATTTCACTTAACAATTACAATTACATCAGAAATTAAAAAAAGAAAAACTAAACATATTTAGTTCATGATGGGGAAAAAATGTGGAATGGTTTCCATAAGGAGAATGTTCAATTTTGTCTAGATAAAATAATCTGCTCCTCCATAAATCTATCAATCAATTCACAAATAATATAGAAGAATATGAATTTAATTTGATAAATCTTGTAATCTTCGGTTGTGGTGGCTTTTTGCTTTTAAAATAAACATGAAGCTAAAGTTTTTCAAAAATTTGTAAAAGTTCTAACAAGTTCCATTCAGCTTCAATCGTCATCACCCATATAGTCAAGTGCACTTACCGAAGTAGCACAAAAAGTATTCAGTCATATTCCTTGGGGATCATTAGCATCTATCATATTCGCTTTTTTATTTATTATCTAGCCAAACAAAAATTCAGAAGAACATTATGAATAGCAAAACCTAAAGCAAGGTTAAGACTAATTATATACATGTTTTCAAGGAAAATTTATGAGATAAGTTTGTTAATGCAAGAAAGAACTTAGGATTTGCTTCACTAAGTCTGTATCATGTGATTTCTTAATAAATTCAACAAATTGTTGCTAGGTATACTTGTACTGTCAAATTCACTAAGGTAAGCTAAAACCTCTCTCAAGGACAAAAACTCTAGATCTAAATCAGACCACTGAAATTTCTTTATAAGCTATTAGCAACATAGATCCACATAAAGATCAGTAATCCTTTGATTAAAACTCATTTTAACGAATTCAAAATCAAGTGACGAAAAGTTTCACCATCTCTATCTTTAGGTGATTAAGAGCAACTTCATTAGTAGCCTAAAACTATTCAAAAGGACAATTTCTCATTTTATTTAGTTGAAATCAAACATGAATTTAAGTAATGAACTCACATAAACTCATGAATTAGGGTTCAAGCTACTAATAATTACAAGTACCTAGTTAGTATTTAATTAAAACACATTGAAATAACATGAATCGGGTCTTGGATTCACAAACCCTAAGTAAAATAATTATTTCTCCATAGATATGAACATTAAACACAAATTTAAGAGGAATAATATGAAATAGAAATGAATGTTACAGATTAAGCACAAAAATCTTGTAAGAACAAATGCCGGGTTAATGTAAAATTGTCTACAAAATTTGAATTTCTACAAAAAAAAAAAAAAAAAAGTTTCTCTCACTAGAAATTTTCTCCATACTCTTTACTATGTCAAAAATTTGTTGCATATGATACAATACATTTTTACAACATATGTGCATGTTTATTTATAGTAATTAGGGCTTAGAAAACGTGAAGATATTATTCGCTAATATGGTAGATTCTTTTTAACGGATTATGTTTCATTCTTATCCACATGAGAGCAAGGCAGCATATGTATGACAACAAGGATAGAGCTACTTTTCGAGACTTGAAATGCAGGTGCGAAGGTTGACCATGATATAAGTTGTATCTTTTCATCAGAGGCATTATTTACCTTCGGTTCATATTGTGGTTAAAACCTAGGAGTGATTGAGGATGTGGTTTAGGCCGTGTTTCTTCTTTGTTAGAGTGCGATTTGTCTAAGCTTGAATTGCGAGTGTAACCACGTTCATGACTTAAGGTTTGGTTGGCATTTTGCCCTATTTCTTGCCCTCAATTCATTCTCTAAAGGCGTGGTTGAATCCAGCCTTCAACTATTTTAGTTGTTTTGCTCCAAATATGATTTAAATCATTTTGTTTCTTCTTTTCTTGATCTCACGAGGTGAAAAACAACATTTCGTTATAATCACCCAAATTTACACAACTCAAATATAATAGTTATTAAGTAAATAATGTAAAATCTTTTAAAAGATTTTGAGAAAAGTCACAAGAATCACTCCTAATTTTTTTTTCACGATCTAAAAATATTAAAATATGAACAATTTAATTATCAATTAAAAATTTGAATTGTTATAAATAAAATTTCAAGATAAAATTTTTCCATAACTTCTTGATAATACTCCGTAAATATAAAAAGGGTAAAATTCGATATGTATACATAAAGGAATGAAAATGAGATATCTTAATTACTACTTTATCTAGATGATGGTATAATAAAAGTTATAAAATAAAATGTTCTTGATAATTAAAGAAATAAATTATGAGTAAATAATTAACTATAAAAGAATGATACTAAACCTAAATAACTTAAATCTTAAGATGTTTCATGAAAACAAAAAATGACAAGAAACATCAAACCACTACAAAAGAAGAATAAAACAATGTAACCATATAATATATGCAACAAACAAACTTGAAACAAAGAAACAATTATAAAATAATGCCGACTTTCAATATGCTTTACAATAATGAAAAACAATGAGAAACATCAAGCAGGCATAATAATAAATACATATATGCAATAGGTAAATTGAATAAAATATAGATTATCAAATAATTCAAAATTACAATGGAAGTGAAATATAACACCAAACTTTAATAAAAAAATAATTGGAGTAGCACAATGAAAGTATGAGTGAAAGAATAAATCATAAAATGATCGAAAGCTTTTGAATTATAAAATTTAAAGTTAATATAAAATGTTAACTACCAATAGATAATCAAAACATTTGTTTATCTAAGTTAGAAATTGCTTAATTAACTAGTATAATAGATGGTTAATTTTGAACTTTGATTAGAATGTAATATAAAAATTAAGCTTAGATAGTTTATCTAAATTGAGTAAATTAAATTATAGGTTATAAATAGATAGATTAACATAAATCAAATTCATAAATAGATTTAATCAAAATTGAGATTTCAAATATTCCTATACAATTATCTATTTGCTTCAACTATCCATTTCATGAATCAAATTTCCTAATTGTTTTCAACCATGAAAATTGAATTATATTCTTTTTAAAATTGTCCATTTACTTTAACAATTTTTTTAACAAATCAAATTTTCTCATCTTTCTGTCATTCTCAAACTGAATTTCTATTCTTTCAATTTCAAATCTCTAAACCCTTGGAAAAACTCAATTTTAATGTTTAGCAAATTTGTAAACTCTAAACTTTAGTCTATTTTATAAATTGAATTATTTAATTCTTTACAATCATTAATTTGAACCCCTTTTTCTTCCAATTTATAAATGACCCAAATTCTAAGTTCAACTTTCTAAATCTATAAAATGCCTTAATTTAGACATTTAACTTAAATCATATTCCTTTAATTCTCATAAATTTTGAATTCATCTACTTGTTTAAAAATATTAGTTCTCAAGCCCAAACTCAAACTAAATATTAAGTTTTTACAAATTTAATTTCTACACTAGATTCCCAATTCAAGTGGTTAATTTTATCTCCATATATGCTAAAATTTCTTTCTAATTGTTTTAATACTCAATATAGTCATCTAAAGATTTAAACTGCATCCCTTATCCGCGAATATTCTTTAAATATCTCCTTAACTTTATCTTTTCTTTACTTTTCATTTTTCTTCACCAGCCACTTCTTTTCATTCTCCTTTCTTTCTTCTTTCTCTTCTCTCCCTCTTCATTCCTTTTACGTTTCTTTCTTTCTTTTCTTTCTCCCTCAAAAATCAAACTCAAATCTTACATTCAACAAAATCATAAGGAGAAGTAGAAGATGAAATCAAGAAGGAAGATGGGAAACATGCATGAAAAACTGCAACAACTAAGGAGAAGTAGTATTAGGAAGAACAAGTTTCTTATGCATATCAAACAAGTAAGTTCGTTATTTTCTTTGATTTATTTGTTACAAATTCATGGGTATGATGGATAAATGTTAGTTATATATAGAGTTTGCGATAAAAATAATAGATTAGTAATATGAGAACTTACAAGTTAAAACCTAATCATGCATATCCATAAGTATATCAAGTGTTTGATAAAATGATTAAAGAAAATATGAAGTAGAAATATATCTAGAAGTGATATAAATTATGGCTATGACTTATATGTTAAGTTTGTGATGTGAAACAAGTAATTAAACTAGTAGAATTTTAAAGAAAAGACAAAGGAAGTGAAAAACTACCATAGGGGAATGATCACGAGTGTGATTGTACCCATTATGCTCTTGGATTTGAAGTTTAAAATTGATCACTGACGTGATCTAGCTTGTGATGGATACTAATTTGTAAATCCGAGGCCATAACGGGCGTGATTGATCCTATTATAAATTCTACATTAAAAACTTTGGACCATCACGGGCATGATCCATCTCATGATGATATCAGATTTGAAAATTTTAGGCAATCATAGGCATCATGCAACCCATGATCGCCTCTAATTACTTGTTTTTCCCTTATCACAAGCGTGATCAATGGTGTGATGATCATCACACGTTTCATCATGAGCGTGATGGAGCCCCTACATAAAAAAATGAAAAAAAAAAGATGAAATAAAATGATAGATGATAGCTAATATGATGTGTTAGTATTTGTATAATTAAGAATGAGTTAAATAAATTAATAGGTTTAGTTATTAATTTAGGTTAATATAGTTTCTAAGTATAAAATGAACTTAGTCAATAATCTTAAGTCCAACATAACTTAAAGAACCTTAATGAGTTAAAATAAAATAGATCTATCAAGTTTAACCAATTTAGTTAAGTTAAGTTATTTTTATATAAATGTAAATTGAAATGTAGAGTAAATTAATAGACTTAAGTTAATATAAATCTTAGATATAAAATGAATTAGTTAGTAAATCTAAGTTCAACTTAGTTTAATGAACTAAAATGAGTTAGATTTATTAAGTCTATTCGACTTGGTTAACTTAAGTTAATTTAGGCTAAATAGCTTGTAATTGGTTTAGATTAATATACTAGGCCAAACCATGAATAATAAGAGGAATATGTTGTTTCAAATGTATGTTTGTTAGGAGAAATAAGTACTTTGTTATAAGTTAAGAATTTATTTAGAAACTTGAAAATAAATAATAACATGATAGTGTTTTTATAATGAATGACTTATAAACAAAAGAAAAGCGATGATTTGACAGACAATGGAGAACTATCCATATCTTGGTGGGGTGATTTTTGTAACTATGGCGGGATTCCTATTTAGTGTCTAATTAAATAAGTTTTTTGTATAAATCTATATTTCAATCAAGTATAGAATAATGAACTAAAAATGAATTTAAATATTAAAATTTGATAGAATATATACTAAGAAAAGTATTGAGTGCTTATTATTTATTTTCATAGGATGAATAGAATAATATTTCGAATTTTTCAAAAGGTTTCAGTGACTCGGCAAGGATGACATGTAGGTAACTTGACCTTATCACCTTGTTTGTATTTGTAAGGTAGTTGCACATGTATTAAAATAAATATAACTAGTTGTGTGTTGGGGATTGGGTACTCGTTTGTTGTTTGATGATTGTTTGGTTGATAAACTATTAAAGTACAAGTGATCATACATTGCTTGTAATAATTGAGTTGTTTTTATTTAAGAGTATTTGTTATGGAATTATCACTTTAATAATTGAACCTAATACTATCTGGTTAATTAATTAAACAAACATGCATTACACGACAACATACTTGCATTAGCATGGTACTCATGTCACTTATTAATATTCCGATTGTGTTTATACTTTGACGAATCCAATGAATATAGCTAAGGTTACCATAGGGTTATCAGCCCTATCGAAACTAAGTAGGCACCGAAGGACATCACCAGAGTTGGAGTCAGTTGCAGGATATTAATACTTAGTGGATTTTTTGATGTTTTGAGGTGAAGTTGAGATTATGTTACTAGTATAGATACATACATATATATATATATATATATATATAACACAATGAGTTTAAAAAGAAATCCTCTTTCCTTAGTCTTTCTAAGGTGAAGTTGAGGTTATGTTCATAGCATATATATAAATAACAATGAGTTTAAAAAGAAATCCTTATTCCTTAGTATTTCTAAGGTGAAGTTGAGGTTATGTTCCTAGTATAGATATAAATAATAATGAGTTTAAAAAGAAATCCTTATTCCTTAGTCTTTCTAAGGTGAAGTTGAGGTTGTGTTCCTAGTATATATATATAAACAATAATGAGTTTAAAAAGAAATCCTCATTCCTTAGTCATTAGTCTCTCCTAGGCATGAATGACTTAAGCTAGTCCTTTAACTCCTAAGGGAGGGCGTAAATCTCTATTGGTTTAGATTCCGGTCATCTAAACTGTGCATGTCATATGGTTGAGTGTAGCATTGCATATGCTTGTTAATAATACTTGTTTGATGTGTGGTCTAGTTTTATTATTCACTGAGCTGTGGATTAGCTCACACCCCTATAGTTTTTGTGTAGGAGTAATTCAAGTTTGAAACGGGCTAAGATTGTGTGGAGTGAAGATAGGAAGATGGAAATATAAACTTAGATTATGAATTAGATTCATTCTATAGTTATTTGAACTTTTGTATCATGTAAATTGAACATAGAAAAGATTTAGATAAAATTGAATATTAGTTTGAGACTTTGTAATACTTAGGTTATCTATCCTATTTTACTCTTTACTAGGGATACTGATTCTCTGCGGTTTTGGTGGATTATGGGAAATCATATTTCTTAGCTATCAATATGTATTTTCACAATTTAAAACTTATATTGCAATTATTAAGTAGAGTTTTGCAACCTCTAACTTGTAAAATGGTTTTTATATTACAGGTGTACATACACGTGGTATGATAACTTCAAGTTAATCCTACTAGGCTCCTTTTAGGGTTATGACAGAGTTTAGTATCAGAGCTTTAGGTTGCCAGAGATAAGAGTTACCTACCAAGTGGTGAGATGAGATAGATTATGGGTAGAAGGATTAGAATGATAATTAAAACTTTTACACTATAGCAATACATATATATATATATATATATTATCTTAAGTACCTTTGGTGCTATGGTTAAATATTATTTTTATTAGTTACGCTTCCATAAACTCAAATACGACATAAGCTAAAAACAACCATTAACAATAGAGATAAATAATTTAGTTGTGATATGAATGTGTGAAAATTTTACCAGTAAATGGCATGATGATTAAGTGCTTGGTATTGCTTGATGGATATTAGCTAAAATTTTATAAAACTTATTGATCACACTAAATTAATAAACTTGGTTTAAATTTACTTTTGTTGATATCTGAACTAGAATTAATTGGAGTAATGCATGATTTGTTTTTTATGCTATGCTGTGTAATTGTATAATTTTACATGTTGTATATATTATATTACATTTCACTTATTGATATATATATATATAATCGTTGTGAAATTTTTGTGCTATGCTTGTGAATGTTATTATATAGCTATTTGCTTGAAATTAAGTTTAACTAAGGCAAATAAATGATTTTGTGTGATATATATATATATATATATATATATTGTCTTCTAGGATGAAGATAGCGAGTCTAGGATGAAGATAAGGGGTTCAAGATCATTGTCACCACTAGATCTGTATATTGATGAGTTGAATGATGAGGAGGTTGAGGGGTATTAGGATGTGATGGATTTTTCTTTATGTTTTTTGTGTTTGCTTGTTTATGAAATGTTATGGACAAAAGCTTGATGTAGTCATATGACTAACTGTTAATGGGAAAAAATGTTCTTGTTAATACAATATGTAAAAGTTTCCCATTGACTTTTTCTCCTACTACAAGTTCTAACATATTTAGAATATACCAACTTGATATAAAAAACATACAATTATTTTTAATAATTTTATTGATTATATTGTTATTTAGAAATTAACTAAATTTAGAAATATTTAACACTTCATAGACTTTGTTAATTTAAAAATTAACATAACTTCATAAATTGTAAAATTATTCACCAACTTTATATTTAATAAGTTAACTTTGCATGAAAAAAAAATTAAATTATATATATATATATTTTTTGGAGATTAGCATATCCAAAAAAATTATGTTTTTTTAATGAAAAATTATATTGTAGTTAAAAAAATATTACAAAATTCTTAAGTGGTGGCATTGGAATATTACTTAAATGACAAAATAAGAAAAATTAAACCTGTAAATGCCTTTTGCTACAATATAAAACTACTCAAAAAGGTCACTTTCAACATTGATTTAAAAATAAATAAATAAATAAAACAGAGACCCACATAATCATGTTTGGGTAGCTTATGAACTTCGTATGCTTAGCATACTGTGCCTCAAGTGTCACATGCCGATCCGTGTGCACTCATGCCTTCCATTTTTTTTTTCTTTTGTTGTATTAAGCATGCATATTTGCAAAGTCTCCTTTACATGCTTGAGGCTACTTGCCATGTCTTAGAGCATGGAGTTAGACTTCAACATAAGTAGAAGCCACTATTCACTCAACTGAAGGCAATGTTTGGAGGCTTGGAGCTTCAGTGCAAATGCTAGATGTGACTCTAACTACTGATCTTGAATTCATAATTAGAGTCTAATTGATAAGAAAAAGAGTTCAAACAAGCAAATTGTAAGGAAAAATTTTTGCAGAATGTGGAGGGGCAATATGTTCTATATGAGAATAATTAATGCACTAAGATCTAAAAGAGTCACAAAAATGCAATAATTTAGGTATCATTTTAAGGGTTTATTATTAAGTATAGAGTTGCTTACTCTCTGTGTGGTCTAATGGTGGAGTGTTGATACTCTTACTTAACTGTTTAAAGTTTAGTCCCCAACAATAACTAACTTATCAAAAGAAATAAAATAATAAAAAGCAATCTAAAGCATATAGAATTTTTCAAAATGAAGGAAACTAACTTCTAAAACAAAGCAAAAGCCAACCACAAAATAATTGAAGCAATTATAGTGGACATTTTAGTAAAGTCCTTCTATAAACCATACATTTTGAATCAATAAACTAATTTCACTTGAATAATATATTAGACCACTAATGATTCCGAAAGCACCATTTAGTAACATAGTATAGAGACTAGTAAGTCCTAACTCACTTGTCCACACATGAATTCTCTAATAAGTGAATTAGACATTGCAAATGAAGAATTCAAATACAATGCCCTAAGCACTCATTGGCAAAACCACAAAATCATTCTTTTAGAATAATGAAAATCAAATTCTATCCAAAAGTAGACATCCTTTTCTTCTTTTTATGTCATATCTAGCACCACTAAGTGCCAAACATTGCATGACTCCTCTAACCATTGGCATCCATACTTTGACACAATCACTTTCAATATGAACTAGATGCATTACACATCATTCTAGAACCAAAACTTACATATTATAGATTCTTTTGTTAATTTTTCTTAATCCTCATTCCATCTACATGTATATTTGTACATATAAACACATATGTACATGCATATACATATACATATGATGATTGGTAATAAACGGAGTAAACAGAGGCTCTTAGAAAACCACTATATGGACAAGTAATTGATAAATTGAGCAATAAAAATAGTATGAAACAATCTAGAAATTAAAGAGTAAAGTCAACCTATTTAACTCTATGCTTCTTTTATAATAAGCAAGTAAATTGTGGTCAATACAAATTATTGCATGAAGGAGTAGTCTCTTATGATTATTAAACTATCAAATTTAGAAGGGATTTTTTTTTCATATATTAACAAGGGATGCTCTATTATAAAAGACCATATACTAGAAAAACATATCGACGTAATGGAATTTACTGAGTTGAGTTATATTTACAATCTTTTTTTATCTTTAGTGTTTTAAGGTTGAGATTTCACTCCCATGGTAATCCAATATATCAAGCACCTACTAATTGTATAATTTAAATTTACAAATAATTCAGATAAAGGACTTGAGTTGAACTTGTTAATAAAACCGAGACATATTTCTCAGTGTTCACTCACCATTAGTGGCCATTGTTTTATTTAATTTGCAAAGTAGTGATGAATTTTTTCCCATCTTTCTTAATTGCTTTAGAATATTATTAGCAGTAGATACAATTTCATATTAAAACAGTTGTTTTCACCATTTTTACTAAATCACTTTGAAACAAACCATTTCTTACCAGTTTACTAAATCACTCTTAAACATAATAGTTATAGAAGATGCAATTCCATACTAAAATAACCTTTTTTCATCATTTTACTAAATCACTCTAGAACAAGCCTTTTTTTTTTTACCATTTCATTTAATATCAACATTTTCACCGCTTTCAACCAATTAATTGCAGATAGCATTTCATGTAGCAATAACATATTCGACTAAAACATCTTAAGGAGATAAGCATAATGCGGCACATTTCCTTTAACAAAACCATCTATATAATAAAATAGAAGGATTCATACAATACAATAAAAACACAAGAGGAGACATGTACCCAAGGATGGATGCAAAATCAAATTGTTGGGGGGTCTACTATATTTTATATGTGTAGAATATTTATTTATTTATTTCACATTTTCGTTATAGCATATCTATTACTATATATTTATTTGTCAATTTATCGAAAATTAATGCATAAAAACTATATAACATTTGTTTTTAACAAAAAATAAATTATAAAAAAATATTTCAATAAAAACTTGCAAGTAGAAAAAAAAAAGAGAAAATTTTACAAGAATATTGATATATTATGATTGCTTTTTCATAATAACTTTTCATATTTATTTAATTAACAATACTAAAAAAATTTTGAATATAATTAATCAATAATCGATCACTTAATATTTACATCATAAAAATAACTATAAAAAAGGTTTAAACCAAGTCATATAATATATGATATTTACTAATTAATGAAATTAATATTTATTGTATACAACTAATAAAATTAACAACCTAAGATAATTTATTTAATTTAATATAGTTTTATAATGAGTGAATTTGATGCTATTAGTTATTGTGAAAAAAAAAATGTAAAGTTAGAGAGAGAGAGAGAATATCATTAAGCAATAAATGCATCTTGGAAAAAAAAAAGTAAAATGATAACTATATAATTTGAACTAATGACCTCTTAGTTATAAGGCCAAAACTTTTACTACTTAACTATATATCCTAACATATTTTAATGTGCTCTATAATGTATATGTATTTTACATTTTTTTTATAAAACCTTAAAACCCCTATGGACCCTAATCCCCCTCCTTAAATCCTTCCATGCATATACCATTGTTGGTACCTATCTTTAGAAAATAAAAGAAAAAACTTCACAAAGAAATTATCTTCACAACACTTCAAAGGAAAAGTTTAACAACAACTACTAAGGTAGCAATAACACAATCCATTTCAATTGTTTGGACTTCACAACAACCACTTCAAGCACTGTACACTTTGATAACCATTAAATTTTCATTGCGTCTTCTTCCCCTTTGGATTTGAAATATTAAACACAATAGAATGTGACCACCATGTACATTAAGTACCCATACACATGCAACATTGTACAAGGCATGAACCTATGCAATCAAAATGAGGAATGAACCTATACAATCAAAACAATAAAAAGAGAATGACACAAACCTTTAGAAACTCAATTTACATTTCAAAAATCAAAACAATAAAAAGAGTGTAACGAAAAAAAAAAAAGAATATGAATCAATGAAAAAAGACATACCTTGATAATGTTTATACTCAAAATCTCCAATGCATTTGTATCTAGAAAAAAAATATACATGATCAATTTTCAAAAGAGACCAAAATTTCAAAAATTAGTGAAAAAACTTGGGAAGAAATACATTACAATGGAGAAGAAAGAGATATATATATAAAAAAATAAAAATAAAAAGATGAGGCTTGTGATAGAATTGAGAAGAGAGGGAAACAAAATAGTTTTTATAGTAGAAAGAGAATACAAAAGAGAAGGTAGGAACTTAGAAAAATAGCAAAAGTCTGTGGGAAAAGAGAGAGGGATTAGTTGGAGAGAGATCAAGTAGAAGAGTGGGTTTAATTGTTGATATGTCACTAAATTTTCTTAAAATAAAATATCTAAAATTCTATTATAATCTCCAGCAAGGAGTGATTTATCGTTTATTATATATATATATGTATAAATTAAAAGATTTTTTTTTTTTTTACAAGGATAACTTTATTGTATTACATAAAAGTTTAATAACTTGGTCACAAAAACCTTGCTTGTTGCAATTGATTCCTTACGATAGCTGATCCACTTTAAATGATGTTAAATTTTAAAAGTGAATTTTTCCAGCAAGTGTACTGGATTAAATCAAGTAGTAAAAGGATGAGCGAATATCATTCCCACGAGGAAAGTTTAAGTACTAAACTGTTGTTAGTTCAATTTAATATTTAGGTAAAAGAATTCAGATAAATTATTTACGAACACTGCTTTATCTACTAATAAAATGTACTTAATCTACTCAAATACTCTTAATCTCATAAACTTATATGATAATAGAGTGGGAACAAAGATTAAATCCTAGTTTTTACTAAACAAGTTGAATACAAGTTATATTGATTATTAGATCTTTTGTAAATTCAAGTAGAACTATCAAAATTAACCTTAGAACAATCCCGTAACTTCTGTTACTAGAATTATCAAAGGAATCAAATTTACAACTAAGAACCTCCCGATTTATTATTGCCTAATGCCTTAAATTGTATTTCTCCTAATTCCTTAGCAAGAATCCAACTTAATTACATTGCATTTTTCACTAAGATAGTTCCTAAATCTAATATAATATCTCAGCTTCCGCATCTTGTTATTATATCCACATTTATGAAGTCCAATAAAATCAGATTTCACTCCCGAGCAATCTCAATTTCTAATTAACCAAGATACTTCCACATACAAGGTTAATTATAGGACAAACAACGTGAATTTTACAAAGTTCTAACAATCGTATAACACATCTCAACAATTGTTTGAGCAAATCTCGAATTAAATCACATTCCCACTGTAAGAGTTTAGAAAATCATTAAAATGTGTACAAAAAATAACTTAATTACATGACCTAGACTCATTACGAACACAAGATAATAAATTCAGATCATATAAACATAAAAACTTGAATTGAGAAGATAATCTCACCATACAAATTAGTCTACAACTATGATCCATGATAATCTGACAAATCTTGAACAATTAATAACAAAGTTACATTCTAGATCTAAGGTTTTTGTCTAAAACTCTATTGTTCTCTCTATTCTAAAGAAAGTCTCCAAACTGTCATATATCAAGTCTCTCTTTATCTCTCATTCACTTTCCCTTTTTAAAACAAAATAACATACACGACATCTGGTAACTTCCAAATCTAACACCTGCAATTTCAAATTCTACACTGGCGGTGTAGAAGTAGGTGTTAAACATTTTTGAACTGTGGATTCAAACGCTGGTGTAAAGCTGGCAGCGTTGAATGATGATTGGCCAGCGTTGCGTAACGCCGATGGCATTGAATGATGATTAGCCGGCGTTGAATGATTTTCGCACTCCTTGATTTAGCATTGCAACACCAGTGGTGTAGCTTTTGAATTTGCCAGCGTTTGAGTATTTATGCCTTATTTGCTTTGTTTTAAAGCCTATTCCCAGCTCAAAGTTTATTCCCACCAATGATTGCTTCTCTAAATCCTCTATAACATGAATTAGCCAAGTTGCCAAATCAAAGTACCAATTTTTCACATTTCCACAAGCATAAACAGAATTAACTATCAAATAAGAGATGAAAAGTGTATAAATTATGAGTTTATCAATAGCCAAAATTTCTTGTAGTGACAATAGCTAATATGAGAGCTTTTGATCACTTTTCAATTAGTAAGGAGTCCAACCCCTTGTGAGCTTGGATCCTGATAGAAAGCATTTTCAAGCTAATGCCTAGACACTGGTACATAAAAAATACTTATTATGGGATTAAAATAAATTGTTACAGTACATTTATTGCAAGGATAAAATCAAGAAGATTTTGGTTAACATCTAATAATACATGTTTGATAATTTTATTGTAAAAAATATGGTAGACTTACAATAATAAGGTATAATTTTGTACCAATCTCAATTTAATGTATATTTCTCTCTCTAATAAAGTATTTTTTTGTTTGTGAAATAATGTTTTGGATGTTGAGTTACAGCTTAAATAATTCTTTTTCCTTCCATAGATGACAGAATTAAGATCCATTGATGTTCATCTAAAGGATGTACGGATTTGGATATTTTGTGTAACAAGGCTATTACCATTTGATAAAACATTCTAATTTTTTTTTTTTTTTTTTTTTTTGTGATGAGGCAAATGTTTCTCATTTTTTATATTTTTAATTTTGGTAATATTTTTGTAGCTGAATCAACTTTTTCAACTATCATAAAAAAACAATGACCCAAAAAAATCACAAAAACCAACTTTATCCTATTTCTTTGATAATAATGAAAACGAGATAATTTAACATTTTATATATTTTGTATGATAGAAATTTCAATTATTGGCAGGTTTATTTTCCCTTCAATTCCTTATGCTCATAATGATGACAAAGAAAGTGAAGACAAAAAGACTGATAGATTGTTTAAGTAATAGCAAATATAATGCAATTTAGACAAATTAAGATTGTATGGTGTGGTTAATGCAGTTGGTTGATCACGCATTGCAAGTGTGCTGATCTACTCGTGAGTAGTCTCACAATGAGGATACATGTACATGTGTCATAAAGAGAGGCATGAGAAGAGAAGTAAACAAACTCGATTTCTTAAGTGTCCGAGTAAAATAGAAGATTATATCAAGTAGACTCAATCATTCTTGACTCGTTCTTTATTGAATATGCTTTGATTTTTTGTGGAAATATTTCAACAAAATTTTCACGTTGCTCTCAATCTTAGCAATATGGAAAATGACCCTCAAATAAGAAGAGAAGTCTTCTATTTATAGATGTTAAAAATTGATGTGAGCCGTTGGATCATTCCCAAGGATCTAATGGCTAAAAATGGAGCCTTCCTTTTTTTAGCAATGGACTGGGCTTGAAAGAGAGCATGATGGTATTTATAATATAAAAGAAACTAATTACTCTTTTTTGTTTTTATAATATATTGAACTTCCTTTAAGTTCAATATTATTTTTATTTTTATTTTGTATTATATTTTTTATATATATACTACATAACCTTGAATTTCTTTAATGTAATAAAGATTATTTTTCTTATAATATATATACAAAAATATGTATATATCTCATCATAAATTTGAGATTATTACCGATGTTGAACATTTATAAAATATCTTCTAAATATAGTATTTAATGACTCCTTGTGACATTTAAATATAATATACATCCTATCAAATAGTAATGTTATATGACAATAGATATAGATATGTTATAAGAATATAATTTCATAATTATTCAATATTACAAACAGTCAAATATGTGCAACATTTAAATATTATTAAATATCAATTTTGTAACCTTTTATTCTACTCTATCAAATACGATCTGGAAGGTAGGTGTTAGTGACGTTCAAATATTATCAAATATCAACTTTTATGACATTTGTTATCATTATTGTATCAAATATATTTTATAATTTAGGAAAACATCATTAGTACTTTCTTATTAGTAAACATTAATTAGTCTGGCATATTTATATTATCTGTGACGTTCACCTATGCACTTTTCATGACATTTATTAGTAACATTTAATAAACATCAATGTTACTAAATAACAAATTTCCTTATATATTGCTAATTGTAGATAACTTTTTAAGAATAAAAGCTACGTTTGTTTCTTGTTTATTTACATTAATTCCTAGAAAAGATCATGTATGTGCCGATGGAAGTTGCTACTAAAAGGGGAAAAAATAAAATAAAATAAAATAATAAAAGCATAGGCAATCTTTTGAGAGATTGTAATTTTCAACTCCTTTTGTCCTCTTTGCCTTTTGTGGATGCGGATATCAGACCCCCTGATGTAATATAAGATGTGCTGGGACATTCTTTGAACAAATTTATCCTTCAGATTGGGGTTAAAAAAAAAAAAGGAGAAAAGAAAAGTTTTTGAACTGAACCGTAGCTTTCATAAATAATGATATATACATGTTAAATGTGTATGCATTGAATTCTAGGTTTTTCATTTATTTATTTTTTACGGAAACGGTCCTGCGGGAGACTTTCCGATCCGGTGGACTGATAGTTATACATATTGCAATCGTACACTTGGCGCGCAACCACGGATGGTCCACGAGGAGTACTGCAACTTAAAGACACAGGATGGAGCCCTATGATTATGGATCCATGCAAAGTTAGCTCTTGAAAGACACGATGACATTAATGTCCCACTTTTCCTCTCACACGTGTAATTGCTGGATAACTACGATTCCCCCCTTTAGATTTTCCTCCCAATCTTTGATTCCCATTAAGAATTAGGTTTGTACTTTTTTTTTTTCCTCTTCTCTGTGTTTTTTTTTTCCTAATTTGTTTTTCACAGCATATCTTAGTTGCAATTTCAATAAAAATGATGAAATTATTTTTGTAATTTAAAAGGTGCCATTTGAAAGAGAAAATATTTATAGCTTCAAATACCATAGTTGTCATTTGTTATTTCTTTTAAACATAAAATTAGTTTGGATTTAGGTATTTTAAGTGCTGTAACATAAAATTGCATTAATCAAATTGCAGATTATTTATTAATGGTCATATGTCCTAGTGACATCTCCTTTAATATTTCATATAAGAGATTCTAGGTTTGAATCCCTTTTCTCTCTTCTAATTGGTAAAAAAAAAAAAAAAAGCACATTACTTGGATGATATTTTACTAAGAACATCTGTCTAGGAGTAGTTACATTTTTTTTTTTCTATTTTTACCAATAGGAAAATTGCAAAAAAAAAAAAAAAGAAAAATAACATTAATTACAGATTCAAACAATATTTGATACCACAATATGGACTTCATTTTTATGTTTATGAAGAAATTTTTTATATTGTTGTAGCACTCTCGCATGAATGAATTTATTAGTCTATGACTATAGCGTGCGACGCAAATCATATAGCTGAGTTATTTTTAATGCTACAGGGTGATTGGTTTTGATTAATTGAATATGATAGGAAAATAAACAGTATATGTAGAGTCTGGTTTCCAGGCTGTGATTAAAATATTCTTCTCTGAGATTCGAAGGCCATATGAAGGTAATTGAACAATCATCACTAATATTGGCAAATGCCAAATTGGTTGAATTAATAACCTTAAATATCATATAACCGACAAAGTTTTAGTATTCAAATTAACATGGACAATGGTCTTTGGAATAAATTACGTTCGATTCCTCAGGAAAAAAGGAAAAAAAAGTTACCCCTGATATTACCCTCTTTTAATATTTATAGTAGTAATTGGTAGAAAAAAGTAAATAATCAATAACTTCAATAAGTTAGATTAGCCTAATGACTGTAACGTGATTGATTTTGAGGGAAAAAAAATTTAAAACGATGGGGAAAAGATAATAAAATATAGGTTAACAAGGTTGTAATTAGAATATTTTAGTGGACCTTACCCCCACTTAATAAAACTCTTTTTTGTTTTAACTTTTTTGTTTCTTCACTTTTTTATTCAATATAAATATTAAAAAATATATTAACTTTAATATTATAGATTTTTCAAATTAAAAAAATTATATGCAAGTATGTTTGGATAATTTTCTTTAATATTGCCAAAATGCTTGCGGGCCAACCTTGATCCTGAAATTTTATGATTCATCATTAATTTTGATAGGATCAATCTCGTCATTATTCAACGGCTCATATCTTATTTTAATGATTAGATAGCTCCTTCTAAGCTCCTAATACTTATTTTTAGTTTTCAAAATAAGAGTGGATTTCATAAATGTTATTTCTACAATTAATTTTCGATTAAGCATACTTTATCCATATAATATTATTATTCCCAATGGTAAATTCTGGTTTCCGTTACGTGATATTATTATTGGCGGCGGCACATGGGTGTTTCCGTTATTGGTCCTATTAAGTCCGTTTAAGTCTTTAAGGACCCTTTCTAATTTTTAAAACACACACACACACACTCACTTGAAGCTTCTCTATATATACCCCATCTTCATCTTCCTAGTTCATCCCAAAAAAGGGAAATCCCACAAAACACAAAACCTTCACACTTCACTCTCCTACCCCAGCTCTCCTACCTCTACCTGCTACTCTCCTTTTTATTATTTCGCACCTTCTTCCATGGGAACTCAAGTGGAAAGCTTGTGGATATTTGCCCTGGCCTCCAATTTCTCCAATCTATCTTTTCCAAATATCCTCACCCTTGCTTTCCTCCTAGCCTTGGCATGGTTCCTCCTCTCCTTGTACTATTGGGCTTACCCTGGTGGACCGGCCTGGGGTCGATATGGCCGCAAAAGAGCAGTCGAAGGCCACGTGCCGATCCCCGGGCCCCGGGGGCTCCCCATCTTCGGCAGCATGAGCCTTATGTCAGGCCTTGCCCACCACAAGCTGGGTGCCATCGCAAGACGCCTTAAAGCCTCTAGGCTAATGGCAGTTAGCCTTGGGGATACCCGCGTGATAATCACATCCCACCCAGATGTTGCGAAGGAAATCCTGTGCAGTTCGGTGTTCGCTGATCGGCCTATTAAGGAATCAGCTTATGGGCTGATGTTCAATAGAGCCATTGGATTCGCTCCTTATGGGGCCTATTGGCGGACTCTTAGGAAAATCGCAGCCACACACCTGTTTTGCCCAAAGCAAATCAATAGCTCAGCGATGCAAAGAGCCGAGATGGCTTCCCAGATGGTGTCCATGGTGGCAGGATTTCCCGGGACATTCCATGTGCGTGATGTGCTAAAGCGCGCCTCCCTCTATAACATGATGTGTTCGGTCTTCGGACGAGGATATAAATTAAATGAAACATGCGAGGAGACATTAGAATTGAGAGAGCTCGTGGAACAAGGTTATGATTTGTTAGGGAAGCTTAATTGGGCTGACCACCTTCCATGGTTAGCCGTTCTGGATCTCCAAAGAGTACGGTTCGGTTGCAACCGATTGGTTCCGAGAGTGAACCGATTTGTGAACCGCATAATAAGAGAGCATAAAGGAAGGACCAACGAGAAGAGCCATGATTTTGTTGATGTTTTGCTTTCTCTACAAGGACTTGATAAATTAGAAGACTGTGACATGGTCGCGGTGCTTTGGGTAAGTTATCAAACTGTATTCTCGAACGCAACTTGGTAAGGACAATTCGTTGGATGTTTCCATGCGGACAAATATAACAACAACAATAACCAATAATAACTAAAACGTTTATTATTACATATTTCTATATATAAAGTTTACCTGGTCTTTTAGAATTTGTTCTTACTAGTACGTTTCACTATCAAATAAAGTGAATTTGGTTGTTTTTTTGTTCAACGTTTACATCCACCTTTAGAGTGAGTTTGGATTATTTGTTTTCATTAGTATCTATATCATATATATTATATATCAGTATTTAGTTTGTTTAATCAGTTTATGAATGTTTAAAAATAATAAAAAGATGAAATCCAAACGATAGAAACATAACAAACAACATTTACAATAAAAGAAAGAGTCATAATCACTGTTTAATCGGTTTAATCATGATATACTTGGTATACTTTTCAATTTCGTTACTTAATTTAAAATTAATTATCGCACTAAAGGACTGACCACAAGAAACTTTTACATCAAACGAAAGGGTCATAGTCAAATCGATATATTTTTTTTTTTTTTAGTTTTAAGCTTTTTATAAAATAGGCAGGGGATAGCGGTAAGCTAAGTGTTTGTAATTTAGTATATGAACGCTACGTTCTCGTACAACTCAACGTATGATATGTTTTATGTATGATTAAGTTGGCCATGACTTGCTATTTTCTAGTACTCAATAATCAATGATGTCATTGTTTTTGTATCATAGGAAATGATCTTCAGAGGAACAGACACAGTTGCAGTTTTGATAGAGTGGATCCTAGCAAGGATGGTGCTCCATCCTGACATCCAATCAAAAATTCAAGAGGAGCTTGATGGAGTAGTAGGAAGATCACGGCCGCTGATGGAATCAGATGTGCAAGCCCTAGTTTACTTGCAAGCAGTGGTCAAGGAAGTCCTCAGGCTGCACCCTCCAGGCCCACTTCTATCATGGGCCCGATTAGCCATCACTGACACGACCATTGATGGGTACCACATTCCTGCGGGTGCAACGGCTATGGTTAACATGTGGGCCATCACAAGAGACCCAGCCATATGGGAGAACCCATTGGAGTTTATCCCAGAGAGATTTCTGGCTCGGGGTGCTGACGTGGAGTTTCCCGTGTTCGGGTCGGATCTTAGGCTGGCACCGTTTGGGTCGGGCAGGCGGGTTTGTCCTGGAAAGGGGTTGGGCCTGGCTACGGCTACATATTGGACAGCCCGATTGTTGCACGAGTTCGAGTGGGCTAATGCGGGTACTGACCCGGTGGATTTATCCGAGATGCTTAGGCTTTCTTGTGAGATGGCTAGTCCGTTGTGTGTCAAAGTAACTCCTAGGTACTAGGTACTAGGTACTAGTACACATAAATGGTTTAAGATACATACTGGAAAAGTAAAATTTGTAAATAGGAGGTGTCTAAGGTCTAGTACTGTAGTTTGATAATGAAGTTCAAGAACACCCATCTCAATCTTGACTCAACAGGTCTTAGCTGAACTGGGCCCCCCAACTGCCTAGTTTTTTTTTTTTTAATGGTTTTGATGATGTGAATGGGTGATCTTTGACAAGAGTTGACGTTGGGCTAGTGTAAATAAAATATCGTGGTATTTGTTTAAGGATCTAGGTCACTTTCTTCAATGATTTGAATATGATATTCAAAATGCATGAAAGCTTAGCCAAGGGGAAAAAAAGTAAAAAAATGGAAAAGCTAAAACCTACAAGACACGCATGGCTAATCTTGAACATAAAGTATCCAACCTTTTGTATGTAATTGCAACTCCAAGATCTTAACCACGTAATCATAATACATATTAGTATAAAAATAATCTTATAACCAATATTAGCTAGTTTTTATTTGAAATTAACTACTATAATATTCTAAACTGTATTCGACTTTATTCGTATAGTTATCAGTAATCAATAAAATAAGGTATTTGATTTTTTCTTTTGAAATTGTTCCTATTACAGGATAGGTTTTTTTTTTTTTTTTTTTTCCTGGTGGAAAGGTCAAACTATTAGATTTTCTATTCATGAACAAGAAGAAGGGCCATGAGAAATTAGAGAGAATTGACCTTTCTAACCTTAATGATCTTTACCTACATTGATGATAACGATATGTTTTGTATCGACATCGACTTCGGCCTAAAGAAATATATTGGGACAGTGAAATACTTAAAAAAGCCAGATTTCATCATGATGAAAATCTATGTCGTTTTCAATTTCTCTCATCCTCCTTAACCAGTAATAATAAGACGAATTCTTTACCATACTTTATTGCCCACTTGTGAAGGTCGAAAGGCTGTTATTTTCAAGAATCAGATACACACTTCAAGAGAAAACCAAGACGATACGCGTAGGTTATATTTCGAGGAAACTATTATTAGTTAAATGTTGTATACATTATTTACATTCTACTCTATTATGTTATGTGACACAAACATATTGGACGATGAAAAGTTTCAAAGAAAAAAAAGGTCATCAATTCAAAGCTTTTTTGTCCTATGTTGTCCCATGTAATCATGCCCCGCATGTTGGCAAGAGGTCAATTTACAAATTAAAGTCCATGGTCGATGGATACAGCTAGAAGAAAGAAGAAAGAAGAAAGAGGAATCTTCCTTCTTTTGTTCTTTTGAGATATGGATCTAGGTAAACTTAGCATGGAAGTATAAAATCTATATAATATTATAGGGTTTTGGCGGCTTATGCTTACATATTTAAGAAATATGTTTATCTAATAGGGTTATATAAAGAAAAAGAGTTATGGATAGAAATTGTTTAGGTGATCATATAAAGACATTAATCTACTTTTCCTAGACTAAGAAAAAGGAAAACTACACCCTTTTTTTTTTTTTTCAAATAATGATATCATTTACGTGGGTACAACTTCTGCTAATAATGACCTTATACCATTCAATTTTTAATGGGGGGCACCAAAGTAGGAGTTTCTGATGCTTTTTTTTTTTTTTTTGACCCCCTCTACAAAATTTGGCTAATTCGTTATTTATTTGGGTTATGATTTGACAAGTTGCCCACTAATAGATATATATTCCTTCCCATTATTAAATTATATAGTTAGCTTTTACTTAAATCTGGACCTGTAGGGACTGAAATAGGCGACCATATAGCATTGCAACTTGCAATTAGACCCATTATTATCCTAAAACATGATTCTCATAATCAGTTTAAGGAAACATAGATGCATCATCTTCAGATTTAATATTCATAATTGGTTTTAATTTACTTATAGACAACTCTTATTTTTAGTCACGTTCTCACTCTGTGCATGGGATTCAGAGCTAAGCTTTTAAAGTAAATCCTTTCTGTTTCATCACTTCAAAATTCATGGCTAAGAACAGCTGAAATATGATATAAATCCTATTTCAGTCCAAAACATATTACATGGAAAGTAATTTTTTTTAAGGTTTTTTATTAGTTTCAAAAAGGCTTTTCTAAGGACAAAACGTTTTCCATCATAAAGAAAATCATTTCCCTCCTAAAGGATTAACCCGGTCTTTTATAAAAGAGACCTACACCTTTCAAAATCAGCCATCATTTTCTAAATTGGTCTTTAAAATGTCCTTTTCACTGTAGAAAATAATTTGTGTTTAATTTACATTGCGATTACATTAACAGAAGCGCACCCACAATGCCTTTACATAAAAAAACAAAAAGAAAAGCCATCACGCTAAGTAAATAAAATATAAGAAAATTATAAAATAATAATTAGTAGCATAAAGTATAGTATGACAAAATTCATTCCATCTTTCCTAAAAAGCAAATAGTAATATAGGACTGTCAATGTTAATTCGATATTGCTAATGACCTTTTATCACCGTAATTAGAGCTAATAATATAGTAAGAAACACATTGATAAAATTAAATTGTATCTAACTATCAAGGATCAAATATGTGTATAATCCAAAGTACATAAGAATGAATGAAAAAAAAATTAATACAAAGATTCATTAAAAAAAAAAAGTCTTTACTTTTGCCTTGAAGTTGTAATGCTTAGATATGAATTATATTTACCCACAAAAGAAAGAAAAAAAGATACTACGTTTAATGATTAATGACACAATATCGAGTCCTAAACACATCAACTGATTAGAAGTTCTTAGTTCTTGTGTATAAATGTTTTATATGCAAAAAACCTTACTCATTTTGTCATAGAATTGTGATGTGTGGGTATGGAATTGTTTACATGCAAAAGATAGAAAAAACTTAGGTCCTAATGGCTAATAGCAATAACATGGAGTTACAAACACACAAATAGGTGAGAAGTTTATACACAAAGATGATTCGAATGAAAAAAAAAAATTGAACCCAATACTCATTTCTTCATATGAACCCAATTAGTTAACTATCGAATCATCTACACATATTCACGCTTCATTCCTATGTTATGTATACTTATTTGTAAGCAACATAAATAAATTATTATGATTCGATTTTGCATTAACTAAAATGACTTAAAATGAATTGCAATTTAAGTTTTTAGGAAAAAGATCATATAATAGTTTTATTTGGTAAGGTTATGGTACTATGCAATGACAAGGTAGTTTGTTTGCCAATTAAAAAAAAAATTCCTCCATAACATGAGAAGTTAAATAAAAAATTGTTTGTCAAAGAAAATAATAAGCTGTGTCCTATAGTATAACGTCCTAACCTAAAGGCGTTATCAGACCGCCATGTGTCATTACCAAAGATTGACACATAAAGGCTATATTTTCTAATCCATAAATATATGTAACTCAAATATCCCCAATAACTCTCAAATAAAGGATACTTGAAATAAAATGTATAAGCCCCGGAAAATTTCAATAAATAATTCCAAAATGAACTTCGAAAATAAACCCTAAAAATGACTCCAAATTAAACCTGAACTTCAACTAGTCCTAAATCACGAACGAATCCATAATTTCTTAATCTTGAGAAAAATAAGAATCCTTAAAAATAAAGTAAGAATTCAATTGTCTTCAAATTCAAAACCACTACGTACGACAAATTCTATACGTAACTCTGACTTGTAAAAATCGGGTAATATAGAACCCAAAAACAAATTATTAAAAAGTAAATAACGATAAACCTTCAGAAATAAAACCCAATTCAATAATTCCGAAAACGTTAAGAGATATTAAATACTTACAAAAATAAAAATTTAAAATGAATTTCTCAAATCAAATATGTTGTATAAACATAAAACATCAGTTTCCAAATTGGCAAATATTTAAACTAGAAAATCACCTAGGAACCTTAAGTAGAATACAATAGTTTAAGTCTAGCAATCTCGCGTTCTTAGTCCTAGAGGCCAAGGTGTAGTTTAAGTGTGTAGAGTAGCTCGTAGTAATATAAGGTCGCTTAAAAATATCAGATTGGTAAATTTTTGACCTATTTCGAACCCGTTCGGATACAGACTTTGAAAAACGTGTCCTAGGGCTAGAGATATCAAAAATATACCATTAATACCGTTAGACTAGTATTTTCATAAGGATTTTTAAAATATTAGTTTTATAATTTTTCGATAACTAGAATTATCTAATTTTGCGATTATATTCGTATTGCATTACTACTAGTAATTAACTAGTCTTTTGGTACTATTCACTTCTATTTCATTATACAATTTTTTTTATTCTTATAAACCCTTATATTTTTAGATAAATATTTTATATATTATAGAAAATTTGTTTTTCCAAAATTTAGTTCGTTTCGGATTTTTACGGTATCAGTTTCTGTTTAAGACCCGATACTAAAAATAAAATAAATCAATTTAATAATTGAAAAATATTTTATTTTCATAAAATAATTTTTAAAGAATTTTTGAGTTATAAAAATATCAATTATAGCTCATATTCGCGCATTTTGATCATATCGGTAACATATTTGTTGAAATACTAAAATAATTCAAATAATTATTTAATTTTATTTATGAAAATTCTGCCACTCATTTAAAGATATTTTTCTTAATTTTATTTTATATATTTTCTTAATAAAAAGTACTTTTTCAACCCATACTTCAAGTACACTTCAATTGTCACTTCTACACATTATTCAAGTTTTCTTTCACTCATTCTACACTCCATTTCCCCTCAAATGGCAGCTGACCACACTCCTAAAAAATAGCCATTTTTCTTTTATTTTAATATTTAATGATTTAAAGTCTCATTTAGTTAGCAAATTAAGTAACATAAGTTACATTTTCAAAAATCAAGTTACAAGACAATTAAACTTCTCTCTCTCTCTCATTGGAATCACTTGCAGCCCCTCCCAAATCTGCCATTTTTTTTTTTCTTTCAATTAACTAACACACATTAATACACTCCTCTCTCTCTATTTAATGCCTCTTATTTACACCCTTTCATTCCTTTACAACCCTATATCTTTTATACACTCTCTTTTCCTCTCTTTAACTCTTTCTTATCCTTGTTCTTACAAGAAAACAAGCTGCCCCCATTTCCATTTTTGCTTTCACATTCCATTCTTGAAGATCCTTTGAGTAAATCTTCTTCTTAAACTTCCATAGATACTATAGATTGATTATATGGAGGTTTCATGCATCAAATGACTCTCCATAATACCTAAAGGCTAGAGATGATGATGCCAAAACTTTGAAACACTCCTCTTGTTTATGATCTATAATGATATTGCTATATTTGTTGTCTTTAAGAGTTTATTATCTTCATATTTATATTATACTTTATAGATCTAAATTTTTATGAAGCTTTGGTTATGTTTTTGTTTAGATCTATAGGTTTAGAGCTTACTACTATGTATTTCTTTTATATTCATGTTCATATTATGTGTAGATCTTAGATTTAAACTTGCATAAAAATGGTGAAATTTGTATCTAGGCAAGACCCATTTTTAAAAACCACTTTCCAATTGTCAAAATGAAATTTTTACTTGAGATAATGAAGGCTTAATGTATATATATCATCAGGACTTCATTTTATATGGCTTAAAGATGATTTTCAAAGATTATTTTTCATAATAACATGCTATTTTCGAATTTAGGCCAAAGCCTAGTTTAAACACATGTTTTCCAACTCAAAAATGAAGTTTTTATTCAAAAAATGGAAGGCTCATAAGATAGGATATGTAAAGGATGATTTTTCCTAAGTTTAGATGGATTTTATTAAAAGATATGTCCAAAAATAAATTTGGTAAATTCGGATCTCAACCAAGACCAATTTTGAAAACCCATTTTTCAACACAAAAATGAAAGATTTGTTTAGAAAATGGAAGGTTTATGGAATAGGTATCAATAAGAGATGTTTTTGATAAGTAAATGATAGATCTACTAGTAGAGATTCTCAAAATAGGAAGAGATTACAAAATATGAAATTTGAGTTTTATCCAAAATTTGTAAATTCGGATGGTTCCAAAACCATGTCTTAAAAACCCTTTTATCAACTTCAAAACTTGTGTTTTATATGAAAAATGAAGAGTTTAGGTCATAGATATCATCAAGTAATGATTTTTATAAATTAAGATCAGATTTGTTAAGAAAAACATGTAGAACAAGGAGTAGAAATAAAATAGGAAAATTTGAGTTGTTGTCATTTTAAGAAATTCGTAATAATTGAGTAATGGTATGGAAACCCATATTTTTACAAACTGAAAATAAAAGCTCTATTAAATAAATGAAGTCCTTAGTGGCTAGGTATGGTTGAGCCTTGATTTTCTAAGTATCAAATAAGTTTACTTAAAGGAATCACCACAAAAACAGTTTTTACAAATTCGGATTTTAGGATGAACCAATTTTAAAAACATGTTTACAAAGTATAAAATGGGAATTTTTATTGAAAAACAAAGACCTTAAGGAATATACATAATGAAGGCTTAATTTTAACAAGAATAAATAAATTTTCTTCAAAGAATTTTTCTGAAAACAAGTGGGAATTGTCAAGACTACAAGATTGGCCTATCTAAGTTGATTTTTCATAAAGTCTTACAAAGAAAAAGTGTTCTAAAAATTTTCTTTATTAAATATCATCAAGAACATGTATATATATATATATATATATATATCTCATGACATATCATTTATGATAGAAACTTGTTCATATTGCATGTATACTTGCTTTGGATAGTAGAAACATTACAAATATTCACAAAACTACTTTTCGGAATTGAATTTTGCTAATGATCAGAACTGATCAGACCTTTTCGAAGCTTTAAAGTTTTCAAAATTTAAATATGATATTAGAATTAGATAGATCTTTCGAAGTAGATAGAAATCGATATATAATTTTCTAAATTCCGAGTTAAAACGACCAAGTTATGGTCGTTTTAAGTTGGAATTCCCGCTTAGGACGAGAATTAAGAAGTTGATAGTTTGTATGAGATGGAATGGATTAGTTTTGAGTGGAAATACTCATTTGGGTATTTTTCATTTTTAGGTGATCTCGAAATCGACGATTCCTTATCACCGAATTACTTTTACTAAGAGACCGGTGATCCAATGGCCGAGTGAATTTTTCTCTTATTTTGTTACCTTGCTTATGCTTGTAGCTAGTTGCATTAGAATTAGGAAAAAATAAAATTGTAATGAATTGTGATATAATCTTGATTGAATGAATGATAAGTATATCGAGGCGAGACTTGTTGTAAAATCATTGTATGAGTTAGCATAAACTTGAATTGTTTGAAATTCTTTATGATCGCTCTTAACTTACCTAATTCATATGCCAACATTATATGAATAAATTGTACATGCATATCACGTACTGAGTTACATTGTATTGGCTGATATACCTTTGGTGGGACAAAAGTATATTAACGGATAGGTGAGGGGGCCTATGTTAATATTAAGGATATGAAATAGCTTAAGTTAACGGATGTGGGGTGGACACATAAAACCATCACTATAAAACAACAAAGGTTGTATAATCAAGAGAAAGAGATCGGGAGTATGGTTGCATGACTTATGGACCATCCCACACAAGATTGGAATTTATGGTTACATGTCTTATGGACCATCCCAACCCCGAATGGAGGGCATAAATCCATTCACATATGGCTACCTGTCACGCCCCAAAGGTACCTAAACGTGACAGCTCGCCACACTCAATATTAAAGCTTAAGTATGACAATCTTAGTCATTCTCAAAAGCTTTTATATTAAGTGTAAGGCGTACTTTCACAGCTTTAGAGAACCATACATGGAATTATGAAGCTTAAGAAAGTACAATAACAAATTAAGAAAAGAGGATTCATAATATTCAATTACTTATAACAACAATCTTTACAACTTAGGGTCATTTCCCTTTGATTACTAATCCATTATAAGGATATTTGTACATCAATACTAATACTACACTTCATTTAAAATTTCCTTTATCCAAAAGAAATTACCTGATCGCAGGACCTCGTGGCCTTAACCATAAATAGGAAAACTACAAAAGATATCTATGGGGGTATAAGCTAACAGGCTTAGTGAGAATTATTTCCATAAATAACTTCTTGTAACAAAGTTTCAAACAAGTTAATTAAGCAAACAAATGGGATGCGACATACACGTGTGCAAACAAGGGATATAGTTTTCCGGGAACTATATGTTGAATGGATTTGAGCCCTCCATTCAGGGTTTGGTGATACATAACCTCAAAACAAGTAGTTTTAATAAAAAGTTGTATGCTTTCGATCAATCTCGCTAAGCACATGAAGTCTACTTGAATTGAGCTTTGCTTTCGGATTTTCCGCCAAGCATTTCATTTTTCCATAATGCCGCCAAGCAATCGCTTTCAGATCCTCCCCCAAGTGTTGCTTTCGACATGAGCTTACTATCCTTCTCACCCAAGGATAATAACCCAAAATGCAATGTGAATCACTTTGTGGTATACATGAATCCATTTATTTATGATATCATAACATTATTATTATCAAGTTTAAGGTGATCAAAGCATTTCATATAAGCAAGTGTTATACTAAAACAAACATTTTAAATCAATTACGGCCTCGATATTCTTAAAATTTTTCAAAGAATTAATTAACATACACATCCATTTTCCTTTTCCTAACTCTAATGCAACTAAATTACAAGCACAATAAGTATAACATTTAATGGAAATAAATTCGCGATGCCATGTCGACTATTCCTCTACGTGAATAAGTCGTTCACACACTCCACTCAATCGAAATAATCTTCGGGATATAGGTATCCTTCCTCGAAGTCACCTAGCCAAAGAAAATACCCACAATGAGTATTTCTTGATGATTTTCTTGAATTTTGACAAAACAATGTCAAAAGAACTTTAAAGTTCGTATAAAGGAATGTTCAACTTAAAATGACCATAACTTGGTCATTTTAACTCGGAATGCATATGATATACCGATTTCTACCTACTCGAAAAGATCTACCCATTTCCAAAATTATTTTTAACAAACAAGGTCATATAGACTCTGAAACAGTGGCGACAAAATTCACCATGGATTTTCCAATGCAAAAACAACTTTGGTTTAAGAATTCAAAATTTGTTTGATGAATACTTAGTTATCTATATAGTTGAAAAATTCTCTTTTTATGATTACTTAGCTCGTATTCATTCATGCTCAAGTATTTGTTGTCCATTCATGTTGCTCGAGTAAAAAACATGTCGGTTTTGGAGTTTTTAGAAAAATATAGTTTACATGAATTCTCTTTTGTAAATCGCTTGAAATGAACATTTTGTTTCCTTTGTTTTCCAAGATGTTTTATGTTGACATATATATATATATATATATATTTCCAAGTAACTTTTTGAAAATAACTTTTCTTCTTTCTATGTTTTTATATTAATACTATTTTTCCTATTTATTTTTCCTATACAAATTTCTTTGTCTATTTGTTTACAAAAATCTTTCATTTGAAAATTCCTCATTCTTTCCTCATATTATGTTTTTCATAGAAATTATCCTTGCATAAAAATTTATTTTCTTTATAAAAACAAAGTTGGATAATAAGTGTTTTTAAGAAACTTTTTATAGTAGTTTCTAAAATCGTAGTGGTTTCTTCTTATAACTTGAAAAGAGATAACTTTATTTTTTTTTAAACCATAGATCTTCTACTTTACATAAACTTGTTTTCTAAGTGTCAAAATCTCCTTTTTGTCAATTTATTTTTAGAACTTGAAACTTTGGACAACAATTTAAATGAACACGAATTATGAGAAAATAATAGCAAGCAAAATAACATAAATAATAAAGTCAAGTATTGGAGTCTTAACTTTTTCAAGGCTCCTAAGACTAAGAAGTAGACTGGTCCCAAAGTAAAAATAAAATGAAAGAAAGAAAAATTTGTTTTGACTTGATGAGAACAAGTCTAAGACTAGAGACTAGTCTTAATTTAACAAGAAATAAATAAATTACGACGGAATAAATAAATAAATTGCAATGGCATAATAAATAAATTGCATTTACATAAAAATAAATAAATTGCAAGTGAGCTTATATGCTCTTAAAGAATATGTATATATGTAGATAATAATACTTAGATATAGTAACAATAATATGAACACAAATAATAACATAAACATAAATAGATTTTCATGAATAAAACACACATGAACATAATATAGCTTCCATAACATTTAATCTTTGGAAACTTACACTATGGTCATGTAAAATTACATGACATGAGAAGAAAGAAAATAATAGAAGATGGTTACCTAAAGAAGATTTTGGTAGTAGTATGTGATTATGGGTTTTTGTTGTAGGTAGAAGTTGTTTTAGAATTATTTTGAGAGAGTTTTGGGATGGTAGTTTTTGAGAGGAGAATTTGAGAGAGTTTTAGTATAGAATTTGTGGGTAGCGAATGTGTAAAAGAAGTGAAAGAGGAGGAGGATATTTATAGAAAATGTGGAGTGATTTTTGTGTGATTAAAATAAATAAAAATTGAAACAAAATTGAGGGAAATGGCAAGGGGGCGCCGGCCATAGCTTGTAGAGGGGGGAAGAGATTTTATTTTATTTTTTTATTTTTGTTAAATAAAAGATGTAATATGTAAGGTAGATGTAAAATAAAGTTATGAGAAAGGTAAAAAGTAAGAATTATAGGTTATGGAGTGTGTAAGAGTAGCTATAAGAAAAAGTAGAGATAAAATAATAGTGTAGAATAGTAATGAATAGTGTAATGTATAGTAGATATGACTAATAAAGTATCGGTAGTAAGAAAATAGGCATATAAATACGATATCTGTTATTTTTACTTACCGAAAAATTACGAAATTGATATTTTTGAAAACCTTGTATTTTTACAAGTCTAACGGTGTATTCGGAATATTTTTACTATTCCGGGGTTCTGGAAACGTTTTGAAATGATCATGTCTGATTGGGTTTGAAACGAGTTGTGGTTTCACTAATCTGATCTTTTTATGTTGCCTTAGATAATTCCGCACTATTCTACATTCTGAACTTCTACTTATCCTCACCGAATTTCTTATTCGGGAGTGCCGAACTTAAGCTATTACGTCTAACTAGGGTTTTGTTGACCATTAGAGCTCTGGTTGACTTCCGGTTTAGGATTTTAGGCTTAAACTGATTCCAAAAATTTGGGGGTTTACACTACCGAAAAGTCATATGCTTGTCTGCTCATGTGTTTGTTCATGCATAGCATATAGATGAATTATAACTGGCTTGTTATGGTATGAAATTAAGGGAACTCTCACTAAGCTAGTGTAGCTTATACCCCAATAGATGTTTGAATAAACAGGTTGACAGGAGAATGCTATTTGGGGACCGAGATGGTTGGAGCCAAATATAACTTCGGGATTTCGGCAAGAAGTAAGAATGCTTGAAGAAATTAGCTGGGTTTTGTGAATTGTTTTGTAATAGTTTGTGTAGTGAAATTTGTGGATGAATTGTAATTGAAGTATAGAAGTTTATTTCCTTTACATTGTTACTCAAGTTGTATCAATATAAAATGTATCACTCCGATGTGTCTTCTCCATGTGTTAAATGCCTTATACATAGTATGGAAGCCTTTGCGTGATTGAGGCGGTCACTCCTAAGCTTTAATATAGTGTACGGCGGACTGCCACGTTTAGGGTACTCTTCGGAGTGTGACAAAATGTCCCAATTCATCTAAATCATGAAACTAAACAATTTAACTTTATAGAAATAATAAAATCTCCAAAAATAATAAACTAATCATAAAACTATTATTTTTCTTTTCTAAATCAATAGATCTAAGATCACTAATCTTAACTATTGGTAGAAGGATCAGATCCACTATCGCTTTCCCATAGTCCATAAATATGTCATATCCCGTCAAATCATAGGTAATGGAATCTTCACCTGTACATGTGGAAAAATAAGGATTGAGCAAAAAACACCCAGTATGCCAAACTGAAAACACATACACATGATCATGCAAGCGCAATATCACATACGACTTAAAACTCTAATGCAATAGGCACAATTTTATTATCTTTTCATTAATCGAACAAATAGCACAGTTTAGAACCATAAGCCATTAGTTCCAAACCCGGAGTTTCTCAGACTCCCTAAAAACAACCAATATTCGAAAATAGGTAATTATATAGATATATGGGGTTGGACAACCACACACTGGTGTGCCCTACTTGCACTATTCCTAAACTACCCGAATCATCTCTAAGTGCAACTCCACTCGGGATAACGACACATAAGGATCACCAGGTTGCTAGCGTTAGTATCACACTCCTGCGTGGTCTTTACTAACTATAGCCACTCACAACCAACACTCGATTCAATTAAAGTATGATATTATTAAGTCAATTTTATAGAACTAATCCTACAAGCACAAGCAAATCAAACATGGTAAGGTTGTACCTGGTATTGCTTCCAACTCAAATCTACCAACAAGACTTCTTAAAGAAAAGAACCCTAATCTCTCATATACCCCTGATCAACAATATGTCTCAATCAATTTCAACTTGCAATACACAATTACACCCTAATCCTTGATTTCATAATCTAGCTCAAGGAATCTATAACCCTAAATATAAATCTACAAAAAGTAATTTACACACTTGTCTCTTTTGTTTACGATTCAAAGAAACCGTCCAACACAGATTTCTCCATAATCTCCTAATCTCTCCACAACTTCCTTCAATACATACATGTAAAGTCTCCAATTAATAATTCGAAATACAACAACAGATGAATTTCTTTGAACAACAATATTGAATGGATTCTTACGTACCTAGAACTTGTAGATCTCAAATTGGAATAATAACCCTCATCCACAATTCTCCTGAATTTCAATAATAAACTGTAATCACAAATCTATTATCTTGAAATCGTAGAAATTATAAAACCCTAAGAAAGATATTACTTTTTCCTTTGAATTAGAGTTTCCCAGATCTCTAATCACTCTAGGGTTTCGCCATAACTCTTGGATCTCCTTCAAATCTGTAGAACAACTCGTATTAGAAATATTGAACTAAAGAGAATGATTAAAAAAGATTAGAGAAAGACTCACTTACCTAGGTTTCGCTGAGGAAAAGATGTGACAAGGTTGTGGGTCTAGGGTTTATTTATAGAGAGAGTTGGCTTTGGAAAAACGTAACCCTAGCTTAGGAAAAACACGGACATAGGCCAACTGAAAGCTGAAGGCCTTTTAATGTACGCCAATGGCTTTTGGATTTAAGCTAGTAGCCTTTATGCTGATGTTCAACCAATTTCTTCAACAATTCCAAAACTCCAAAGCTGGAGATTTTAGGTCGTCGTCTTTGTATATAGGCTGGCGGCTTTTAAGACCGATTTTGGTTGTTTTTGTCCAATTCTTCTTGTACGACTTCATCGTGTCCAATTATGTCTGTTTAAGGACAAAAATACCTTTTTATATATCACTATATTAAAATTATACCTTTAATATGAATTATTTATTTGTACTTTACATATAAAATAGAGTTTAAAAGTGGCTAATATAATTTTCTTCATTGAATAGGAAAAATATCACCTAAAAGCCCTAATAGAAGATAATCTTGTCATTATTGTTATGTTAATGTGTATTATTATAGTTTGACCATACACTCTATATCATTATAAATTATTATAGTTTGAAATCAATTAAAAATCCTTAACTAATATTATGGAAAAAAAGGTGATGTAGAATAAATATAGATGATGGAAAATAAATATAGATAATATATAATAGAATTGACAATAAAGTATATATGGAAAACATATTGACTGTGAAGTTTTTGAAAATAACAATAGAAGACATAAGATTTATGGAAATCTTTTGTATTGGTCTAAGACTGTGTGAAGACAATGTAATAAAAAAGTGTCTTATGAAGGTTTTGAAAACAATAATAAAGTCAACATTTATGGAAAAAAAATACGATAGAAAGGAGATGAATTAAGTATTGAAAGCTTATTTTTAGATATTTGGAGTTCAATAAAAATTTGCTAACTTAATTACTTGATAGATTTTAGTTTATTAGATATCACTCTCTACTAAAATTCTTATTAGCTAATAAATTTTAGTTTAGTATCAAAGAACATAAAAGTAATATAGGTAATAGATGATAGATAGCAAATATTTAGAAGAAAAAAAGAAAAGAAAAGAAATATATAACCATACAAAATGCAATATAATTGTTTGTTTAGACTAAAATATATGCTAATCGCACTTCTAGGATAAAAGAAAAAGCAATCCACATGTACAAATGATATCAATAAATAAGATTGTAATAGTTGATGAGAAGTGAAAAATGATGGAGAAGAGATAAGCAAGAGAAGGAATGGTGAATGGGAGATAGTGTAGGATAGAAAAACTTACCATAAAAAGTGGGTGCTTTGCTATTATGTAACAAAATGAAAATGGAAAGGGGGGGTGGTGGGGGCTAAATAAATTTTTAAAAAATAACTATAGGTTAAAAATGTAGAGGAATACTTATTTTCTAACCTCAATGTAATATATAATAAATATAATAAAAGTATGTGACAAATGAAAGCTTTTTTCATTTAAATATAATAGATATTATAATGAAGAATGATAAAGTAAAAAACGAGAGAAAACAATTGAGAGAAAAAGTGAATAACTATAGTAATTAATTCTTTTCCTTAAATAAAATGAAGTGAAAATAATATGAAAGAAACTAATAAAGTCCCTATAAAATCACATGATAAAAGTGTGTGACGAATGAAAGATTTCTTACTTAAATATGATAGACTATATTATAAACATAAACGTTTTTAGCATGGATAAATACATCTAAAAGTACTTGTTAAAAAATTATGAAAAATGATTAAATATGTTGCAATCATGAAAGTGAAAAGCCCATCTATATATTATATATACACACATAGAAATTTAGGCATAGCATATTTGTGTCGCTATTGTTATATTAATTTACTTAATGTCAAATTTGATTTAAAAAAAAAAAGATTAGAATCATATGAACTTAAGTGAAATGGAAGGAAATGAAATTGAATTAGTAGCGGAATAACTAATTATTTCTTATGTTTTTAAAAGTCTAAAACATAGTTAATTTCATTATCATATGATAGGGTATACATGTTTGAAACCGAATGAGTGTGTACATAGTGATATTTACAAAAATACTAATGGAATAAGGGGGCAATTGGATTTCAATTCGACAGTAATGTAGTAGGGATGTAATGATTATTATAATGTTCATTTGGTGTAAAAAATAAGACAAGTAATTATTAGAGTAAAATGTAAAGTATTTATAATGTACTTTGTCTTTATTAGAGAGAGTATAACTGTATACGTGATATTTTCAAGATAGAGACATTTATGACAAACTTGCAAAATGAACCATGATAATGAACATGAATTGTTATTTATTATTTTACATAATAACAATTTATCATGAATTATCATTTCATTAAGTGAACGCCATAAAGTGCTTTACATAGAACTAGAGGGAATGAATATTCTTGTGAAGTGAAGGGGCTATAGAAAGAAATAATTGAGACAGACGCAGGAGAGCAAAATGAAACTTTTGAGGAAACAGAATGTAATGCCTTTTTAAAATCAAATCACTAATTCTAATTAATGGGGAGACTTCTAAAACTCTTCCAAACATGAGAAAGAGTATACAAAATTTAGCATCTTAAATGTACCATAAGCGTAACTACGAGCTACATAAAATACATGGATTAAAACATTAGAAATGTTTTTAATGTATTATAAGAACTTTTATGATCCCCGAATGGGATCATTCAGGTAATCATCTAACTATCAAATATAGTATTTGATATGTTAAATATTTCAGTAGTGTAATCTCGATTAAGTATCAATTTAAGACGCTAAATAACTGATGAAACCAATTGCTTAGAAAAGATGGGATCATAGAATTTTCCATATATTGTTATAAAAACAATGAAACATATTAAAAGATACCATTTTCAATAATATGTTTTAAAAGATAAGTTAAATGTACCAAACAATAATTCAAAATGAAGGGCAATTTGGAAATTTCACTCCTTTACTATTATTTACTTAAAATTGATGAACTCCTTTTAATTATCACATAATTGGATTTAGTATGTGAACTAGGTCTAGTGAAGTAATTAGTTCCATATTTTATACACATAAGTTATCTAGTATCTATAAAAAAAATAGAAAAAGAAATTTACTTTCTTCTTCTTATCCTTTTCAAATAAATTTGAACTCTCATTCTCTCTCAAATTCTTTGTGGAAAGTAGGCTAGGTCTCCCTCATTTCTTCTTCTTAGTAGTGAATTAAAGTCTTTGCAATTCTTAACACAGAATTTTGTCAAGTTTAAGGTAAAGTTGGTAAAATTGGTATGGAAGTGGACTTATGGAAGTATTGATTATGTCTTCCTTTCTCTAATCAAATGATTTTTGCGAGCTTTCCAAATTATAATCTATATCATTGAAGAGCTTGATGAAGAATTTTCGATGCATGGGTAGGAGAATTAAGTTCCTATATGAGAAAGTAATAAAAAAATATGTGTAGCTCTTCCTCTTTCTTTTTTTTTTTTAACTAATAAAATTGGTAGATAATAATAGAGTAATATTTAATTCAATTTGAAGAAGAAAGTGTATATTTAGAGTTTTTATGAAGTAAAATCTTTGTTATAAAATTATAGATTTAATGCTATTGCAAATTTATTTTTAATAATCCATGTGTTATGGCGTTGGTTCATGTCTTAAAGAAAAAATCTATAAAAATAATTAAGATATAAATTTTAAAGTAAATTTTGAGAGGAAATATGAAATGGGTTTGTTTTTGAAAGAGTAGTAGATATTAAGGTTTGCTTGGATAACACTGGCCAGTGGTTCTACAAAATTTTGCTACCAACCAAAGCAACCCTTAATTGTAGGAATAGTAACAAAAAAAATAGGCTTTTAATAAGGGTAAACATCATACTTAGTATTTGAAATTTGTCAATTTGTAAAATAAACTAATTATAAAATTTGGCAAAGTTCAAGTAGTTATGATCATGCCCGTTGGGTGAACCAAGTTCAAAATTTATAAATGCTAAAAGCCATATTACTTCGATCACAACTTTAGGCAAGCACACTTACTAAAGTAGTATAGAAACATTTAGGTCGTATTCCAAGAGATCATTAGCACCTATGTACTTACTCACATCTATTATCTAGCCTAAAGATTTGTAAAGTTGTTATTAACATCATATTATGGAAAATAGCTAAATATGTACAAGATTTAGATCAATTCACAAAAGATTAAGTTCAAATTACAAGCAATAGCTTAGATCCTACTTTACCAAAATTCTTATCATGTAATTTCATAAGAAATCTCTATAACATTACTGTTGAATATCTTGAATTGTCGGATTCACTAAAATACGCAACTGCCTCTCTCATGATCACTAACTTCTAAACCTAAGTTTATCAACTGAAATTTCATCCTAGCCCTTAGCAACTTAGATTTGCGTTAAGAATAATTAACAATCACATCTCATGAGGATCAATCAAGTGATGGAAGGATTTCACCACTCTATCTCTAGATATTATGAGCAATCCTTATTAATAGCTTAGATCTATTCAAATCAATGATCTCTCTATTCAATTAAAATCAGACATAAATTGATATAATACATACATACAAATTCAAGATAATGGAGCTCAAGCTGTTAATTTAAAGAATTGAACAATATTTTAATAAAAGCACAATCGAAATCACATAAATCAGGTTTGGATCCACAAAATATGAGAAAAATTAAATTACTTATCCATAAGATTTATACAATTAAGCATGAATTTAGAGAAATAACAAATAATTATGATAGAAAACACCTATAAGTTTAGAGATTCTTGAAAATGAACTCCAGTAAGCTCTTGAATTTGTCTAAATTCTTCAAATCCTAGTAGAGAATGAGTTTCTCTCATTAGAATTCTCTCTACAAGTTAGTTATGATACAAGACTATCTATCTAAAAGTCTCTATGTGTAAGTTTTGTACCAAAAGTCCCTTTATTTTATAACTAACTCATCTATTTATATTAAGTGCAAAGATGATGTAAAAAATTTGAAATAAATTAAAAAAAAAAAACAAAGTTTTGGTGGGTGTAGGGGGTCTAATCATTAGGAGAATCATAGCCATAGGCTTTTCTCTGGTTGAATCCATGTTCTTTGATAAATAAATTCTCTTCAAATCATCCATAATCATGGTTTGTGATTGTGATTGGTGATTATGATATGCTCCGTAGCCGCAAATGAACTCTTTAAAGCTTGAATTGTCGTTTTAGTTCTCTTTCTTCATCAAATCTTCATTAAGTCTTCTATTTATTACATTTGAACTAAAATTGATAATTTTATCAAATAAGTACAAAATTCATGAGGATTTCAATAAATTAAAATGTAAAACAAGTGTAAATCCTCTTAAATTGAATAAAGTAAATTTTAGTATATGAAAATTTCCCCACACTTAAGCTTTGTTTGTCATCAAGCAAAGAGTTGATTAGAAGTAGGGGTGTGCAAGGTATGGTTCGGTTCGGTTTGCATCTCGAACGGAACCGCACCATAATTTACGGTTCGGTTCGTAATTTTTTTGAATCGAAAAAAAAGATCCTATAAGATTCCGTTTGCGGTTCGAACCATTTTTTCATAAAATAAAAATATATTCTATCGAAAAAGTACAATTACATATTTCTTATTACTAATGCAAATATAAACAATAATATTTAAAATTAATCATTTATCAAATAAACATGTAAAACTTATAGGAAGGAAAAGATTTCATCCATTATAAAATTATCACTATGACTAGTCTCATTTTTTTGAATTATCTTGAACATAATGATATACTAGACTTTATCTCAATATAAGACATAAAATGTAATTCGTTGTATGCTTCTAACTAATAAATTACCAATTATATAAATCAATAAGTAACTAAATAATAGAACTAGATTAATTAGTAAGACAAATGGAAAAGAAATATGCAGAAGTCAAAATACTAGAGGTTAAATTCTACAATCTACCTTACTTATAGATAACATAACAATTAAAACATATTATAAAAAATCTAATTTTATTCTAATGAATAACACATATCTAAGTAAAAAAATTTTACAACAATTAATTTTTTTAAGTTAGAATACTAGAGTTTAAATTCTAAAATCTATCTTACTTATAGATAACATAACAATTGAAACATATTATGAAAAATCTAATTTTATTCTAATGACTAACACATATCTAAGTAAAAAATTTAAAAAACAATTAATTTATTTTAAAAAATTAATTGTTTTTTAAATTTGTGACATAGATATGTACCATTAATAAAACAATTAAGAGTAAAAATAATATGTTTAATTTTTTTAACATATAAAACGGTTCGGTTCGGTTCGGTTCATGGTCCCGAACCGAACCGCGAACCATTTGCTCTTCAATGAACCGAACCGCGAACCGAACCGTTTCAAAAAAGAACCGAAATTTCGGTTCGGTTCGGTCCTGTCCAGTTTGGTTCATGGTTCGGTCGGTTTTTTGCACAGCCCTAATTAGAAGTAGAACAAGAACAAAAGAAAAGCTTTCAAAATAAGAAAATAAATCATAAACGATATTTTTCAAATCTCAACTCAACAATTCTTTTACACTTTAGCTTTAATGTTCCACCTTTGTCCTTTTTAGCCATCGAGCAGCTTTAGCATTCACCGCATATATTACTCCACTCGATCTCACTATGATACGTACTAAGGTTACTTGTACCAGAATTCCTAAGTTAATTAAAGTAAATTTGCCTTTACCCTTGCTATTTAAACCAAAATCCAAAGTTAGAATTGAACTAAAGGTCAAAATAAAGTAAATAGAGAATTAGCTAACTTTATCAAATTACCATAAAAGTATAAACCTCTTTACTCACTTCTTTAAGAAATTACAACCAAAAGAGAAAGCCTGTACATCAAGTTAAAGCCTGAATTTTCTTTCCCTTTTTGTACTTTTTAAGAGGATTATTATTATTATTTAGTTGCTTTTGTGAGCAAAGCATAGTTGATAGTGGGGAACAAATCATGCTCTTATGATGGACTAAGACTCACCCTTATCAACTAGCCTATTTGGCTCAGTTTCTTTTTTTTTTATTACTTTATTAATTAGCAGAGGAGTTGAATCTCGTTCTTTTTAGGTGTTGAGCCTCACTCATACAAACTGAACAATTTTAATGGCTTATATTTGATTGGTTTCATGGTTTTTTTTTTTTTTTTTTTTTTTTTTTTTTAGTACAAGGGAAATCATCAAGTTAAGGGTATCATATGAACTTTCCAACTAAAGGCCACAAAGCTCATCAAAGCCAATCAAGAAGAGTATACTAATAGATAAGCTTAGAATTCAACTAATTAACATTTACTAAGGACCTTCAACAAAAACTTTAAATTTCTAGGTTAAATAACAAGTAAAATTAACCCACATAAATTTCAAAATGTAATTCTAGTAAGGTAAAAATAGCACAAACATAAGAGTAGTGTCTAATGCTAAGATCACCTAAATCACATGGTGGTTTACTTCAGACAAGAACAAGATAAATGAAAAAAAAATTCTCATTTAGTACCATTTCATTATTTCCCTATAAGTATAAAAGGAAAAATTCATCAATTAAAGCATAAGTTACTTTATTAATTATTTAATTCAAATTCAATGTTCAACTTCATTTTCTTATCTTGCTAAACCCTGCCCTCACACTTTATATAGACATTTTCCCCAATGTCTAACAATAGTAGAATAAGTGGAGAAATATAGTACAATAAGTTAAAGAAAGAAGAAAAAGAAAAGAGGAAACAATACTCATCTAGTCATAATCGTAGGTATGGTTCAAATTGAAGTAGACAAGTTAAATCAAATCAATTGTAGCTATGCATGTCCCTCTAGATTACACTGTGACAATTCAAAGAAAACAAGGTAAAGTAAACTGCGGGTAGGAGTCAAATTATATAGCAAAACAAATCAAATTAAAATCGTAGCTGTGTTCATCTTGCGAGTGAATTAGTGGATTGAGGAAGTTCAAGTTGAATTAATCCGTAGGTGCAATCTTTCTTGTGGTTAAAAATGTGAATAGAGCAAAATAGATTAAAAGTGAATCGCGGGGTTGATTCTTCCCGTGGATTAATCTGAGAAATAAAGGCACACTTGATAGAACAACCACAACCTTGAAGTTCCTTATGATTAAGTCTGATAAACCAAGTGTCAATATGTAATCTAGTCTACGGCTGTGTATCAAATTGTGAGCACGACTATATGTAATCCGTAGCCAAATTTGTCAAGTAGATTAGACCCTGCAATTAGCTAAGTTAAGCATAGAAAGAATCATGTGATGAGGCATAGGTGCGACTGAAAAAATCTGATTTGCTTGCAATTTGAACATTTAAAACAAACTTCATGTGTATATTTAACCCTTTTATTACCCAAAAATCTACAAAAGACAAAGTTAATCAAAACAATAAAAATGCTATATATGGGTTGCCTCTTGTATAACACTTATTTAACGTCTTTAGCTTGACATTTTGAACTCAAAAAGATCATGATCCACTAAAATTCCATGAAAAGTATCCCCAAATCCATGTTTCTAAAATGAACAAAAGAATTTTCTATCTCATTCTGGCTTTATTTTCTTGAAGCACAATTCCCTTTGATATTAGGAATTCTTGATAGGGAGAGAATGATAAATTAGTGCCAGCTCAAACTTAATGATATATCGCATGGGTTCAAGGCACAACTCTTAAAGTTCATCATCTTCTAAATACTCAAGTACTATAAATGGAGATCAATCGATATCCTTAATTTCCATCTCTTGTTCAATATCTCCAACCTTCACTTCTTTTAGGGTAACTTCCAAAACATGCTCTTGATCAATATTTCCAAGAATTAGAGCACTATTGGAAGGACTAAAAGATAGCTCATTAGTCTTCGCAACTTCATCTTTTTCTTCAAATCTACCTTATTATCTACTAATTCAATGTTCATTTCTACCAATTCACCCTCCAACTATAATGGCTTCTCAAGTTGTATTCTTGGATCATTGCTGCTAATGTATCAAGAGGACTTGACAATATCTCCTCAATTACTCATATCTCCTAAAAATTTTTAAAGATTCAATCAACTTGGAAACCTACCTTTGAGATGATCTTAAAAGAGTGATTAATTCTTTTAAGTTTATGAGATTGTAAATATGAGGAGTAGAAAATTTCCATGAATCAAATTAAAAAAGTACTTACATTTTTCTAACAAACAAGTCTACATTATCATATCACATAATTTAATATAATGAGTAAAATATCCTAATTATCAAATACAAAACAAGATAAACACAAACTCCTTTTGGTACCATTTTTATTGTGAAACAATCATTTTTATTTTATCTACGTTGATGACTAAAACACAAGCCACTTTTTCAAATTCTCACCTTCAATATCACAAAACATTTTAAGAAATCACAACTCAAAGACTTCCTCCAATGTATTTCGAAGAAGTAGATAAAGCAATCACATATAACACATCAATCAAACTAAGGTAAAGTTTTTAAAGTTAAAGTAAGTTAGCTTTGTTTAAAACACTAGTTCATTACGTATTTGACTATTTAAAAGTAAAACACTAAGTTTAACAGATGTAATGAGTTAAGGAACTAAAACATGTACTTGCTTTACGAATTTGTTTATGTCTAAAGTTGTGGTATATTTGTTAAAAACTTATGAATAAGCATAACTTCACATAACAAAAACAAACATAACATTTTATGTAGTAGAATAGAGAAAAACCACACTAAATACTCACACTTGAACTTTGGTTAAATGAAAGAATGATAATAGTAAATTTATAGATATAGTTATTTTGAAATAATATATAAAATAACTATCAAACCAAAGAAGAAGCTAATCTACAAACAGTTACTATAAGTAAGCCAATGATATCACTACTTAAGTGGGGTTTATCCAAAAATTTAAAGGATAGTTATTCCATCATAATGCATTTAAGGAAGCGAAGATTAAGCTCCAACACCTTAGCATAGAAGGAGGAGGTGAAGCATTGTGTGCAAAAACTTTAGAGCTAATGTTGAGATACCTGATTTGCATCATGATGACACCTTATTAATGTTCTTAGATGGGATAAAGTTGTGGCAATGCCAGAATCAAAGTGATGAGGGCTAGAAATTGTCTTAAGTCGATATAATGGCTAAGGGTGTAGTAGAATTTAAATAACAAGGATCCAAAACCTCTAAGGGTGGAGGCAGTAGTGAGAAGGACATGGGAGGAAGTTCCTCAGCAGGAAGAAAAGACCAAGGAAAAGGATGAGGAAAGGAAGAAGCTTAGAGAGCTAAGTGTTACTTTTACAGTGAGCCACACTATGCTTGGGAGTTTCTAAAAAAGGAAAAGTTGGTAGCCCTAATGATAGAGGATAGCTTGGATGACGAAGATGAAGCTAAGCTAGATAAATTGGAGGTCGTAAGTACCATGAAAAGTCAAACAATGGAGAGGTGCAGGGGATTGATGTACATTAAAATATAAGTTATAGGTACAAAGATGAATGTGCTTATTAACATTGATACTCACTATGTTTTCATGTCAGAGTTAGCGGCTACTAAGTTAGGATTACAAGTTGAGAAGAGAATGACTTAGCTTAGAGTGGTCAATTCGAAAGAAGTTCCTATAGTTGAGGCGTTAAAGGGTGTTGAGTTGCTTATTATTAGGTGGGAGGAAAAGAGTCTGTTGAGTTAATCTCGTTAGACAATTACAAATTGGTGGTTGGTATGAAGTTCCTCAATAAGATCTTCGCCTGATTGTGCCTAAGCTAATTGCTTATTACCTAATTAGCTATGTGAATTGGTAAAGGATTTGAGATGAATGAATTGATTAACTTTGCTTCCTTAAAGGTTAAGACTAGATGGAAGAGGGACTAATGTCAATACAAAATGGAATAGGTGAATAAATTTATATAGTAATCGTAAGTAAAAGTATTTGAAAATTGATAGTAGAAAACAAAAAACTAGAAAATATAAAAGTAAAAAATATGTAAATATAATATAATATATATACCTTTTTGATATAAAATATAATAATATATATGTTTGGTAGCTAGGCTACAAATATAGTAAGTGTTTGTAGATTAGCTTCTTCTTTGGTTTAATAGTCATTTTATAGATTATTGGGATATTTTAATCAATAAATTTAGGCCTTAAACCTATATTCAATGAAGTCCATCTAGTTACAAATTGAATTAGGCTCGATCATTTACTTTGAATAAAATTAGATGATCTAAATGAACTTAGTTACAAGTTTGATCAAGTGGCTAATCTCTGTATGTGTATGTGTGTGTCTACAAGGTTAGAGATAATCACCTTGTGCAAGATTTTCCTTTTTCTCATTAGCACATGCCTTAGGAGACACGTGTGTGCAAAGCATGCATGTTTTCCCATATCTCCTCAAGATCTACCATTACTAAACATTGGAAGCTCGAATGAGCTCTAAATGAGCTTGTTTCAAGCTTCTTTTTTTGTAAAAAATTGCAAATTGGATTCTAGAAACTGTAATATTCTAAGATCCAACTTTCAATCTTTGAAATTCACAATTATTTTATAACAGAAGGCTAACCCTTAGGCTTCCATAGCGGCCATTAATGGTTAATTTACTCCTTAGTAAAGAACATCATCTTTCCTTCTCTCTAATTAGAATAGACCACACACACATATTAGAAAAAGGAGATCGAACAAAAAAAAATTAAAGATTTCTCTCTCTCTCTCTCTCTCTCATGTAAGAACAAAAAAAAAGGCACTTAGCAACACAACACTGTCACTGGACACTAATCTACGTGAAGTATCCCTTGACCACCTCCACTAACTTTCAACAAATCAGGTACCAATCCAAACCAATAACCAAAACCATATAAAAACCTAAAAACACATGCATAAGCAACAATAGGAGCCACCTCCACTAAAATCTAAATGAACTTACAACCAACATCAACCTATGACTCCAAACATCAAACCATCAAACACTGTGACTACAACATGCAACACCATCAAACTGATACCCACACTAAAAACGAACCACAAAAACTGAGAAATGAAATTATTGCCATCAAATCGAAACCACAACAACCATATCACTGACAATAACCATCACAATTTTACACAACCAAAACATAACTAAAACTTCACTGCATTCTAACCAAGATTTAGCCTAGTCCATTTGCTTTTTGCTAATTTGAAAATTTTGTCCTTCTTTCATTTACTATTATTATTATTTATTATTATTATTATTATGTAAAGTTTTGTGATATAACTTGGTACATGTTCATTGTAATATAAAAGGAAATAGTGAAAAACGAATATATATTAGTATATTACATTACACGATATCATACAATACACAATCTTTTGTGAATTGTATGATATATGTATTTTTTTGATAAACATAAACTAAAGAGACACTTATTCCAATTTGAAACTAAGCAAGTGTCCTTGCATCTCTTCAATACGGATGGCAAATTCTCTAAGTAACTCTCAAAAGAAGAACCAAATAAAAAGATTCATCCATGAAGACTTCAATGCAATTCTTAGACGAAGATTATCATCATACATCTTTGAAATATGGTAGGTGCATTACATAGACTAAATGACATATGCTTGAATGCCAAAGTACCATGAGGATAGGTGAAGGTGGTATTTTTATGATCATCCAAGGCAATGTGTATCTGATTATACCTTAAATACCCATCAAGAAAAAAATAGTACTCATGCCCTACCAGTCTCTTCAAATATGTTCTATGAAAAGTAAGGGAAATGGTCCTTTCTTGTGGCATCATTTGACTTTCAATAGCCCATACACATCCTTCATCTAATCACAATTCAGGTCAGTATCAGCTCATACTCATTTTTTCTCCATTGTCATACTACCCTTAATTGGCACTAGTTGAAATGGGTTCACTTACGGACTATTTGAGATAGGATAGATAATCTCAATATCAAGAAGCTTCAAAACCTCCTTCTTCACAACTTCCTTTAGAGTAGGATTAAGTCTCCTCTATGGCTAAACTTTCAGTTTGTACTCGGATTCCATAAGAATTTTGTGAATATAAATTGAAGAATGTATCCATTTTATATATGCAATGGTCTATCCAATAGCTTCTTGATGCTCTTTGAGAATTGCCATCAGTCAGTCTTTCCATTCAAGTGTCAGTTCAGTAGCTATAATGACTGAAAATGTCTCAACCTCACTAAGAACACATATTTAAGATGAGAAGGTAATTGTTTTAGCTCCAGCTTTGGTTGTTCTTGAATGGATGGAGCCATCTTATCTGTGTCAACCTCATCCAACTCTTCTAGTGATTGTGGCCTTGACCATAGCCCTACTACACTCTCACCTGATGTCTCTAGAACTATTTCTTTTTCAATTTTAGCTTCTTCCAAGGTTGTCTAGCTTTGTTCTCCCTCAAAATTTAGGTCAATCATACTCTCTATATCATTATCTTCTTTACTTTTGACCTCCTCATTCATTTAACCTTCTAATTCATCATCATTATCAATGTTAGGTATGTAATCCAACTCGTCCTCTTCATCATCTATCCACTAAAACATCAGCTTGTCATATCCATTCAGCTTATATTCCATTCTTTTGAACTTATCCACCAACTACTTGACTATATCTGCATGATAGCAAGTATCATTGACTCTGGATTTTTAAAGTCAGAAGACATTGGTTACTTAACCCCCTAAATGTCATCTTGTCTCCTTCCACATCAATCATGACTTTTTTAGTAGCTAGAAATGGTCTACTTAATATAAGAGGTATTTCACGATCTTCTTCTATGTCCAATAGGGTAATTTACATTAGAAAAAAAATCAAAGTTTACGGTAAGTTAATTTAAGTTATCAATATTTAGAGTAGCTAAAAAGGAAATAAATGTTTTATGTGAATCAAATGAGATATTAACATTTTACAAAGTTCATTTAAAGTATTGATGTTTCAATTAGTTTTCAATTAAGTTTTCTTAATTCTCATGATGGTTAATTGTTAATACCTTATTTTACCCACTTTGCAAAACATTGATACATCTTCTTAACCACTTGAAGAGTTGATACGTGAAGTGAATTGGTCCTCAAATATGCATCCCTCTTTTTAACCACTTGAAATGTTGATATCTTAAATGAACTTATCCTCTAATGTTGATACTTTTCAATGTAATTTTCCCATATCCAATACAATAAAATCAGTTGGAAAAACAAATTTATCAACCTTCACTAAGACATCTTCCACTATACCCTTAGTTGTATGATACTCTTATCTACTAACTGCAATGAAATAGTGATCAGCTTGTACTCTCGTAGGCCCAATTTCTTAAAGATAGAGTAGGTCACAAGATTGACACTAGTCCCTAAATCACATAAGGATTTGTCAAAGTAGAAGTCTCCAATAATGCATGATGTAGTGAAACTACTGGGTCTTTCAATTTTGGAGGCATATTATTTTGAGGCTTCACACCCTTTTGCCATTATCACAGTCTCATGGTTAGTTATCTTCCCCTTCATTTTATAGATCTCTTTCATGAACTTAGCATAAGGGGCATTTGCTCTATCGCTTCCACAAATGGAATGTTGATTTAGAGCTTCTTAAACACTTCACAAACATAGAAAATTGATGGTTCAACTGTTGCTGCTTGAATCTTATTGGAATGAGATAGGTGGAACATAAGACTTCACTTCTGACTTCTTCTTTTTGGCCCCCTCTAGCTTACACTCCCCCTTTTCTTTCTTTATGACTAACTCCACCTTTCTTTTCTACATTCAACTCATCCCTACTAGGCCCTTCCTACTCTTTTCCACTTCTTAATGTGATAGCTTACACTTTTCCTTAAGATTCTTCTCATATTGCTCGGCAAAGCACCATGTGGATAACTACTATTTAGGTAAAAAATTAGCCTTCTTTGACAAATTCTAAACCATGGCCTTCATTCTACTACTTCTTGCTCAAGTTCTCTTACCCTCTTAGACTCACTATTGTTCTACTCTCTTCCATTTTGCACAAATTTTCCATGAGGAAATCCAAGTGGAGCTCTTTGAATGTTCCTGTCAACATTGTGAAATTTTGTTGGTACCTCATGCATGAGTTATATAAATTTGGGTATTTTAGCCCTTTTATTGAAAGTATTCACATACCTCAACTCTCTTAAACCAACACTTGAGTTGGATTGACAACTTATGGGTGTGTCTGACTAAATCCACTATCATAACATCCTCCAAAATTGTATCAACTTCCATAATGCTTACACTTGGTCTTGTGTAATCAACATCTTGTCCATTTAACTCATTTGAGTTGCAATCATTCATTGTAGCTACTAGGAATAGTTCTTTTATTCTTCCATCTAAAGAATTAGTGGTCATCTCTTCAAATAATTCCAAAGAATGTTCTAGATTCCTCCTCATCAAATTACAATCAGATGATGCACCAATCATGGTTCTAAAATGGAATCCCAGCCCATAATAAAATATATGAACAAGAGTTTGGTTGGGTATTCTATGATGAGGACACTTTCTCAACAAATCCTTTAATCTCTCCTAAGTCTAATATAAGGTCTCCTTAACATATTGTCAAAATGTGTTGATCTTACCCCTTAATTAAGCAATCTTGGCTCAAGGAAAGTATCTTGACATAAACTTTTGTGTTAGCTGCTCTAAGTTGTAACTGAAATTTGTGGAAGTGAATTCAACAAACTCCTCGACTTGTCTCTTAGAGATGGGAAAACGTAAAGATGAATGTCATCTTTAGACACTCCATTGCTCTTGAGAGTACAACATATATGTAAAAGTCCATGATGTGCTCATTAGGGTTTTTGGTAGGTCCTCCACAAAACTAGTTCGCTTGGACCATCCGGATTAAAGTTAGGTTGAGCTCAAAGTTGTTGGCATGAACTACTAGCCATGCTATTGCAAGTGCCAAACCTCCAACTAAGGGTACATCGTATTCCTATAAAAGCCCTTCCTACTTCATGGCCATTGCCACCATTTCCTTCAATCAATCCTTTATTCCCATTATCACCTTCTATGGCTTTAATTTTCTCCAAATTAGCTCGTCTTTCTCTCAATTGGTGTCTAAATGTCCTTTCAATTTCTGGGTTAACTCAAAAGTAAAATCCAATATTCTTTCACTTGACATACATCACAAGAGAACAAAAGCAAGAGTTCTTTTTAAGAATTTAAAAATATATATTCAAATTTTTATTGGTTTTTAGCAGGAAATTTAAATCTGAATAGGACAATAATAACACGAATATTACTCTATTGACTATTGGAACACCAAAATCACCAATACTAAAATGACACAATCATAAATACTACTCCTGCAAACTAAAAATAGAATAGAACACCAAAATATGGTAGAAAACAAAACACAAACACAAGAAAAAGCCTAATCTCAAAGTCAAACTAGAAATCTAATATTAGTACCAAAGCTCTTGATAATGACACCAAAAATTGGTACTTTTTTTTAAAATCTCTTTTTATGCATACAATTCATCAACTAATGTATTATGTGCATACGCAATAATAAAATTTCTTGTGAGGACTAAGTCAAATCCATAGGGAACTTGTAACTAATTACTATATTTATTAAGATTCTACTCTAATTTAGGCAAATAGATATGGTGTTTTTTAAATTGTTAGCTATTTAAACTAATTCTAAAAATTATCAATACAAATTATACTAAAGTAGAAATTACTCATAGAAACTCCTTCAATGCACAAGTGTGAGATTATGTAATGGTATAGCCTAGATTTCCATTCATTGCATTGTATTTAATCGGGTTTATTTATATGGATTTCGATTAAACTCCCAAGAATTTACGTTACTCTCAAGTTACATAATTTTAATTATAACATGAGTATTCCTTTCGATCAATCCATTTATAATCTCAAGGTAAATAACATGTTTCTCTCACAAACTATGTTACCTTAATTGATTTTATGGTTCAAACATGCGTCCATATCCTAAACCACAATTCCAATTGCATTAAGACCGTGAGTTCTATGATTTTGTGTCAAATCACCCGTGTCTATGTCAATTTTGAAATCATATTTTCTATATCAATCGGGTTTATGAATCCCTCTCAAGTATCTTAAACTCTAATTCATAAGAGGTTTATAGATGAATCTATCTTATGAACATTAAAATAGAAATAATCATAGTTTCAAATTAACTAAACCCGTTATAAAAACAACTCAACTACTCATGATATCCATTAAACGATTATAAAATCCCACTAAGACAACTTAGCTCATATTGAAAAATATACTTTCATTTAAGATGAAAATTTGAGCATAATCCATAGTAGTAAATAAATGAAATATTACACATGAAAGTTTTAGGAATTTCTTCGTAATATTTTTGGATCCAATTGTTAGTTATTGTGCCCTAGGTCAATCAATGAATATTGTCAATCTTATATTTTTATTAATAAAGAGGTATTTATTATTATATCGTTTGCTTGTTTACTTTACAATAATATTCATCAATAATCATGTAATTATCCTAAATATCCATAGATGCTCATTATTGTGGGATCAACAATGATTAAATCTAATATGAGGTTTTATTGATATTCCTGGGATGTTTATTTGTATGAGATACAAATCAAACTCAATGGTATATGTTAGAGAACTTAGTACCAAACCAACTTGCTATGATATTACTACATGATTAATGTCATAAGTGATACTCATAATAACTATGCTATCGAATCCTTAGACTTGAAATCATCATGGATACCAACATGAGGAACATTATAATTTGATACAATCAAACATTATCTTCAACCTAATAATTATAACGGTTATGATTAAGTATTGTATGAATCATGTAGAGGGAGATGAGTGATTAAGATGGAATTTGTCCCTCTTATTATGAGAGAGATATCTATAAGCCCCTCGATAATGAATAGATAGAATCATCAATGTCATTTGTTTTATCAATTTACTTGGAGATCAAGAAAGAATAAGATTAGCAATATAAAGGTGACATTATTCATGCTTTATGTTCAATTTAGGTATCATGTACTAAAAAGATTATTTGCATAAGTTATGTATTAGGTTATGTAAGATTGATGACCAACATTTCATATGGTTAGTCATAATCTCTTACTAGAGGTCACTTATGACTTATGGGCCTAAAATAAGAGTCAAGCCTACTGTTAACATCAAGTAAACCTACATGGTTACACACAAAAGAATGAACTAATGTAAACTCATGAATAAATTTGGAAAGTTTATAAATTTATTATTTATTGTCTTAATTAAATCATCTCATTTAAGAATAAGAAAGTAGGCTTTAATTTTAAATCAAAATATTTACTTTAAAATACAATTTTAAGATACAAGGTAATAGATAATAATGGATCTTAGTTACCTCTTGAAGATAGGAAAGGATGTAAAAAAAAAAAAAAGATCAAGGTTCATTCCAATGAATATATCATGCTTTTCTCTAGTATATATATGAAATATTCAAAGAGAGAGAGAAAAAAAAACCTTATAAATACAATTCCAAGCACAAAATAAGAATTTTTGTGTAGAGAGAAAAACAAGAGAATAGTAGTAGCAAATCGAAGGTGCTAGCACACCTGTGTTGATGTTTTGAAAGGGGTTTGTTCGTATAGATACTAGTAAAGGGTGTTTGCGAGAAGCAACACCTAAATCTAATAGTTTTGTATATCACGTGTAGATTTACTTTAAAAAGAACCCTCACTTGTGTTTTTGGATAGCGAAAATGTGAACTCCCTAATTTTTGCATAACTTAATATTGATAATTGGCAATAATAGGATATAAAGTCTTGAAAAGCTTTGAGAAAAGTCCAAAAATCACTCTTGATTTTTCACGATTTAAGAATGTTAAAATGTAAACAATTAAATTATAGTTTAATAAATCATAATTGTTATCAACAAAATTTCCCCTGACCTTTTTGCGATCAATGAGTGATGATAAATCAAAGAATTAATTATTTAGGCTTTAGTAAATTAAAAGAATTATCAACCAATTTCGAAAAAATAATTACAATAAATATATGTAAAAAATTTTCAAATAAGGAATAATGTAAATTAATTACTAAGCAAAACATTTAACTCCAACAAATAAAGATAAATATATCTCTAGATTCATCAAACACATATAATAAAAAAATGTATAACAAATAAATTTCCAAAACAATCGCAAATAAATATTTTCTTATGAAATTATAATTAAAAATGATCATAACCCCTTAAAGAAACTGATAACACCACCTCCTTCAGTAAGTAGAAATTCTTAGAAGTCACTCAAATCATGCAAATAATTTATTACATATGGAAATATTCAAAATACAACATAAGTAATTGTAATAAAATACAAAAGCTCTAAAAATTGATACCCATAAAATATTCTCCTTTATCGATTTAATCATACGCTTATTTTGAACACACGATACAAACTATTACTACAATTTATAATAGTAGTAATAGTATTAATAACATTAAAAGTGTATTATAATTAACAAAATATGTTGTGAAATAAATAAGTAATAAATAATGATGATGATGATAATAAAAACAACAACTACAAGATTATTTTGTCATATAATAAGTAACACCATACTTGAGCCACATCTTTAAACAATATTGATAAGTTCACAATATTATTACTAGTATTACGTTAATCAGGATAACTTATCAATTTGTAACAATGCTATAAGATTCTTATCCAACATTGCAATTATGATAAGAATCTTTTAGTAATTATATTTGTAATTTATACAAAATCATAATATCAATACAACATATAATATAACAAGGCCCTAAGGCTAATTAAGAAAACTTACAATTATTGGCACAAACCACGTATTTGACAAACTATTTGCTACAACAAATGTTGTATCAAGATAATTATAATAAAGAAGTAAAAATTTAAATTAAGAAAATAGGATGATATTAATCAAATTATATAGACCGAAATCATATCAAAATTAATTAGAATTTTAATAAAATACATAAAATACATCATAAACCTAAAATTTGCATTAGAACTAAAATCCAAAAATCGTATCAGATCATACCAAAATCTCAAAAACCTTAAATGGAATCAAATAAATTTTATAACCCTAATATCATATAAATTAAATCAAACTCGAATTGATAAAAATTTCGAAACCCTGGAAATCGTAATCGGGATCAAATAAAGATTCAATAACCCTAATTTATCAGATGAATTAAATAAAACCTGAAACCTAAAAGTAAATCTTCCAGCAAAAATATATCACAAACAAAAGATCCAATAACTCAATCGATGCGAAAAACTTACGCTAAATAATTCACCCATTTCATCTCTAACACACAAGTCATGCAGCACATCTAAATAATATACATTGGTAAACTAATAAGAAATAGCTTCTTATAATTGAAAACTTTCAAAATTTTACAGTAATTTTATAAGGAGAACCTTAGACTTGAAAATGGAACTGAAATCCTAAAGTCAAACCGAGTAAGTCGTAAACCTTAGAAAATCCAGACAAAATTAGACAACTTCTAAAAGCCATAAAATAATAAATTAGTTATAAAAATATTATGAACTCAAATTATGAATCATATATATAGTATAAACCTTAAAAAGATTAGATAGTCCAAAAATTTGATCGTTTCGGACCTTTATGGATCAATTTCCGTATCTAGCCACAACACGCAAAACAAGATAAATTTTTTGACAATCAAATTACACTTGATAAATATTAAGATATTTATAAAATATTAGGTAAAATTTTTTCGGTTCATAAAAATATTAGATATAACTCATTACCTTATTTTATCATTACCGGTAACTTATCTGATATTTCACGGTTACTATTCACTTTTATTTGTAGTTATTTCATGTTGTCATTTTATTCCTATAATTTTATATATATTTCTTATAAAACATAACAAAAACCTATAATTTATATTATTTATCTTATGCCTACTCTATTACATCAAATCTACTTGTCTTTTATTTTTGTTTTTCTTTTTCTTCTTCCCTTCTTGAAGAAGATTGCAACTGTTGTCCCATACCTTGCAGCAACTTTTTTTTTCATTTATTTTATACACAAAATTCCTCACATTTCTCTCTATAAATACCTACTACCTTTATACCTTCTTACACTTTATAACTTCCCTCAAATTCCTCTCTTCTCTCATTCTTTGTTCTCTCTTTTCCTCTTCTTTGCTGCCATTTTTTTTCTCTCTCCCTTTTCTCGTTGTCTCTTTTTTCTCTCATTCTATAAATACTCCGTAACCTCACACATTTAACACCTTACATCTCCTTACAAATTTCTCCTTTTCTCTCATTCTTTTTTCTCTTTTCTTCCCCTTTGTCCCAAAACCTTGCTGCCATTTTTATTTTTCAACTCAAACACATTCATTTGATTCATCTTTTTAAGATAAACACATCCTCATACATCTTTAGTTGATATTATGTGTTTCAAGCATTATCTATGGAATAAAATCTCCAAAATGAAACCAATAGCTTGTTATGTTGATGATCATGATAATTTTGTAATCATGTTGCTATGTTATTATCATCTAATCTAACTATCTATATGTGTAAATATAGTTATGTACATATTTATATCTATTTGAGCATATGAGCTCACTAATCTAACATTTATGTTTATGTACTTATTTTATCTATTGCAATTTATTTATTTACTTACCTTGTCCATAATCTAAGTCTCATACTTGTCCTTAATCAAGTCAAAACAAAAAAGGGACTTGTTCTTAATCTAAGGCTCAGAAATGCCTTGTCCAAAAATTCTAAGGCTTCCATTTTATTTGTTTTGCTTTAATTATTTTGCTACTTAAGGACTTATCTATTTCTAAGTCCCGAGAAGCCTTGATACAATCTAAGACACCCATGATTTTCCTTATTATTTTCTTGCTTTTCTTTAAGGGACTTGCCCATGTCTAAGTCCCGGGATGACTTGAATAAAAATTTAAAACTTTTACAATTTTCTTCTTTTTTTTTCTTCGATTTCTTATGCTTTTCTTTCCTTTTTATGGAACTTTCCATATCTAAGTTCCGGAAAGCATTGATACAAGTTAAGACTTCCAAAATTTTTGTTCTTACATATATATGATTATTTAATTATCTATGTCTTTTATTTTCTATATGAGTAATTTTTTTAAAAGCTATAAGTCCAAATTCATACATGGTTATAATGTTGTTGTCTTAATAAAAAATTTCATGAAAATAAAATGAGTTATTTTCTTTTACTTAAAAAAGGACTAAGCTCTTAAAAAAAACATGATTTTGACACTTAGGAGAAATTCTCATTTAAACTTAGGATGATGTTTTTGTTAAATAAAAATCTTTGGGACAATGAAATGAGTTATTTTCTTGCACATAAAATGGGATTAAACTCTCAAGAAAAGAGGAATAATTTTTTTAACACTTAGGAGAGATTTTCATCTTAAACTTAGGATAGTGATATAACTACACTCTTTCCAAATAATGGGAGGAATGTATCATAAATTTTTTATGTTGATAATTCCTTATTATACAAATTTTTCTTAAAAACTTATTTATATGGTTTAAGCCAATCCTAAGACAAATGATAATAACAAAAAAAATTTTAAATCAATTTAAAAATCAACTTATAGTTAAAAACCCACTTAGGAAATAAAATCGATAAACAACTTGAAGAATCAAGTTTTCAAGAAGTAAATTTATTTTTAGGTAAAAAAATATAAGAATGATAGCTTTAATAAATAGACACTCATTTGTAACAATTTTAGTTTTCCTTTCAACAACTTAAAAAGAGATTTCATAAACTTCATTTTTTTTCCTCAAACTGCTAAAGTACAATTGTTTTAGGAAAGGTCATTGTTGGGACAACAACACTAGAATCATGCATAAAATATGAGTTTATATACATATGAAAAGTATTTTTCAACTATATAAGTATCTATATGCTTGCTAAGGAATTTTTGGATGATGAAAAGTTTAGAAAAATTACAATTTGAGGTATGGGATTTTTGTGTCATTCATTTTGGAAACCAAATGGATGTAAATGATAAAAATAACCTTAGAAATAGATAGATCTTTTTGAGTAGGTAGAAAATGACATCTAATATGCAAAATTCCGAGTTAAAATGAGTAAGTTATGGTCATTTTAAGTTAAAATTTCACATAATTCAGATTTTAATGAGAATAATGAAATAGAGTTAGAAATCTAAGTAGAATCAATATGAAATACTCATTTTGGATATTTTTTTTTTGTTTAGGTAACAAGGGATTTGACGTACCTTTCCCTAAGGACCACTCCACTAAGGGTTGTACTCATGACAAGTGAGTTTATTTTCTGCATTCTTGTACTTATGTATTTGCTTGTAGAATAGTGGACACTAGAATTAGGAAAATAACATGGAAAAGTGCATGTGCTTTACATATATGGGTGAATCTATGTTAGGTATATCAAGGTGAGAATTGTCTATAATAAATGTTTGATTAATATAGAAATAATATGTTTGCAAACACTATGATTGCTATTAAAACATCAAATATTATGTCATGATTACTTAACAAAATGACCCATGCATAACACATAGTGAGTCATATTGCATTCATTACCATATACTTAGTAAGATGATGGCATAGTAGTGAGGTCTGTAGAACCTGAAAATCTACTTTATGTTGAGTGCTTTCCTGATTAAAATGGTGAATAGATACCCGAATTAACTATATTTTAGCGGTTAGTAGTGGCTCATATAAAAAAACTACAAAAACTTCATTTGCAAATTATGGCCTTATGGACCGAAACACCTAACCCCGAATAGAGGGATTAATCCATTCAACGCATGATTTTTTAGTTAATCATATGTATTACTTGCTCACATGTTTGTTGCATCCCATATGCTTGTCTAATAACTTGATTCATTTACTTGTATGAGTACATTAATATGGGAATATTCTCACTAAGCTAGTTATGCTTACCTGCACCCCCCCCCCCAATAGTTTGTTTTTGCAGAAAAACCATAATGCCGGGATTGGGATAGGAATCGAGCAAAGCGTATCAAAGATCAAGTCATGATAATGAGAGAGTTAAAATGTCTATAGACTAAACTCAGTTGAGAGAAAAGACCTAAAACTTGATTTATTTCTTCTATAATCTCCTTTGATAGTGGATGATAGATAACCTAAGTTGCTTTACCTTATTTCATCTTTGGTAGGATATCTAATGCTCTATGGTCCTTGTCATATGTTGAAATATCGGTATATAAAACTATTTTTCTAAATATATACATATTTATAACATATGGAGAGAATAAGGAATTAGAGTCTTGCAATCTTTAACTTGCAAGGCGGTCTTCATGTTATGGGTGCACACGTGATATGACGACCTTAGAGTAAATCTAATAGCCCCCTATTTAGGGTCATGATAGAAAAGGTTGGTCATTCTAATCCTCTTGTCGATTTTGTTTAATCACTTGAAGCTTGGTGGAATTTTTGGAAAATTTTTGTTCGTTGTGAGATCCTAAAATGTTTTCAGTCTCTGGAAATCCTAACACCAACTCCATGGTAATGGTTTGTAATGGATAGAGATAAAGATGAGATGGAATATGTACAGGTGAAGTGGATGGAAGGAATATTATATTGGTTGAGGTGAGATGAATTTTAAAGTGGAATGGTGATGTGATCTGTGAAGGACAGGGAATGAATAATCTAAAGATGATAAATTTATCAAGATGGAATTTTGTTTTCATCCAATGTCTGTCATGTGAAGTGAAGGAAGCATAATTGGTTAAGTGTGATTAGATATATGATTTGTAGATTGCACCCAATTTACAAATAGGAAAAAAAATGTCTTCTAAGTAATTACAAAACTAGGCTTTTAGTAAGTGAGCCAAAAACTAAAGTATTAGATAATTGAAAATAACGTAAGTTGTTGCCGATAATGGTTAGTGGCCTGCTATGCTCAGTTAGTTTCTTAACAACTCAGTGAAAAGGGGTTTGGTGGGCACTCCAAGATTGTGAGAAGCTACTTAGCATGCTCAGATCAGCATATGCTTCTCTATTGCTATCAAGTTGGATCCATAGCTACTGGAGCTTAGGTTTTCAGCATTTGGATTAGAGGCTTTGCTTGAAACAAATCTACGTAGTTTGAAGCTTCAATTTTACACTTCATTAAGTGCTCGGTTAATCCTTACTTTGCTTCAAACTCTACTGAGTAGCTCGGCATGTGTGTATGTCTGATATTTAACATGTTCTGCTCAATGTGAACTAAAGGAGCTCAACTTCTTTGGTTTACAATTATGGTCGGTGGGGTAGTTGATTTGGTTGGTGCTTTGATAAGAAAGAGTAGCACATGGAAGCACTTGGTGGTAGTATTGACGAGTAGGCAGGTTAATATTGATTTGTTTAGCCAATTTTACTACTTGATTTGTTATAGCAATAGCTGCTTTAGTTAGTGTTGCCTAGAGGTCAAGTTAGTCTACTCTCAAGTGCTTGAAGTTCACAACTCTAGTTGACACTTTGTATTGGACGCTCTTAACAAGAGTGGGTGCTTCAATATTTAATGGCATGTGCTTTAATTCAAGTCCCCACTTGGAGTTTGAATTTAATCACCATTGCCTATTGTATTTTGTGTTGCAGTAGCTAAGGCAACAAGGAATTAATTATAATGGCTTGAAATAATTCTACATGTTGAGAAAGCAATAAATTACTAAAGTTTCCAAACTTCCATTAATTAAGATTCACAATGAAGCAATTTGAATTTCTCTTTTTTAGCTTAAACTATTGCTCAATATGTATGAAACAAGCTATTACTCAATTCACGGTTCATGCTTTGGTCAAAATTAGTTAATGTGAAGCTACTCAATCTAGGATGTTGGTCGAATCATTTTTACAAAACACGAAGTCAAATTTTTCAAAAATTTATATAAAAATGTTAATAAGTTATGTTCAACTTCTGTTGCAATCACCATCAACCTAGGTAAGCACACCTACTAAAGTAGCATAAAAAATATTAGGTCATATTCCTTGGGGATCGTGGACATTTGCCTTACTTCCTTTTCATCTATTATCTAACCAAACAAAAATTTAGCAAAACATATGCACAAGAAAAACACTAAGCTAGGGTTAATACTAAAAGATATATACATTTTTTTAGGGTAAAATTTAGAATATAAGTTTGTAAATACAAGAAAGGACTTAGAATTTACTTCACCAATTCCTTATCATGTGATTTCTTAACAAACTTAGACAATTATTTGCTGGGTATATTTACGTTGTCGAATTCACTAAGCTAAGCCAAAATCTCTGTCAAGGTTAGAAACTCTAAATCTAGATTAGACCACCAGAATTTTTTCACAAGCTATCAACAATCTAAATCCGCATAAAGATCAAGAACCCTTTGATTGAAAACCCATTTTAAGTAATTTTAAAACCAAGAGTCAAAAAGTTTCACCATTCATCTCTCAAGGTGATTATGAAAAACTTCATTAGTAGCCTAGATTTATTCAGTTGAAATCAAACATGGATCTAAAAGGTGTACCATGCATTTAGATCTATGAAGTTAAGTTTGAGGTATTAAATCCAAATACTCAGTCAATATTCAATTAAAATACATTTTGAAATTGCATGAATCGGTGTTAGATTCACAAACTCTAAATTAAAATTATTATTTCTCCATAGATGGAAACATTAAGCACAAATTCAAGAGAAATAATATAAAAAGTACAAATGAGTATTATAGGTTAAGTACAAACCGGGTCTTGCAAAAATAAACTTTGGGTTTAAAATGACACTACCCAGAAAACTTAGAATTCCTTAAAAAGGAAAAAAGGGTTTTCTCCCACTAAGAATTCGTTCCCTACTCTATTCGAGGTTAGCAGAATTTGTTACATACGGTGCACTCCTTATTGGATGTATGTGCAAATTTATTTATAAGCTATAGGCACATAAATCATGAAGATTTTATTTGCTGACGTGGCAAATTCTTGATAACGAAAATTGTCCTTATCTTCACACATGTGTGCGAAACAGCTCATTCATGATAGGGTCACTTTTTGTGGATACAATCGTGGGCTCGAAGGTTGGTCATAATCTAAACTGTGATTTCTTTGTAAAAATCTTCATTTTGGGCTCAAATTCAACTATGGGTAATCGCAAGCTCGAAGGCATGATTGATCTTGTACTTTGCACTGCAAGCACGAATGCCTTCAAGTAAATCGCACGTGAAATCAAGCATGTAGTTGTAGGCATGGTCTAGAGTTTTTCTGGGGCATGGTTCTGTCATTGCGAACCATGGCCCTAGTTAGTATAGTTTTACACACGATTAATATTTTTTCCTTGTCTTTTTGCCCTCATTTGGGCTCTTTAGTAGCCGCGATTGATCTTGTCTTTGCTCATTCATGTTGTTCTTCTTCAAATATGATCTTAAACACTTTGTTTCTTCTTTTCTTGATCCTAGGAGCTGAAAAACAACATCTAAACAATAAAAGCACAAAATTCATAGAGAAATATCTAAAAGCTGGATCAAATCAAGCCTAAATTCCTATGAGTGAAATAGAGTATTGTAGAATTATCAAATTCCCTCACACTTATGCCTTTGCTTGCCCTCAAGCAAAACATCATTTCAATTCAATCAGACAAAGCTTGTTTGAATAGGAAAACAAATCATGAATGTAAATTTGACCAAATCAATTAAGCTCATTCACCCATTAAACTCAGCAATTTACATATTCAATTAGTCTTACTAAACTGTAATAAAGTTATTTTTGTTAAAATTACTAAACTTATCTAAGTAGATCAACTTTTATCCTTATTATTTAATTAATAAAATTAAAGCAAAAATTATTTAAAAGATCAAACAAAGTAAGAGGAACTCAATCAACTTTATCCTCTTAGACATGTAGGTATGTAGTTCCTTAATCATCTCTCTAAGCATCATACTAAAAAATGAAGGCATGCACATTAGTTCATCCCCTGACTTTTTTTTTTTCCTTATTTGTGCTTCCATTTCATTTCCCTTAATTATTTATATACTTTAAAGTTGCAAAGGGAAAGGTTTTTTACTTCTTCTTTAATTTTTCCTCTAAAGGAGTTTTTGCCCCTATCTTTTTTTATTTTTTTTTTTTTCATATATAGATTTATAGCTTATTTAAAATTGATAGAAGGATCAGAAATTGCACTTCTAAGGAACTAACCCTGCTCATTTCAACCCTAAGTGCATAATCATTTTAATCTTAAATTTAATTTGATTAAGCATAAAGAAAAATCATCAAGTTATAAACATCATTTGAATCTTCATTAGAGACTACAAAGCTCTCAAACCAACAAGACTAAAAGGCATACAGATCATTTGAGCTTTTAAAAATTAATTAAGTAGTCTTACTAAGGACCTTAACCTAATTCCAGCTCTAAATTTCAAAATTAAATAACAGGTAAAACTACTCCACATGTATAATGCAAAGTGATTTAAACAAAGTAAAGTTAACTCAAACATGGGATGATGTTTTCAATTGAGTTATTTAGTGATTTTTATTTTGTCTCAAATTTTGAAAATTTTTTGTCAAATTTTAACCATTTCATTATTTTCCTATAAATGTCTAGAAAAATGATCATCGAGTAACATTAACTCTATTCTCAATCAATTCTTATTAGTTTCAACTCATCTTGCTTAATCCATTTCCCCATACTTGATCTAAACATTGTCTTGAATGTTTATAACATGATCATTCAAACAGGGGATCATCAGCTATTTAAGTGTAAGCAAAATTTAAAGTTAGAAGTTTTAAGAAAACTTCTTTGTTTAGGGTCACAGGTTGAGATCAAACTAGAAACTTGGGCTTTGTTGTCTTCTTGATTCAAACTGTGCAAGTTTAAGGCAAGGCAAAGTAAAACATTAGTAGTGATTGTGGGCTCGATTGGAGCCACAGCTGAAATTTAAACAAAAATTTGTCTAAGTTATTAGCGGCTTAAGCTATATTTAAGTTACTTAAACTAGGACCCTGCATTAAGTCAGACTTATTCTGCCACAAAGAATCTTACTTATAAACAATGAATCAAAGAATCATACTATCTATAAACAATGAATCAAAGAATCATATTATCTATAAAGAATAAATAATCTATGAATCTACTTGAAAGAATTCAAAGAATAACAAATTAAAGAGTTTCAAGAATTAAAGAATGTTTTAAAAGAATCCATAGTTCTAGCTTTATTCTTCGAGCCAGTACTCCTAGCCTTTGCTTCCTTCCTTTCTTGGCTCTCTAGGGGCTTTAGTAGCACCTCTTCTTCTACCACCACCACCACCTCTAGGTGCCTTAGCTCTTTACTTAGTTTGGTTTCTCCTGGCGGGTAGTGTTTATCTTCGAGTAGGTGGAGGTCTGCTTTATTCCTTCTGATCTTCCCTCTGCTCTCTTATATGTATACCTCCTCTTAGTGTGTTTTCTATATTCTTACCCTTTACCCTTTTCTTTAGTGCTTCTTGCAAAGGACCAGCCCCTTTCTTTCTTTCTTCTTTCTCCATTCTATGGATTCCCTCTTGTATATACTCTTCTCCTTCTAGTTGCTGTTGTAACTGAAGGGCATAGAGATAATCATTCTTCTCTTGCTCTATCATGCCCTTAGTATTTTTTTCATATAGCTCTTCATTTCTATAGCTTGTCTTACCTAGAAATCTGTAGTCCTCTTTTTCTTGTCCTCCTCTCTCTTTTTCTATTGCACCTCCTTTTTCTTCTTCAACTCATTGTGTTTTCTTTCTATCTCTTCAAGCTGTTTAAGGATGACCTCTTTCTCTTGAATCTTCTTCTTCTCTTTTTCTCTTACTAATGAAAGCTCCTTTACATTTCCCTTAGCCGACTCTTAAAGATTTTCTTCTTCTTTGCGGCTTCACTAATAGGAGGTTCTTCTCTATCTTTTTCAACAGGAGGTTCTTCTTCAATAGGCTAGGGAACTGGTGCCTTAAGGTTGACTTTCAAGCTTTTGGTCATTAGGGCTCAAATGGTGAGATTGTCATCTTCATCAGCACTACTAGAGAGAGTAGAATCATTATCATTTTCCTCTTGTGTTAACTAGTCATCTCTCCTTCTTGCTTCCTCTCTCTCTTTGCTACAATTGGCAGCTTATGTGCTTGGCTTCCATTTCGGCCTTATTTTTAGCCTCTCTTTCATATTTACATCTGGTCTATTTTTCAAATCCTTAACTTCAGTAGCCATTTTTACTATATGGTCATCAACGTTATGAGCTTCTTGGAGTTGGTCAGTATCTTCCATGGGCTCATCATTGAGACCAATGCCTTTTTCTTCATGAGCAGTGGAGGTAGGTTCTCTTTCTTCCATAGTAGCACTGACACCAAAAGCTGTGGTAGTATCCTTATCTACATCTACACTTGGGCCAAAGGGAACAATCTGCCACTCTTCTTAGGTCCCATCCTAAACTAATTCAAGATTTCTACAAAAATTTGTTTGAAGATGGTTTCATCATCTTTATTTCTCCTTCTTTTCTCCTTGTCGAGCCTAGATTTTTTCCACTAATCTAGTCTGGTTCATTTCTCATAACTCGATTCACGTTAAACCCGAACCCATTTAACATGAATCCTCGACTAGGGATTAAAAGAAATTTTAATTTTTGAAAACTTTTTAGAGTCGCCATCCGATATAAATCGGGAAAAAATAAAAAGCTAGGATCAATGGGTCGGTTGATCCTAACTTAGCTACTAGTCTGCGAAAATTTGATTTAAAAAAAAACCAACTTTTAAAACCAGATATCATGGATTCGGGGGCTAACCTATTAAAACCAAATGGTTACCACTTTTGGAATTTTAAATTTATAATTTATTCTTTTTATGCTCAAAAATTCAAATAATATATTACAAGTCACATTTTTTGTTTTTCTTTTTAGAATATGAATATCAACAAAACATCTTATATTTACAAAATATTTATTCACAAAAAAACAAAACATTTTTTTATTTTTTTAATGTCGCCCCGCAGGTGCCTACGTACTCGCTAATCAAGATCAGACAAAACGTAGTTCTTTAAAAAAGAACCTTAATTTGTTGATCAATTTTAATTTTTTGAACTCTTTTCATTTTAAGTTCATTAAATTTTCAAGTTTTTATAAAAAATCATTTTTTGATGATCCTATGATCTAATCAATTGATTTTTTATTTTATGAAAACATATTTTTCTAAGTCCGAAAATCATTTTTTTTTAGAAATTTTGTTCTTTGAAAAATCCAATATTATTATTTTATTTATTTATTTTTATTTTTTTATATATATATATATATTTTTTTTTTTAAAAAAAATCATCACATAAATTCACAATATATTCAGAATATATTAAAATATATTAAAATTATTTTTCATGCATTAAATATGCATTTTCTAAAAGCAATTTATGTATAAATACATATTAAACATATTCAAAAAATATCAAAAATCAAAAAAAATAAATTTATATAAAAAATAATTATTTTGATTTTTCTGGATTTTTCTGTATTTTTCTGAATTTTTTATGAATTTTTATGAATTTTTTGCTATTTTTTATTATTTTCTGAAATTAATTATATAATAAACTATTAATAAAATAATGCGAATTGACCTGGACCGTTGGATGAGACGGACGAGATCTGGAGCGTCGATCGTGCTGACCGATCTGGATCGTCTGATCTTGTTGACTCGATCTGAGCCGTCTGATCGCTTGATTTAATCTAAGCCGTCTGATCGCTTGATTGAATCTGTACCGTCTGATCGCTTGATGAAATTTGGGCCGTCTGATCGCTTGATGAAATCTGGGCCGTCTGATCTGCTTGATCAAATCTGGGCCGTCTGATCTGCTTGATCAAATCTGAGCCACTGATTTGTTTGATTGAATCTGGGCCGTCTGACCTGCTTGATTGAATCTGGACCGTCCGATCAGAGTTGACCGTTGACCGATGACCGTTGACCGATGACCGACCGGGTTGGATTCGGATCTTTGGGTCGGATCTTGGAGCTCCGGCGGGTGAAGAAGACGATGACGCGACTTTTCGGGGCGGATTCCGGCGGCTCCGGTGGTCTTCGGCGGCTAGAAGCTTGTCGGCCGACTCCTGCTGCGACGGCGTGTCCTCTGAAGGTGGTGGTTCGCGCCCAGAACGGCGGCAAGCGGCGGTTCTGGCGGTGGTCGTACGGCGGCGTTAATGAACAAAATAAAAAAAAAAAATTTCAGAGATTAATTTGATCAAATCCAAGCAAACTAAAACATCAAAATTAGGTTTCTAACATTCCTAACACACTCAATTTTGATCGAATTCGATTCAATCACTTCGAATTTGAAAAATTCGAATTTTTCTTCCTAAATTCGAGAGTCTCGAATTGATATGGTTATGTATGTGTTTTTTCTGAAATTGACTTGTGCCTTTTGGTCCTAGGACCTCCTATTTATAGGTTGCAAGCTCAATTTTACGTTTCAAGCAGTTTCGAAAATGAATCGATTTTTGCCCCTTAATTTTTTTACGAATTTAATTCGAATATCCATGATTAAATTGTTCGAAACTGATGAATTGATGATTGCTTTCATATTCCATGTCAGATTCATCCAATCAATTTTTGTAACTCCTCATTCATGTGCAATTGAATGCTTTATACATTGAATTTTGTAACTTTTGGGTTGTTTTTTTGCACTAATCTTTCATATTCTATAACCACTTTGCAATCCCATCATCAATTTTGACAATCAATGATGTCTTGTCAGTTAAAAACTGATGCAAAGTAAGGCAAAAAGTCACATTTGAGGAAGATGCAAAGGCAAAAATAATAAGATGATAAAAAAGACAAAATTTTGCCTTTGCTAGGGTTTGAACTTGTGTCGTTGAGCTTGAATGTGTGTTTGGGTCAATGTGTTTAACCAACAGGCCATTTGACCTATGCCTTGATCACTTAACCAATTTCATCAATACTTAAGGCTTTTGGAAAAATGAGTTTAATTAAATTTTAAGCCTTAATTAATTGGGCAAAAATTGGGTGTCTACAGCTGCCCCTCTTTGTGGTAAAGTTTGAACAAAACTTTTGCCACAAAGACAAAAAGACAACCAATTTTTGCTTAGCTTCTCCTTCCAAAATCTTGTGCTAAACTATCTGTCGAGTTTAGACTTAGAGATTTGCTAGGTCAACTGTCGAACCTAGACTTTAATTTGGTCATTTGCCGAACCAATGGGCTTTGGTTTGGTCATTTGCCGGACCAATGGGCTTTGGTTTGGTCATTTGCCGGACCAATGGGCTTTGGTCATTTGCTGGACCAATGGGCTTTGGTTTGGTCATTTGCCGGACCAATGGGCTTTGGTCATTTGCCGGACTAATGGGCTTTGGTTTCCATCTGAAATGGATGGATTTCTAACTTCTGTCTTGATCATATTTTTCTAGTGAATGAATTTCTGAACTCTGTCTTGATCACCATCTTGGATAGATTTTCTGAATTTTTTCTTGATCACCATCTTGAGTAGATGTGCTTCTAGATCTTGTTACCATCTTGGTAGAAGTGTTTCTGGATCTTGTCACCATCTCGAAAGGATGGATTTTGGGTCACCATCTCTAAAGGATGGATTTTGAATTTGGTCAGTTCTAGACTATCTGTCGAGTCTAGGCTGAGGGGTACTTGTGATTTTTCAATCCACTTGGGGACTTGGTTTTTTTCTAATCCACTTGGGGAACTGGTTTTTTTTTTTTATCCACTTAGGGATTTGGTTTTCCTGATCCACTTAGGGACTTGGTTTTTTTTTTGGAAAACTTGAATCTTTTTTCTTTTTGGGAGACTTGGATGGGCTTCAAGCATTTTTTTTTTTTGAAAAAAATTGCTTTGAAAACTTGGATGGGCTTCAAGTTTTTCTTTTGTTTTTTTTTGGAAAACTTGGTTTGAAAACTTGGATGGGCTTCAAGTTTTTCTTTCTTCTTGGAAAACTTGGTTTGAAAACTTGGATGGGCTTCAAGTTTTTCTTTCTTTTGGAAAACTTGGTTTGAAAACTTGGATGGGCTTCAAGTTTTTCCTTCTCTTTTTTTTTCTTTTTTTTGAAAGACTTGGTTTGAAAACTTAGATGGGCTTCAAGTTTTTCTTTATCTTTTTTTTTTTTTTGAAAGACTTGGTTTGAAAACTTGGATGGGCTTCAAGTTTTTCTTTCTCTTTTTTTTTAAAAGACTTGGTTTGAAAACTTGGATGGGCTTCAAGTTTTTCTTTCTTCTTGGAAAACTTGGTTTGAAAACTTGGATGGGCTTCAAGTTTTTCTTTCTCTCTTTTTTTTTTTTTTTAAAAGACTTGGTTTTATTACTTTTCAGATATTTGGAAAAAACTTTTTTTTTTATTTTTTTTTTTGGAAGAAATTCCTTCTTTTCTTGGACCTTTTAAAGGTAAAAAGTTTCCTTTTTTTTTTGAATTCCAACTTTTTTGAAAGTTACCAACAGGTAAAAATAATCATAAATAGGGTTTGCCCCATTGATCACTCATTTTTTTTTAGCCTAAGGCTTCACTATTAACCACCTAAGGTCTTTTATTGAAAAATTTTAATCATTGGGGGCAAAGTTTTTTTTTAGGACATTAATTTGAAAATTGGGGCATTGTTTCCAACTTTGGGGCAATTAATTCCTAACCCTGAGGCAGACTTCTTTCAAATTGGGGCAAATGATTTCATGCCCCTGGGATGATTCTTACACCAAGGTTGGTTATCTTATTTTAAGTTACCTAATCAAAGAGGACTTCCTTACACTCTCTTAGGCTTATTTTCACACATTTGACTCGGATTCCAAAAATTATGGTCCGGCTTGCAAGTGACACACTTTGGTCAATCTATTAGGTCTTTTTTGGACTGTAATGTGGGCTTTTGGTTGTTGGCTTTAATCAAAAAGAGATATTTCATAAAGGCTTTTTTTTTTTCAACACATCCCGGGTTTACAAGTCAAGAACCCTTAAGGAAAACTTGAATATGCACTTATTCCTAGTTTCAAGAGCATTAATAAATCAACTCCTTTGATCCAAAGAGTCTCTAAAGGTGGAATTGTGGATGGGCCCATAATATAGATTTTGGACCTTGTGTTTTATGGGCTTTGAACTTTGAGCATGTGCCCCCAGTGTTTGGGTATGATCACCTTGTGTGATTGTCTTCCATCAGGGTGGAATTGTGGGTGGGTCCATATATAGATTTTGGACCTTGTGTTTTGATGGGCTTTGAACTTTGAGCATGTGCTTATGTGATTGTCTTCCATCAGGGTGGAATTGTGGGTGGGTCCATGATATAAATTTTGGACCTTGTGTTTTGATGGGCTTTGAACTTTGAGCATGTGCTTGTAATTTCTTGGTTTAATCACCTTGCTTGGCTATTCTTCATTTTTTTTTTCTTTTTTTTTTGGCACTTTATTCATGTATCCCTTTTTTTTTCTTCTTTTGCAAGGTGATTTGTATTTTTTCCATTGGATAGCTTATAGCTCAAAGTATATGGATTGTGTATGGTTTGGGATAGAAACTCTTCTTCCTTTCAAAGGAAATGATTTATTTATGTCAATTGACTACTCTTGAATTGATGCAACTAGGGCAAGTGCATATAAGTTAATCCTTTTTCTCCTTGATAATGACCCTGACCTCCAAATTGCCCCGTTGTGGGGTACCCTAATGTAGGGTGGTTCTTGACAGGGCTTAATTTTAAAAAATTCTTCCTTAATAGGCTCAAATGGGTTAACAAAGGATAATGTGTTTAGGACTTTGAAATGAATGCCTAATGTCACTTTGACCTATGTATCAAATTCAAACTAGACCTCCTTTAAGGAATGAGTCCATTTTATCTCTCACAATTCACTCCACTCTTAGTGTGTAGGGTAGTGTTTGGGATTAAGTTTGCCTCTTTTCATCTTGGCAATTTAATAAGAATTTTTGGGTTTTCAATCATCCATTTTTTTATTGCCTCAGGATATATAACTAAATGCCCCATTTGGATTTATCAAATGCCCCTAATCGGTAAAGTCCTTTTGGTTGCCCCCTAGTTTTGATTTCATTTGCCTTTAGCTTAAAATGAATGATCATTGGGTAACAATTTTGAAACATTCTTTTTCTGTTGGCAATTTTCCTTCTTTTCTAATTTTTTTTTTTTTTTTTTTAAAATAACCTTTATTCTCTTTCTCATTTGTTGGAAAACAATTTTCATTTTTTTTCTTAAAAAAAATTGTTGGAGAACAAGTTTGAAAAACTTTTATTCTCTTTTTTTTTTTAGACAACAACTTTTTGTTCTCACTTTTTATTTTAAAAAATCTTCAAAAAAAAAAAGTTGTTGATGGATATTTACAAAAAAGAATGTTTGAAAATGATTATTTATCCTAAAGTGGAAAAAGGATATTTACAAAAATAATTCATTTTTTTCTTTTTTCTTTAAGGCAAAAATTATTTTACAAGAATAGTGGAACAAAAAAGACCCCCCTTTTTCTTTTAGAAGGAAATTCAAATGGGGGTTGATTTTTACAGGGATGATTATCCTGAAGACAAGGGAGAGGAATACATATGACAAAGGTAATTTTGATTGGAGAGGACCTATAACTATAGGTGGACAAAATTTACTCTATGAGTATTTACAAGTCTACTGTACACATTTTTTATTTTATTTTATTTTTTTCTTAAAAAAAATGCAAAGATGCAAGCATACAGATGCAATTGGGGATAATGACCTTGAAAATTTGATGAAAAAATTTTGCTGGAGTTGATGAAAAATTATTTTTTTTTGAAAACCTTTTTTTTTAAACAAAAAAAATAACTCCATTTTTTAAAAAAAATTTTGGTCACTATCCATATAAATGGAGATAAGGACCCTGAAAGTTTTGGTGAAAAAGTTTTGTTGGAATTGATGAAAAATCATTTTTTTGAAAATCTTCTTTTTTTTAAAAAAAAACAAAATTAATTAAGACTCCATTTGAGAAAAAAGAAATTAGTCACTATCCCTGCCAATGGGGATAATGACAAAAAAAAACTTTACTTGAAGTGGTATTATTATTTTTTTTTAAAATAAAGGTTTAAAAACCATTCAATCTAAAATTTTATTTACTAAAAAAAATGTTTGATTTTTGAAAACTTCCTTTTTTAGGAAAGAAACAACTCCACATTTAAAAAAATTTGGTGGACTTTTTTGAAAATTTTTTTATTTTTGAAAAAAAATTTTTTGAAGAAAATACAACTCCATTTTTTTGAAAAGTTTGGTCAAAATCCCATGTAATGAATGCATGATTTGGTAGGTTCTATAGGTTCCCCGATTTAGTGTACTAAACCGGAGTGGGAGGACATTTCTTGATCTAGAGGGTGGAAAGCCACAGCCCCCGGACCTTACTTCGTCCTCCTCGCTTAGGCTCTTAAGACGGCCTGGTCGACCGTATCTAGCACACATTTATGCTAATGCAATGCAAATGCAAATACTTAAATAAATAAACAAACAAGCTTTTGCCTTCTTTTTTTTGTATACCTGCAAGGTTAGTATATATTTACAAAACAATATTCAAGAATCATATATTCACAAAAATTGAGCAAGGATAAATTTAAAATTTAAAATTCCTAAGTGGCTAGCCCTCTCTTTTTTTAAAATTTAGATCCCCAGTGGAGTCGCCAAGCTGTCGAGCCTGGATTTTTTCCACTATCTATCTGGTTCATTTCTCATAACCCGATTCACATTAAACCCGAACCCATTTAACATGAATCCTCGACTAGGGGTTAAAAGAAATTTTAATTTTTGAAAACTTTTAGAGTCGCCACCCGATATAAATCGGGAAAAAATAAAAAGCTAGGATCAATGGGTCGGTTGATCCTAACTTAGCTACTAGTCTGCGAAAATTTGATTTAAAAAAACAACTTTTAAAACCAGATATCATGGATTCGGGGGCTAACCTATTAAAACCAAATGGTTACCACTTTTGGAATTTTAAATTTATAATTTATCCTTTTATGCTCAAAAATTCAAATAATATATTACAAGTCACATTTTTTGTTTTTCTTTTTAGAATATGAATATCAACAAAACATCTTATATTTACAAAATATTTATTCACAAAAAAACAAAACATTTTCTTTATTTTTTTAATGTCGCCCCGCAGGTGCCTACGTACTCGCTAATCGAGATCAGACAAAACGTAGTTCTTTAAAAAAGAACCTTAATTTGTTGATCAATTTTAATTTTTTGAACTCTTTTCATTTGAAGTTCATTAAATTTTCAAGTTTTTATAAAAAATCATTTTTTGATGATCCTATGATCTAATCAATTGATTTTTTATTTTATGAAAACATATTTTTCTAAGTCCGAAAATCATTTTTTTTTAGAAATTTTGTTCTTTGGAAAATCCAATTTTATTATTTTTATTTATTTTTTTTTAATTTTTTATTATATATATATTTTTTTAAAAAAATCATCACATAAATTCACAATATATTCAGAATATATTAAAATATATTAAAATTATTTTTCATGCATTAAATATGCATTTTCTAAAAGCAATTTATGTATAAATACATATTAAACATATTCAAAAAATATCAAAAATATCAAAAAAAAATAAATTTATATAAAAAATAATTATTTTGATTTTTCTGGATTTTTCTGTATTTTTCTAAATTTTTTTATGAATTTTTATGAATTTTTTGCTATTTTTTATTATATCTGAAATTAATTATATAATAAACTATTAATAAAATAATGCGAATTGACCTGGACCGTTGGATGAGGCGGACGAGATCTGGAGCGTCGATCGTGCTGACCGATCTGGATCGTCTGATCTTGTTGACTCGATCTGAGCCGTCTAATCGCTTGATTTAATCTAAGCCGTCTGATCGCTTGATTGAATCTGTACCGTCTGATCGCTTGATGAAATCTGGGCCGTCTAATCTGCTTGATCAAATCTGGACCGTCTGATCTGCTTGATCAAATCTGAGCCACTGATTTGTTTGATTGAATCTGGGCCGTCTGACCTGCTTGATTGAATCTGGACCGTCCGAACAGAGTTGACCGTTGACCGATGACCGTTGACCGATGACCGACCGGGTTGGATTCGGATCTTTGGGTCGGATCTCGGAGCTCCGGCGGGTGAAGAAGACGATGACGCGACTTTTCGGGGCGGATTCCGGCGGCTCCGGTGGTCTTCGGCGGCTAGAAGCTTGTCGGCCCGACTCCTGCTGCGACGGCGCGTCCTCTGAAGGTGGTGGTTCGCGCCCAGAATGGCGGCAAGCGGCGGTTCTGGCGGTGGTCGTACGGCGGAGTTAATGAACAAAATAAAAAAAAAAATTCAGAGATTAATTTGATCAAATCCAAGCAAACTAAAACATCAAAATTAGGTTTCTAACATTCCTAACACACTCAATTTTGATCGAATTCGATTCAATCACTTCGAATTTGAAAAATTCGAATTTTTCTTCCTAAATTCGAGAGTCTCGAATTGATATGGTTATGTATGTGTTTTTCTGAAATTGACTTGTGCCTTTTGCTCCTAGGACCTCCTATTTATAGGTTGCAAGCTCAATTTTATGTTTCAAGCAGTTTCGAAAATGAATCGATTTTTGCCCCTTGATTTTTTTACGAATTTAATTCGAATATCCATGATTAAATTGTTTGAAACTGATGAATTGATGATTGCTTTCATATTCCACGTCAGATTCATCCAATCAATTTTTGTAACTCCTCATTCATGTGCAATTGAATGCTTTATACATTGAATTTTGTAACTTTTGGGTTGTTTTTTGCACTAATCTTTCATATTCTATAACCACTTTGCAATCCCATCATTAATTTTGACAATCAATGATGTCTTGTCAGTTAAAACTGATGCAAAGTAAGGCAAAAAGTCACATTTGAGGAAGATGCAAAGGCAAAAATAATAAGATGATAAAAAAGGCAAAATTTTGCCTTTGCTAGGGTTTGAACTTGTGTCATTGAGCTTGAATGTGTGTTTGGGTCAATGTGTTTAACCAACAGGCCATTTGACCTGTGCTTTGATCACTTAACCAATTTCATCAATACTTAAGGCTTTTGGAAAAATGAGTTTAATTAAATTTTTAGCCTTAATTAATTGGGCAAAATTGGGTGTTACACTCCTCTTCTCCTTCATTAACTGCGTCTTCACCATTAACATCAAGGGAAACAGAGATGGGGTCAAGTTCAACTGGTTCCCTTTTAATCTTGTACCTTTTATTCTTTCTGGCATATGTGTTTCTTGTTTTCACCTTTTGACATAAGGTTCGCACATGGGTTGAGTCAAGAGAACAGGCCATCCCTCTTCTTACTGTTGTTGTTGCTAACGTAGTGGTTTTGATGTAACCTTTAAAGCTTTATTAGAGGTAGGAGGAGTGGCTTTTAGCCTTATCACTTCATAAAACTCTATAGCAAATGGATCTCTTATAGTGATATTATTTACAATTGTAGCCGCTCTACTATTATCTTGAAAACATTATGGCAAATTGTATTAAAAAATTATCTTTTTTGCAGCCAATTCTGCTAGCAGCTCATCATTATTCTCATCTTCTTCAGCTGGCTTATTCAGATCAAATCCACCCTGTTTAATATCAAGTTATATTTAGGAAATGACTTCATTGTCCTCACTTAGATAGTAAGCATGCAACTCAGCCATTGGTTCAAAAGATGGTAGTTGCATTTGGGTTCTATAGGTGGTGATGGGTATGTATATACATGGGAGATTGGTAGGGATGTTTGTGTTTGGGTTAATGGTGGATCTGGTATGTGTGTAGTATGTGGTGGGGAGGGTATGTATTTGAATGGTAAGGACGACCCAGCTTCATTGTCGTCATCATCATCATGATGGTGGTCTGACTCAGCTATGGTAGGTTTAGGGGGTGGTGATTTGGATTGTTTGGATGGTTAAGGACCATGGGTAAGGATATCCATCAATTTCTTCATATTTTCCCTTAAATCCCCCATGTCCTTGTCATATTTCTTATGCGGTGGCACAAATGTAGTAGGTAGCTCCCTTTTGCTGCCTTAGATGTAGCAACTAGTTCTTCCCTAGCTGCTTCAGCCTCAAGGCTCTGATCCTCTGCTTCCTCTAGACCTTGACCTGAAAAATGCTCTCTTATTCAAGCCCTTAAATTTGTAGATCACATCAATAGGCCCTTGTCTTACCCACAACTACAAATTCCTTAAGATCCTTATGATCAAGCTACCTAAGAAGATTCCTTTGCCTTATAAGCTTGTTTTATGCTTAATTCTCCATGCTACTATCAAGCCTACATTCATCCTCTATTTTTTTCATCATACTGTAAAGGGGATGCAACTCTACTTCTTCTATGGTAGTTGCCCCTTTCAGCTTAGAGAAAATATTCCTACCAACATATAGTATAAGATCCTGACACTTCTTTTCTTAAAACTAGAGGCCATTGTCTCTGAGGGTATAAAGTGTCCCTCTATAACTCCGATTAGAAACATCTTCAATTCTTCTTCTAGCCCTTTAGTGGGCAATTCTTCAGCTTCTCACTCAAAATTTCCTCCTCCTCATCATATAGCCTCATGGCTGCTATGAACCTTATCATTGTTGTATGTCTGTATTCCTCAAAGGCATAAAAACTCACAATATCTCCCATTTATGGAGCCTAATGCCTAGTCTTGAAACTTTCCATGAAAGCTAATATAATTTCGCCATAAGCTTCTTTTCTAATTTCAAACAATCTTTCTTAGGCTTGGTCTTCAAAATAACCCCTAAATTCTACCTCTAAACCATAACTTCTTACTATAACCTAATCCATCACAACATTCTCCACAACTTGTTTCCAAATCAGAAAAATTTTAGATTTTTCTCTATCCTCAACATTTAAACCTATAAAGGTTTAAGGATGGGCACTCACTTGCATAGGAGCCATCGATTCAACTCTAGCCCTTTTAAATTGCTTTTTAGGTTGTGTTTGGGATCTTTTTGGTACCATTACTACAAGAATAAAGCAAACATAATAAGTGTTTTGTTCGTAGTTCATTATAAAAGAAAGAATTCTGCCCCAATTTCTCGATTAAAACCTAAAATAGAACTTGTTACACTTACTGGAAGAACAAATATAAGGTATACTTATTAAAAGCTTTTCGTAAAGAATTTCTACTAGAATTTAACTACATTTTTGTTCTCTAAGCTTGTACTTTTAATGAGAAAAGAATTAGCTTTTTAAAACAATATGAAATGAACTCAGTTCATTTCAAACTTCCATAGGAGCTCAAAAGTCATGACAAAGTTGTTATAGATTATTAAAGAAGCCCAATCATTTTGAATGAGAAACATGTAAAGAACAAATATCTTAACTCGTTTTCATCATAAAGTAAGTTACTTTTATTAAAAATAACAGATAATCAAAATTTGTTAAAACTAAAACCCTAAAAGTATGAAGATTAATCTGGCATTTGTACTCATATAAACTAGCAAAAGTTAAAAGAAAAATGATAGAAATGAGCCTACCTTAATGGTTTGATGCTAGAAATGTTGAAAAAGATATTATTTTTATCAAGGGTAAATGAAGGTATATCGAGGGTTTTGAGAACGTTTATTGGGCTTATTAAAATTTTTAATGAAGCAATGAATGAGAGGGAAACAACAACATTAACACTTTTATATTAATCGTGTCACAGGTTCTACAGTTATTACTTATTAAGATCAAACAAAAAGTATTAAAGAATTGAGGCCTTTATTTAAGTTGCTCTAAGAGAAAAAGAATCAAGGCCTTGATTGCAAGCTCGATTTATTAAACCTATAATAAAGGATAAAGAATCACAACCATTATTAAGTCACGGCAAAAAGAATAAAGAATAAAGAAATAAGGTAAAAGATAACCACGGTCACAATCGTAGCTCAATTCAAGACACGATTAAAGCTGTGAACAAAATTTATTCTCCTTTTATGAACCACAAATTAGCTCGTGGGGCCAAAATTATCAGGTAGATTCCTACAAAAACACTTATAAACAAGAAGCAAAGCATAAAATGAAGCATAAGAACAATTGTCTCTTTGTCATTCATCTCTTAAATAAAGAGTCTCGTGAAAAAACATCATAACTTCATTCATCAAACTTCAAAATCATCATCCATATTTACATAAACTAACAAAACATCAAATCAGATTCTCAACAAAACCTGTTAAAAGTCTTTGCAAATCGTCTAAAATATCAAAGATAGTAATTGTTCTTCTCAAAACATCTAGCATCATCAAAATTCATGTATTAAATATCTCTTTAAAATAAAATAACATCTTCCTCAAAACAATACAACAAAAAGAAAGGGTAAGATTAATTATCTTAGGGGTCTTATTTGTTTAATCTTAGCTTGTTTTTTTGGTTAGTTTTGTATTGGTTAGTAAAGTTTCTTAAGGTCTTTTTGAAAGGAGTTTTGAAATTTGACCTAACTGTGTCTCCAGGTTATAAATTGCAGCTAAATAATTTCTCAAAGTGGTATCGATGGTCTACTGCCTAGCCTCAGAGGCTTTAATGAACTGAGGAATTAATACCTCCAAAGAATTCTTGTTACCCTAGGAGACATGTGATCCTTGACCTGCCGTTCTAAAAGTTGGATGGGTTAAAACCAGATTATTGGAAGTTGTTGTTACTTCACCTAAAGTTTAGATGGTGTCTCTAGCTAAGATTACAAGTATTGTTGTAGGGTCATTCTTTGGTCCATTAAAATTGTTCATATACTCAACACTTTTAGAAGTCATGCCTTCAGGACTTTGTCTAAAAATGCTATCTATTATGTTCACTTGGCCAGTCCCCATGCTCATGCTATCTACCTTCCTAGTTAAGGCTTCTATCTTGGAGGTCAAATTTGTCACAACATCAAGTTCAAACATACCTCTTGTCTTCTCCTTCCTAGCCCTGAAGATTACCATTGGTAATAGTTATTGGCTATGTCCTCAAAATGGTTCAAACATTTATCGAGGGATTTGTTGTTCAAGTTGCCTCCTATTGCTGCATCAATAAGCTGCTTAGTGCTATAGTTAAGTCCTTGTAAAAAAATTTAGACCTAAGTCCATTCAAAAGTCCATTGTAGAGGCACCTACCTAATAACTCCTTCTACCTTTCAAAAGCTTCATAAGTCTTAAATTCTAGCTAGTGGAATGAAGCCATGTTTACTCTTAGCTTGCAGTTCTAGAGAGTGGGAAATATTTCCTCATAAAATTTTCAGCCATTTGTTGCCAAGTGGTTATAGACTGTCTAGGCATACTATTGAGCCATTTCTTTGCATTACCCCTTAGAGAGAAAGGAAACAATCTAAGTTAATGGTCATCAAAGGCTCCATTGATTTTGAAAGTATCACAAATTTCTAAAAACTGTTGGAGGTAGGTATTGGGATCCTCATCTTGTAATCCACTTGATGGACATATTATTGCACCATCTGAATCACATTAGGTATAATCCCAAAATTATTTGTAGCAACCTAAGCCTGGCTATACTAATGTTGGCTCCATGAAGGGTAAGACTACATAAATCTAACATGATTCTAGGCTGATTGACTCTATTGTGTTCAATTTCCTCTTGCTCCACTCCTGCTCCATTCACAGTATCAATTCTATTTGTCATTTCCTCTATGACAAAATCTTTGTTCCTCTCCAGTAACTCTCCTTAATGTCCTTCTTATTCACTGGAGCTTCAAAGTAAGGGAAAATAATGGTTGAGACTAACTCCTAGTCATAATCCTACATGTTTATTATGAAAGAATTAATTAGAGTACAACATGCATATTTTACAATAAAACAAAATAGCAACTATGTTACAACAACAGGGCTAATATATAACAATAGCACTTATATACAAACAAAGAATTTTGAATTAAAGAATTAAGGAATTATGCAGAAGATAAAAACTAAACGAACAAAACTATATAGAAAAACTATAAAAAGAAAACTATATAAGCATATTACAAACAGAAAATAGTATATGCAATCAAAAAGCTACAAACATAACAAATATATACAAATATATTTACATATGTCCGGAAAAATAAAAAAAGGCTAGTACTATAAACACAAATAGAAAGATTTACAAGATGAAAGATAAAACGATATTTACAAAAAAAAAAAAAAAAAAGAATATGTACAATAAAAAAGAAACAAAACAAAAAGCAAAAAAATTATTGCACTATCCATAGAGTTAGTGACTAGTCTAATAGATTCTAAGTTTTCAAGTAATGCTATGTTAAGCTTCCTCTAAAATGAATTCAACACAGATCCCCAACAACAGCGCTAAAAACTTTTGTGTGTCTGATCATTTTTACAAAACATGAAGTGAAATTTTCAAAAATTTATATAAAAATGCTAATAACTTCTATTTAACTTCGGTTGTAACCACCAACATAGGTAAGTGCACTTATCGAAGTAGCATAGAAAATTATATCATATTCCCTAAGGATCGTGGGCATCTACCTTACTCTCTTTTCAGCTACTATCTTGCTAAGTAAAAGTTTAGCAAAACATATGCATAGGAAACACACTAAGCTAAGATTAATGCTAAAAATATATACACGTTTTTAGGGTAAAATTTAGAATATAAGTTTGTAAATGCAAGAAATGACATAGGATTTGCTTCACTACTTTCTTATCATGTGATTTCCTAACAAACTTAGAGAGTTGTTTGCTGGGTATATTTGTACTGTTGGATTCACTGAAGTAAGCTAAAGCCTTTCTCAAAATCAGAAACTCTAAATCTAGATCAGACTATCGGAATCTCTTCTCAAACTATCAACAATCTAGATTTGCATCAAGATCAAGAACCTCTTTGATTAAAAACCCATTTTAAGGAATTTTGAAACCAAGTGACAAAAAGTTTCAACATTCCTCTCCCAAGGTGATTATGAGCAATTTCATTAGTACCTATTTCTATTCAAAAGAATTATCTCTTGATCTATTTAGTTGAAATCTAAAATACCCCAAACCCTCACCTAGTTAATTTAGAGATAATTTAATTGAATAATATAATATATAGTTAATTTTGAACATGGTTAGATAATTTAAATAAATAAATGAGTAAACAATAGAGAACTGAATAGATAATTTGATATAATTAAATTAGTAAAATCGGTTAAATTGAGATATGAGATTTTCATATTCTTTTCAAAATATCTATTTCTTCTCAAATCGATTTTGGAAACCAAACTATTCGATTTCTACTCAATCTTTCATATTTGTAACTCCTTATTCTTCAAATTCAATTCATAATTCCCAAAACATATATTTTAAATGTTTTGAAAACTCTTAAACCCTTAAACATTAGTTATCTTTCATTTTGTAAAATCTTAATAATTTTTTAAACCAACTACTTGTTTAAATCTATCAGTTTTCAACCTGAACCTGAGTTAAATATTAGATTTTCACAAACTATACTTTTGAATCATGTTTTTATATCAAGTTATAAATTTTTAATATATATGTTCTCAAATTATTTTCTAATTAGTTTTTATATTATAGATAATGATCTGAAAGATTTAAGCGCTAATCCTTTATTAATAAAAATCCTTAAACCTTATCCTTTCATCCCCTTTTCCTTTTGATGTTTTTCTTGGCTGCCATTCTCATTTTCTTCCTCTTCTTTTTTTTTAACGTTTTCTCTTTTTATTTCTTCTTCCTCTCTTTCTCTCTTCATTCCCTTCAAATTTCACACCAAACTCAAATCTAAACAAGACTAAAGGGAAAATAAAGTGGGAAATAAGTTCCAAGATGGAAATCATGCATTCATAAGCTTCAAAAACTTGGGAAAAAGTAAAGAAAAGAGAAATAAAGAAGTTGTTTTGCTAAAAAAATGAGATAAGTGTTTCTTTTCCTTGTTTTAGTTGTTATTTACTTTGTTTGAGTTGTTGATTATATTTGTATAAGTTGGTTTGATGGTGGATGGATGTTGGGTTATTGAAGAAGATTATGAATAGTAGATGTAGGGTTTGATGGAGTGTTTTGAAGGTGTTTGATGGGTTGAATAGATATAGAAGTGTTAGAAGCATGAAAACTAGTTTATATAATGATTAAATGATGTTTTGATGCAGGTAAAATGTGTAAAAAGTGAAGAAAAAATGAAGTTTAAAACAAGAGAATTTGTTACAACCCAAACACCTATCAAACGGCCCATTTGAAGGAGTGTATAGGCCAAGTGGGCCCTGAAACGGCCCATATGAAGGGGTGTTACAAGTTCTAGAGCTTCTTATACGAATCTCCTAAGTCTAAGTGGCCTCGTAAACAGCCCATAAAGGAGGGTGTATGGAGTAAATGACCTTGGAAATGGCCTATTTGGAGGGATATTGCACTCTTAGATCTTTTTTTAGTAAAATCCTTAGGTTGAAATGGCTCTTCATATAACCCATTTTGTTTTCCCTACTGTAATGATGTTTTGTATTTTTCTCATAACTTTTTCATCTAACCTCTGATTGAGGTAATTCAAAAGGCTAAAGAAAGCTTAAAAAGAGATCTACAATTTTCATGTTATGAGTTTTTGCAAATTCAAAATTTATCAAGGCCAAAATGTTATTTCTTTACAGCTGCTACGTTTTCCAAACAAAGTTAAAAACTTATTTTTCTAGTTAAATGTATGTAGTTAAGTATAAAATGAATCTTTTAGGGCTAAAATGAAATAGATAAACGATATTTGATGTGTTATACTTGCTGAATTATATAATTAAGCATGAGTTTAGTGAATTTACAGATTTAATAGATAATTTGATTTCACATAAAGTTGGATATAAAAAAAACTTAGTTAATAATCTAAGTTTAACTTGGCTTAATAAACTTAAATGAATTAAAATGAATTATATTGATTAAGTCTAATTAATTTAGCCAAGACTAAGCTAAAATAGACTTAAGTTAATATAAATCTTAGTTATAAAATGGATTACTTAATAATCTTAGTTCACCTTGACTAAATAGATTTTGATAATTTAAAATGAGTTAGATTGACTAAGTTCAATCAAAATGACTTAGCCTAGTAATTAGATTTAATGATTAACTTAATCAATTTGCTTTGGATTAAGTTAAAATGGGTTAATAACTAACAATTGGATTAGATTAATATGTTATGATAAACTATAATTAATATGGGGAATGTGTTGTTTCAAATATGTGTTTGTTTAGGAAATACATGTTTTTGGAATATGAATGATGTGGTGATGCTTTTGTGATAAATGACTATAATGAAAGTGAAAAGAAATACTTTAACAGATAAAGGAGAATTGTCTATATTTTGGCGAGGCATTCTTCGCAGCTATAGCAGGGTTCCAAATTAATGTCTGATCACATAGGGTAATAAAATGAGTTTGATATAAATGGATGATTAGACTAGTTTCTTATATGAGTTTAATTCTTGAGTTTGCAGATATAAATACTTGATTTACCTATTGTGATGGATTCTGAAAGACCGTCTGAGCCTGTATGGATTTCATATATATAAGGTATGTAGTAACTTGTGTATTGAATGCTAGGATAGGCATCTAAAATGGATTAAAAACTTAAAGACGACTTAAGTATTGAGTGTTTTATGCGTGTGCCATTAAATCTAGTCCAGGGAATAGTAAGCTTGTTTGAGTGGACATGGTAGTTTAGGTGCTTAGGCCACCCTCGTCATGATGCAATAACATTTGTAGGTAGCTCAGCGAGTAGCCGATGGGATAAACAGTATTGATGTAACGTCTATCTTGATAGGTGAGAAGTAATACATTGGGGTTCATATTTATAGGACTGGTTAAACCTTTTTATATTATGAACTGAGATGGGTAGAGTGTGTGTAACGGCTATGAACCCTAGATGAGGCTGCTATTCTTTTTTGGTTATATCATCTAGGAGATATAAAATTCGAGCTGCCTATATCAAACCCCTGAGCGTCGTATGGTTATTCAGGACCCCCAAATTCCTAGTGGCCTATTTTAGAGTCCGAGTGCTCCAATGTTGATTTGTTTACTTAAAAAAAAAGATAATAAATTGTTTTATTTGTTGCATTGCATTTAGCTAGGCTTGTGTGCCATTCCATGTGTATCTATGTTACTACGTACTAAGCTTCGACTCATTATTGTTTTTGTTATTTATTTTCCAGGTTCTGTGTTGAGGATGATGAAGATGATGATGTGTTGATGATTGGATGATGATGATGGGGTTATTGCTTTGTTGATTGTGTGGTAATGATGATGGTGTGGTTGAGGATGATGATTATGTTTGGCTCAGGTTTTGGGTGATGTTAGATGAATAAAGTGGGTTAGGACTCAGAATTTCATTTGTATTTGTTTTCATTTTGTTAAAGAGCTGGATTTATATTTTAAGTTTGTATTGTTGATCTGCTCGAGAGAGTAGATTATAAAGTGTTTTTGTAACGTTTTGTTTCTTAGAAAGTTTGTTTGCTCTAGAAAGAGTAGAAACCTTTATTATATTTTATTAAAAGTTTGGTTCTCTGAACCAAATCCAGTTGCTTTAAAATTTAAACAAACGATTTCTATAATTAAAAGTGGATAGCAATGTTCGACATAAACATATCATTCTAGGAAGCCTGAACGTTTAATACTTTAGTATTATATGTGACAGTAATACTTTAATTAAATTTAGGGTGTTACAAAATCAGACATGGATCTAAAACGTGCATCACACATTAGACCCATGAAGTTAAGTTTGAGCTACTAAATACAAATACCTAGTTAATATTCAATTAAAACACATTTTAAAATAACATGAATAAGGTTTTGGATTCACAAAACCCATTTCTCTATAGATGAAAACATTAAGCACATATTTAAGAGAAACAATATGAAAAATACGAATGAATATTATAGATTAAGCACAAATTGGGTCTTGCAAAAACAAACTTTGGGTTTAAAACGGAATGACCAGAAATCTTAGAATTCCTTGCAAAAGAAAAATGGATTTTCTCCCACTAAGAATTTACTCCCTAGTATATTCTAGGTTAGTAGAATTTGTTACATATGGTACATTCCTTATTGGACATCTCTACACATTTATTTATAGGCTCCAAGCATAAAATCATAAAGTTTATTCATTGACGTGACAAATTCTTTATAACTAGTATTTATCTTCACACGGCATGAAAGCTAGCTCATTAGTGATAGGGTCACTTTTTGCCGGTATGATCACGGGCTAGAAGGTTAGCCGCGATCTAAGTTATTATTTCTTTGTAAAAATTATCATTTTGGGTTTAGATTCAACCACAAATGTAATCATAGGCTCCACTTTGGGCACGATTGATCTTGTACTTTGCATTGTAGGCGTAGATGTCTTCAAGTGAATCACGAGTGAAATCAATGATGTAGTTCAGAGTTTTTTTGGGGCACAGTTGTGTCATTGCGTGTTGTGGCTCTAATCAAAGGTGTGGTTTAAGGCACAGTTAGTACTTTTTCCTTATTATGCCTTGTCTTTTACCTTTGGTTGGGGTCTTTAGCAATTGCGATTGATATTGTCTTTATTCATTCATGTTGTTTTGCTTCAAATCTGATCTTGAATACTTTGTTTCTTCTTTTCTTGATCTTAAGATCTAAAAAACAATATTTAAACAATAAAAGCGCAAAATTAATAGGGATTTATCTAAAAACATGGATCAAATCAAGCCTAAATGTCTATGACTAGAATAGAGTGTAGCAGATTTATTAGATATCTAATATTGTTGCTTGGTTTTAAATTGAGTTAGCTTTCAAGTTTAGTGCTAAAGTTTTCCCTGCTATGAAGTCATATAGTAGCTCAAACTTAGTATTTGTAATGCTTGTCTAATCGGTAACTCAGTTGTGACCACGAAGGTATAAATCAAAATTGTCTACTTGGTAGCTATGACTTAATTTAGCTCAAATTTAGTTCATAGGTGCTCAACCAAGCTCTAAATAGCAAGGAGTTAGCCTGGTTAGTTGTATTTAGGTTAGCCTTATTGGCACTTAAGTTAAGTGTACTCTAATTTATTGAACATTGTTTTGCTTGCAATGTTATTATTTTTTGTGGGTGTTTGACACCTAACTTTGTGTTACTCGACACTCAGCGCTTTAACTTGTGCTATTCAGATGCTCAGCACTTTAACTTCCCCTAATAACTGCTCAATGTAATCCAAACTGGTCGGCTAGGTGTTGCACGGGGCTTGTTACTTTGCTGCTTGCTCGATGGAGAGGTGTTGGTCAGTATGGATTGTCTTCATCTAGCTACTCAGCCTACTACTACTTTGGAACTTCAAGCACCTTATTTTAGCAACATTGACTTCAACTTTCAATTATACTTGGTGTTCATTACCTCAACTTGGGCATAAGTCAACTCGGGTCAGTGGGCTTTAGTTCTAGTTTAGTACCTTGAAATTTCTTGTTGCTATAATTTCAATCACAGCTATTGAAATCACTTGATTTATGTTGCAATTATACTTTGTCACGAAAATCTAATCTCAAATGTTATTGATTTGTCAAATTTATGGCAACTGATAGCTCTTTATTAACACAATTACTCCTATCCTTCTTATTATTATGTTTCATTCTTGCACTTGCTATAGTAGGTCAAAAACTAATTTATAGTTGTTGCATTACAAGACGAAATATTAATTCAAGATTTCATTGAAATCATTAACTCATTTCATTAGTGCTCAAATATCATACTCCCCTACCCTTAAGCTCACCAATACTACAAATCAACAATAAAGGAGTACACACCAGAATTAGAATGGTGCTCTAAAGCTCATGAACATAAATTACTATTTTTTTTTATACTTATTGACAACTTTTAGCCTATTTCATTTTAATTGATCATAAATTATACTAAGTCCATGACATTTGCGTGTTATTGGAGCTTTCATCAAAAAGGTTGGTTAGAGGGTTCATATAGTAGTTTTTGTGGGAATAGTTACCCTTGAAAGTCTTACATGGATACTTTCTTTGCATGGCTAAATTTTTTTCTTAAGTCATTTTAAATGGCACTTACAACACGTGGGTTGCCATCACCTTTTGATTCACATGATGCCTATCATCGCATGTAATTCAAGATATTGCTACCTTTATTTTATTATATTAATTATTATAAGTATTATTTCTTTTAGATTACACTTATACCCTTAGAATTGCCAAAACCTAAGTATAGAAAGGTTTTTATTGTTCGTGGAAACAGCTTACCACATTGAATTCATAGGAACTTTTTGAGCATTTCTTAAAAACCTTAAATCTCATCAACTCCAGCAAATTGTGGAGTTCTTTCTCTAAACATAAAACCTAACTTGTATCGGTTTTATATAGCATCAAATGAACAGTAGCAATCTTTTGAATCAAGTATATCAAGTTACTTATTCTTAATGCTAATCTTATTATAGTTAACTCCCATTAATGCATGCATCTAGTACAAAATCTTACTTATTGATTTATTGGCAGTGTTATCTTTCTCTTATGGTTTAAGTTCTATAATTCACTCTCCATTTTTTTAGGCCATTAAAATGGAGAGGAAGGATTCATACTTAGGTCATCCCACTTCAATAATCGATGTTGATGCGATTAGATTACAAGGACATTGGTCATTGTTAATTAATTCTACATCTATATGAGACCTTATAACATTTTATGTTTCAATTTTTTAATTTAGGCAACAAGGGATCAATATGAATTTTGGGTTTAGTGTTACCTTATTGCCATTTCTATCCCCTATCACATTGAGTGATTTCTTATCAGGTTAAGTTGTGAAAAAGGCTACAAGGTGTTATTTATAGTCTTTAAGATGCTAGGAGAGTCAATCCTATCTCATGGTAGGATTTATCTTTCATTACATCTTTTTAGTAATTGTCTAATAACTTTCTATTTCCTTTATTATCAATTGCTGATAAATTTTCATTTCTCTTACTGAAAAATGGAAAAAGTACATTATAATATAGTAATGTTTGAGGGTGAATTCAAATAAGATATCAATATTATAGGTGATAAAAAAAAGAACCAATATTATATAAAGTGGTGCAAATAAAGTAACGTACCCACAAACATTAATATTTTTAGGTGTAATTTTGTCCTAAAAAATTAGTCAAATATTCATTCCTTTTAGGAAGTAATAATCATATATTTCATCATGTATATTTCTTTACTAATAAGTTTTAAAGGTATGCATTGTTTCCTTTTCCTTTTTTTTTTTTTTTCTATTTTTCTTTGCTCCATATCCACTATATACTATTACAATTGATAAGGGAGGAGCTACTACGGTATTTTTCCTTTATTTATTGCATTTATACCATAACTTATTCTTTCTTGTATATACATACACAAGTGTACACATGCATATAAAACATTAAATATGTAAAATGTTAATTGGGGAACATTATAGTGTTTATTTACATACAAGCCTAAGAATTTGAACATAAGTTACATAAAAAGATAAAAATATATATATAATTAAATGGGCCTATAATGTCCTATATATTAATTTCAAGTACAGTTCACTGTGTGTCCATCTAAGTCTCATAACCTACTACATACAAGAAATATATCATCACTATACACAATATGATCAAAGTTCAATAAGTAATATTCATAGTATAGCATCGATTTGCATTTCATAAACATTACTTGGAGGGAAACTTATAGAATCCATTGAATACTAATCTTGTGTATTCTTTCTCTAGTGTCCATGATAATTGACTTGAATTCTTTGAATTTGCTCTATGGAAGTGACACTTGTATCCGTTCCTCTATACTTTAATATCAATAGGTGCACTTGCCTAAACAGCCTTAGGATAGTTGCTTAGATTGGTGTCAAAATCCATTTTGTCAATTTTAGATTTAAGGATTTATAGAGTTTGTAAGAGGTCCAAATTTGAGTTTAGCATTATTATTTTTTTTTGGAGTAATGTAATGATTATTGAAAATTGAGTACTATTGAGGATATTCTGGAGTTGTATTTTTAATTCCAGTAGGTTTTATCAACCTTACGCACACATGTTTCAACTCATGTATACAACGGGACTCATAACGCCTTGATCTCAAGGCATTACAGCTATAATGACTAAGATTAAATTAATGGAAAACAAGTTTTTTTGCTTCTATCTTATGCTACAATTGTTATGGATCACATGAAGGATTTTTAAAGTGGCCTTATGTTTTTTTAAATATTCTTGTTAGATTCACAAAAATATAAAAATGATCCATTTTGTCCTATATGAGATATAATTAAATAAATATATTCTACAGTAGGAAGGATGATGAAAGAAGTTTCTTTGTTTTTTTTTCCCCATTTTGTAAAGAAGAAACATGTTCATTTAAATACATTCACTTCCAAACAATTTTTAAAAGATTGCAAAGTCACTAAAGTAAGACCTATATTAGGATAGCCTTTTAAATATAATTATGCATATTCAGATTTGTAAAAAAAATTAAATAATTGATATAATAAACCTTGCTAGGAATTATATAACTCGAATTTTCTAAGAGCATTATATAAAAAAGATGAACTCAACTACAATTTCTAGCTTAATTGCACAAATAACACTAGTTTAGTAGGGAGCACTAGCTACAAATTAGCTACTAATTGAGTAAAGAAAATGTAGAGCGCTAATTTTATATAAGGCTAAGCATATTATCAATGTATTACTTAGGTTTGACTACATCACTGGGTGGCAAGATCCATAGATCCTATTTGTAATTGAGATGAATTAGAAAAATTTGTCTTAGGGCTTAAAATAGGGATCATTAAAGTAGTTTGTCCACTTTCAACCTTTCTCAAGCAAGTTTACACACTTAACTAGGCAAGTAGTAACATTGGACCCATAATAAGCTTACTTAGGTAACTCTAAATGAGTGATCTTATTCTTGTCCATTGATCATCAACATGGTCTAATGGACATCATCATGCTCAAGAGCCTATAAATTCTTGGTCATGCCTCATAATTTATCACTTTAAAACCTCTAGAGATTAGAGAAATACTGTCAAGTTGTAAAATCTCTATGCTCAAAGATCAAATAATGTTGAAATGAAGAACGAGACCACACTTGAATATGAACATTAAGGTTGATGCTCAAAGTCTCCTTCACTTATCACAAGTGTGTAGGAGTGGCTAAGGTTGCATGTATCTCCTCCCTACCATATTTCTTTTTGTTCTCCCATGAAGTATCATTCATGTGTTACTTTTTTTAGGTCACATGCAGTATAAGACTCATTGAATATCCATGTGATGGCATCAACCAAAAATCCCAACATTAAAATAATCGTAAACATTCCATATTAACTTTTAAGTGTTTAAAGTAAAAAAGAAAATAGCAACAATAAACTAGCCACAATGCGAACAGATTGATTTGGACAAAACTAAGTAATTTTAACATCTAGTTAGCAATTTATGCTCAATAAAATTTCAAGAATAAGTTGAGGGGACATTGCTCAAACACCTAGAATGTTGATTCAGATTAAGTTCAATTGCTCACATGCTTTTCGCTTTTCAATCGGACACATCGACACGATGGCTAGAGTATGTAGATATTAGAATGAAGCATTATAAGCTCTTGGCAGCAAGAGGACTATATTGAATTAAAGAGTAATTCGTTTCAACATGATTAAAACTGATTTAATAACTTTCAGCCATCTCCCCATTTCGCCTTTATGTTGGTGGAAATCAAAACATTTCCGCTCTAAAGGAGAAAATGTTGGATTTGGACACACCACATTTACTTTTTCTCAATATTTCTTAATTCATAGTTTAATACATTAATGAATGAAATTGAACCTATCCTGATATTTTAAAAATTTTACAACATCATTATGCATCATCCTTTTCCCTTTTATTCTCATTTACTGATCACGTGTGTTGGTACCTTAAGAGAATAAATTAAGAAAAATTAAGGGAAGTTATATTGAGAGATCCATTCCTAAAAAGTTTATTTCTCTTTCTCATTTGGCTAACCAGTCCAATAATATCCCTCTAGTTTCCTATGCTAATCTCGCAACATGCAAATTTGCTTATTTAGTCTATTTAAAGAAATAAGGTTCTGGATAATCTAACTTAGCATAGGGTTTCTTGAGAGTTAGAGAAAGCCCATGAACATGAGACAAAATGTTTTCAAGAATTGTAATAACTTATTGAAGAAAGCCATCATTTCTAAAAAAATGGGGGTCATTAAATTGTGATATTTTCGTTTATATCCGTAATGTCTCACCAATCATATATATTGTGAATAAATCCATGATAAATATATATATATATATATATGAAATAAACCAAGGAAACTATGCTTTATCTTTTCGATGTAACTGAGTACCAAGAAATGGTACTAAAATAAGGAAATTACAATCCGCCACATGTCCTTCTCTTTTAAGAACACGCTAAGGCTAAAAATCTAAACCACAAGTATACACAATATAAAACTTCAAAAACTCTCATAAAGGATACCTATTTAAGTTATCTCATAAAATAAATCCTTTGAAGAAAACACCTTGTTGGCATAAACTAAAGCCAACATAACTAATAAACCAAAAACTCAAATAAAACTTATAACAATATCAAAACTTCGCATCATCTTCCAAGTCTATCTTTAAGATCTATAACATCCTAAATGCCAGCAGGATAGTCTACTCCACTAGCATCCTCTCTTTCATCCACATAAATGTCATATCCTAATATGTCATACATAACCGGATCCTCACCCGATCTTGAAAATGATAAAAGAATGAGCGAAAATACCCAGTACGCCAAACCATAAACAAAATGCAAATGCCACACAACATACATATATATTTTTTCATGCAACTAATCCTAATGCAACGGACACAATTTATTATCTTTAATTAATCAGCAAACAACACAGTTTAGAACTATAGTACTCTAGTTCCAAACCTGAGGTTTCTCATTACCACTGAAAAACAATCAATATAGAAATAGGTACTTATAAGTATATTAGTGTTGGAGAATCATCCACACACTGCAACTTCTGCCAAAACCTAATCTACCGGAATCATTTCTATGCACGAGTCCACTTGGGATAACCTCACACATAGATCATTAGGGTGCCTTGTTAGTATCACACTCTGCGTTGTCTTTACTAACCAAAGCCAAACACAAGCAACAAAACAATTTTACATGTTTTATAGAATTAAATTAATTTGATGTTCTAACCCTACACACACAACAAATAAATCTAAACCTACAAGCACATACAACAAATAAGGTAAGGTTGTACCTGTATCAAATTCCAGGAATAGTACCCTAGATCATCTAAATCTGTTTTTATAACACAACTCCTAATTCAATAGAACTTGATAACATGAATAGATAAAATTCAAAATACATCTCATCAGATAAACCTAAATTCATTCATATCTAAAACCCAAATTTCAATATAATATCAAATCTATACCTTTTTCCTTAATCACAACACCAAAATCCTTCAATTCAACAAATCTCCTCAACCACTTGTCCAAACTCTAGAATTTCATTGAACACCATATATACCAGAAATCAACAACTACCATTATTATAAAATCATAAAGATTAAAACTTTAAAATACTTACCTAAATTCAATTCTAAATCCTTTTAACACCAAAACCAGATCCACAGATAATCAGGGTTTTCTTCAATCTCCCTTTAAACAACAGAAAATTCTAAGGAATTATAAAATGTATATCTTAAAAGAAAAATGGTTATTCAATTACCTGATCTGATCCTCAATCTTCCTTAAACACCTACTCTTCAGATCTCCAAGAAAATTAGAACCATTTCTCCAATTCTTCTTCAAGACAAAAGAAAATCCTAAGATAATTCATAGATTGAAAGACTCTAAAGGAAAGATATGATTTTGATTACCTGAATCCGATCTTCCAAGATCTCCTTGGACTAACATAACCAAATCTCCAAACCTGATATGTATGTTTTCTAATTCTATCGCAAATTCAACAAACAAACCCTAAGAAATCTAATAATCCATAAGATCTTAAAACAAAAATAGTGATTCAGTTACCCGATTTGAACTTCTGAATCCTTTGACGGCTATAAACTCTCAAATGATAAGAATCTAGGTTTAGGGTTTTGTTGGAGAAAAGAACAAAGAAAGAATATATAGGGATTTGTGACTTTTCATCTTCCGTCATGTGTTTGCTATATGACCAAAATTGCATTAAAATTAGACTTTGTTGATAAATTTAACCTTATAATTTATATCAATGGACACTTTTATCCTTCTTTATGTAATATTTACTTGTATATTACATCTCTACCCTCCTAAAAAGAACTTTCGTCTACGAAAGTTACCTGAAGTATCAAAAAATTCTGGATATTTGATCTTCATTTCCTCTTCTAACTCCCAAGTAGCTTCTCGTTCAGATTGATTCGTCCACTGCACTTTTAAATACTTTATTACTCGCCTTCTTAAGATCTATTCCTTGGTATCCACAATTCTTACTAGCTTTTCAATTGTAGATAGATTCGGCTATATATCCAATGGTTCCAATGCTACTATCACTTCAAGATCTTTGACATACTCTCTTAGCATAGACGCCTGGAATACATTATGCACCCCTTCCAAATTAGGCGATAAAGCTAATCTATACACTACATCGCCTATTCTTTCCAAAAGCTCATATGGTCCCACATATCTAGGATTTAATTTACTCTTAAGCCAAATCTAACAACACCCTTTGTTAGTGATATTTTCAATAAAATGTGCTCCTCTACTTGAAATTCCAATGGTCTTCTTCACTTATCAACATAACTTTTCTAATAACTCTGAGCAGCTTGCAACCTTTGTCTGATCAACTTGATTTTATCATTAGTGTATTGTACTAATTATGTCCCAAAACTTGTCTATCACCAACTTCATCCTAATGGATTGGTGATCTACACTTTCTACCATACAAAGCTTCATATGGAGGCATTCCAATCGCTACTTGATAACTGTTATTATATGCAAACTCTACTAGTGGCGAGTGTTCATCCCAACTACCTTTAAAATCTAGTACACATGCCCTCAACATGTCTTCCTGGATTTAAATAGTCCTCTTAGATTGTCCATCTGTCTGAGGATGATAAGTTGTGCTGAAAACCACTTTAGTGCCTAAAGCTTGATGTGAGCTCTTCCAAAATCTTCCAACAAACCTAGTATCTCAATTCGATACTATGGAGACCGGTATTCCATGAAGTCTTAATATCTCCTTAATATACAACTTTGCTAACCAATCCAACTTATATCCAATTTTAATCGGTATAAAGTGAGCTACTTTAGTAAGTCGGTCAATAATTACCCATATCGAATCTAACTTTTCCCGTCTTGGGTAGAGCAGTAACAAAATCCATTGTTATGTACTCCCATTTCCATTCAAGAATTGGTAAAGGCTTCAACTCTCCTGCCGGTGTCCTATGCTCAATATTGATTAACTGACATGTATAACACTTGGAAACATACTCTGCTATCTCTTTCTTCATGTTATTCCAGTTTCTTCAAATCCTGATACATCTTATTTCCTCCAGGATATATGCAATAACTAGAATGGTGTGCTTCTTTCAGTAATTCCTTCTTAAGTTCTTCTTACTCCGGTACACATAAACTTTCCTTGTACCTCATAACACCTTCTTCATCAACACGAAACTCAGGTGCTTTGCTAATTTCCATTCGTTTCTTTATTTCAAAAATGCTTGGATCATTTACTTGTGCCACTTTGATCCTTTCAACCAAGGTAGGTTGAATATGTAGATTTGCCAAACTCGCACCTACTTATCTGATGACTATTTCCAGCTCTAACTTCCTCATATCATCTATTAGATGTCGTTCATATGTGATCATGGCTGCAAGATTTACTACTAGCTTCCTACTTAAGGCATCTATTGGTGGTTTTCCATAGGGTTTTAAAATTATAAAGATCAAATCTGTAATTCCCCGAAATTTTGGATTCGAATTTAAAGTTTAAACCCTAATTGGAAGTCAACCGGATTTCCAGAGTCAACAAAACCCTAGTTTACTGTAACCGCTTAAGTCCAGTATTATCGTTTTCCCTAGCCCTAGAAAACGAAGTTTGAGTAATTAGTTGTTATGGTTCGTAATAGCTATAGATTACATAAAAATATCAATTTTGCAAAATTCAAGTGTCCTTAGAACCCGATCGGACAAAATTCTCGAAAAACGTGCCCTAGAGCTCGGAATAGGAAAAATATTTTGAATATACCGTTAGACTCATAAAAATATAAGATTTCCAAAAATATCAATTTCGTAATTTTTCGGTAGCTAAAAATATCAGATATCGCATTTATACGCGTATTTTCTTACTACCGGCATTTAATTGTCATGTCTACTTTTACATACGCTATTTTTCTACTATTCTACACTATTAATCTATTTCTACTTTTTCTTACAACCTACTCTTGCAACCCATACACCTATTTCTTACACATTTTCATTTCTAATACAACTTCACATCTCTTATTTCTTACTTTTAATTTATCAAAAGACAAAAAAATAAATTTCACTCTCTCACATCTCTCTCTTTCACGCCGGCCACCCACACCCCCCCCACCCCCCCCATTTGTGCCCAAATTTTTTTATTTTTACTTTATTTAATCAACACAATTTATCTCTCACATTTTCCTATAAATACCCCTTCACACTTTCACTTCTTTCACACTTCTTCCATACTAAAGTTACTATACTTAAATTTCTCTCCAAATCTCTCCAAGAAAGTTCTTCCAAGAAGCTCTCTCTAGTTCATCTCTTTTAGGTAAAAAAAAAAATTATTCAAGAAGTTCCTATGTTCATCTACTTAGTATGAACTTAATGTGTGTTTTCCAAAACCATGAATGTTAAGAAAGCAACAATAGGTTCATACTTTGTTTTTGTTCATAATATCAATTCCTTTATATTTGTTTATGTTCATAACTATCTAAATATCTATATAGCTATATATATATATATATATATATTATTTAGAGATATAAGCTCATTGTCTTTCAATTTATTTACCTTCTATGCAATTTATTTACTTCATTGCAATTTATTTAATTTCAAGTTGTTCTTAAGACTAGTCTTTCTAGTCTTAGACTTGTCCTCATCAAGTCAAAACATTTTCTTTCCTTTTCGGGACTAGTCTTTTCTTAGTCCCAAGGTATCTTGATGAAGCTAAGGTCCCAATACTTGATTTATTTCGTTATTTGCTTATTCTTTTAAGTTATTATGTTCCTTTATATTTCATAATTTTATGATTCATATTCATACATGAACATAATGTTTTTGTCTCAATAAAAATAAATGAGGAAGTGTTTTCTTAAATTAAAGATTCTTTCTAAAGAAATAGATGTAGAAAATAGATTTCTTAAAAACTCATGAACATGCTTAGAAACGATTTTTTTTTCATAAATAAAAAAAGGTTTTATACAAACTTATTTTTCATCAAGTATTAGAAATTCTTTTGGAATCATTATAAGAAACAAGAACATCATTTTATGAAATTGTTATTACTTTTAAAAGTTGTTGGAATCTAAGTATAGAAAATAAAAACCACTCCTTAAGAATTTAAAGTAATTACAAGAGATTAAATTTAGAAAAAGGAATATTCATCTTAAATAACTCAAGACCTTTTCAAAAGTAAAATGAGTATTCCCAAGATCTCAAAGTTCAAAATCTTTTAAAACTTTACTTTTTCATAAGTTGAGACAACTTCATTTACTTCATCCATTTGTTATGAGTCAATACAATATGTATATATCTTCCAAAAAGTTTATAAAAACTTGGAACATTCGTCTTCAATTGAGTTTTATTTAGAAAGAGGAACTCAAGTTTTTGCAAATTCGTGGGAATCTGGTCGCTGTTTTTCAGGTAACCCACGACTTAGTTTTGTGAAAATAAGCTTAGAAATGCGTAGATCTTTTCGAGTATGTAGAAAATGATATATTATACGTGAAATTCTGAGTTAAAATGAGCAAGTTATGGTCATTTTAAGTTGGAATTTCCTCTTATACGATTTTACCGTGATTTTAAGAAAAGTTTAGAATCTTCAAGAATGAAGTTTTAAGAAAGACTCATTTTGGGTATTTCATCTTGTTTAGGTGAAGAAGGACCGAGGTCGTCTATCCAGAGGACTATTTCGATTAGATCTACCGTTATGGAGTGAGTTATTCTTTTTACTAAGTTATATTTCCTTGTTTTGTGCTTGTAATTAGTAGAACTAGCAATTAAGAAAAAGATAAAAATGGATAATTATTGTGTGACTTGGCATTATGAATGATTGAATACAAGTTAAGAATATCGGAAGTTGGTTTGATAAATAAATTGTGATTCTTGTTTTGATATGATAAAAATTGTGTTGATCGCCTTTAACTTGAACTAAACATTTACGGTGAAAATTATATTGAAATCAATTCATGCATATCATTCACATGAGTCACATTTGTTCACTACTAATCTTCGTGTGGGGAAACGAGGAAATGGTAGTGGTGGCTGGTAGGAGTCGGAAAGTCTACATGGTGGCTAGTAGGAGCTGGAAAGTCTACAGGCAAGCAGGAGCCGATAAATCTATGGATATTGATGATCGTATGGGCCTGTAACCTCAACCATTGTCATGGAGGGCGTTAAATCCATGCTACACTTGATTTCCGGTTAATCATGTGTATCTTGTTTGTTCATATGATTTGTACATTTTCATATGTTTTTATTAAAATACTTGTATGAATTATGGAAATGTTATAGATGGAATTATGTCACTAAGATAGTCATGCTTATACCCTTATAGTTTTCTATTATAATGATTATCTATGGTTGGCCCCAAGAATCTCCATATGCCAGTACGAGTGTAAGCTACTAGGAGTTTTTGGAAGAAGTTTATGTATTTTTAGTTTTGAACATAGACTTCTAGGAAAATCTCTATAGTAGGCTTATGTGGTAGTTATGTTTATTTTGTTATTAGTATAGTTGAACAAAGATTTAAGGCGGGGGAATGCCCCTAAGATGATGTACAATTTGTTATTAAATGAAGATTTTATGTTTATCTATTTAAGTTCATGCTTGCTTTTGCTATCTATTTAAACGTAATACCCCTATGAGTCTCCTACTATCTTGGAAGCACGCCTTGCATATGATATCCAAGCTCCTACGTGACTAAGGTTGTCATTCATTAGCTTTAATATTATATGCGGTGGACTGCCACATTTAGGGTATCCTCTGGGGTGACAAAATCTTTCATAGTGGAATTCAAAAAGAAAACCCTAACATAGTATCCATGTATTGATTAGATTAAAACAAAACAAATAGTTTGATTTCGTACCTCTAAAAGCTTAAAACTTGAAAGCAATTTGCAGATCGGATCTATAGGTACTGCGAAATCACAATACCCTCTATGGTATCCACACGAACGAGCGCTCTTCAAAAGGATCCTTCACAGTGCTAGCGTGATCTAGAACATTTCTAGATGATATTGGGATTTTCACACAGGACTCTTTGTACTTCATTCTTTAGGGTTTGCAGATTTTCTCTGCTGGTCTAATGTTGATAGACAAGTCATTAACCTTAGAGAGACCTCTTTATGTTCCTTTTATACTAATGTCATTCTCACATAGTAATGACATTATCATTTTTGCCCTTTAATCTAATTAAGGATAATATTTCATAAAATATAATTATTGCACATAGCAATGTAATAATTTATTATTATTCTTAATAATAATAAATTATTATTCCATAAGACTTTAAATTTAGTCCATAACCCTTTTGGCTTGTTTTTGTGTGTGACCCTGTAGGTTCACTTAATATTGGCAGTTAACCTAAAACCATTTGGTCAACAAAACATAAGCGGTGTCTAGCAAACATTATATTTACCCAAATTAAGTGAAGATCGTGATCTGATTTTTATCTAATCCAAAACTATTTCATTATCCTTTTGTCACATGATATCTAGATTGAACATAAGGCATAGATAGTGTCATCCTTATATCGTTCAATCTTATATTTCTTGATTTCTCAGTGAACTAATACAAAAACAAATGAAATTGATCGCACTATCAATTCATTCGAGCACGGCCATGCATTTCTCTGTCTCACTTATCGAGAGGCCCAAATATCTCTCTCACAAAAGGAGGAAAAATCCCATCTTAATCACTTAACTTCCTCTACATGAATTATATTATGGCCAATCTCAACCTTTATAATTATCCAGTTAAAGACAACGTTTGATTGAGTTGAAACATAATATTCCTCATGTTGGAATCCATGGTGATTTTAGGTCTAAGATACGATGACATTTTATTTTGAGAATCACTTATGATACTAATCCATGTAGTAATCTCAAAGCGGGTCAGTCCAGTACATAGTTCTCCACATGTACCTATGAGTTTGATTTGTATCTCCATGCAAATAAACATCCCGTGATTATCAGTCAAACCTCATACTAGATTTAATTCACTATTATTCCCACAACAATGAGCATATGGGGACATTTAGAATAATTAAATTATTCATGGATCCTATTATAAAGTAAACATGCAAACAATATAATAGAAATATTTATGAATGACAATATCCAGTAATTGGCCTAAGGCACAATCAACTAACATCTACTACCACATTTGCCTTCCTAGGATGGTATTGGATGTCTATATCATAATCCTTTATAAGAATCAACCATCTTCCCATACAGTTAGTGTCTCCAAATCTTTAAAGCATGCACAATCGTTGCTAATTTCAAATCATGTGTAGGATAGTTCTTCTCATAAGGCTTTAATTGTCTAGAAGCATACGCTATTACCCTGCCTTCTTGCATCAACACACATCCTAAACCTTGTATAGAAGCATCACTGTAAATAGTATACTCCTCACCACTTACTAATAAGGCAAGCATAAGGGTAGATACTAATTTATCTTTCAACTGTTGAAAACTAACTTCACATTCTTCACTCCATTCAAGCTTCACTCCCTTTTGTGTTAGTCTGGTCAATGAGCTTGCAATCTTGGAAAAATCTTCCACAAATCTTCTATAATATCCTGCCATTCCAAAAACTTCTTATTTCTGACACATTCTTAGGTCTTGGCCATTCAACAACAGCTTTCACTTTCTCAGGATCGACTGATATCCTATCTCCACTTACAACATGTCCAAAAAGAAACTTGTTATAACCATAACTCACACTTCGTGAATTTTGCATACAATTTCTCACTTTGAATCTAGTCAAAACTAACCTCAGATGTTCTTCATGTTTTTTTTTTTATTTAAAATACACTAACACATCATCAATGAACACTACCACAAATAAATCCAAATAATCTCTGAAGGCTCTATTCATAAGATCCATAAAAACTACTGATGTACATTGGTGAGACCAAAAGGCATGACAACAAATTCATAATGCTATACCTGGTCCTGAACGTTGCCTTTTGAATATCTTCTGCTCTAACTCTGAGCTGATGATATCCTGATCTCAGATCAATCTTCGAAAATATCTTTGCTCCTGCCAGCTGGTCAAATAAATCATCTATTATGGGCAAGGGGTACTTATTCTTGAAGTCACATGATTAAACTCCCTATAGTCTATACATAATCTCATGCTTCCATCTTTCTTCTTTACAAACAGAACTGAGCTCCCTAAGATGAAACACTAGGTCTGATAAACTTCTTCTTCAACAAATCATTTAATTATACTTTGAGCTTGCAAGTTCTGTAAGAGCCATGTGATATGGTGTCTTAGAAATAGGTTTGGTACCCGGTACCAAGTCTATACAAAATTCAACTTCTCTCTCTGGTGGTAATCTTGGTAAATCTTCTAGAAAAACTTCCAAGTACTCACATATAACAGGTATATGAGAAGAATCTTTCTTTGATTTATCTTCTATTACCATAGCTGTCAAAGATGATCTTCGCACATCGCATATGTAGGCAAATTCGGAAGTCTTTGCACTTCAAGTTTATAAACAAACTTATCTCTATCCTCCAAACTAAATTCTATTATTAAATTTCGAAAATCTATAACAGCTTGATATTTCACCAACCAATCTACTCTCAATATTGCATCAAAATCTAGCATATCTAACACTACCAGATTTGCAGGTAAATGTCTACCTCCTATCTCTATATCCACGTTCCTACAAATTCCATTTAATATATATCCACTTCCCAAATGTGTACTAACATAAAAACTTTCATACATATATTCAACATGTACACTACAACTAGATACAAACATCTCATATATGCATGAAAAACTTGCACCAGTATCAAACAATACATATGCACTATGCAGGAGTATAGGTAGCATACCCGCAATAGTGTCAACACTAGCAGTGTCACTGTGTTGGAGAGCATATACCTTAGCTAGTGCCTTGTGTCTTTGACCAAAACTTGAAGTCTACCAAACTAAGCTCTTGAGACAACTTGTTTTCCAAGTTCCTTACAATCAACTGCCCTATACCCTCTTTGTCCACAGTTGAAGCAGAAAACTTGAGGAAGAACTTTTTCTGTGCAGACTCTAGGGATTTATCCCACCTTGCCACAAGAAAAGCAAGCATTCTCAATCCATTTGCAATCCTTTAAATCATGGAGTCCAAAACATCTACTACATTTCTTATCAACATCCTGAACAACTAATCTAATAGGTTGTGTAAAAAGCCTTTTATTCTTGCTTTAGTTCATAAAACTAGCAGCTGGTTTCTTCCTTAAGAATATCTGACTTCTTTGGGGTTCACTACTCTTCATTCTATTTAATCCTTGTTCCACAATTTTGGCTTTGTTAACCAAAGCTGAGTAGTTGGTCAAGTCCATTAGATTCAGTGATGAACCTGCTTACTTTAGCTTCTTCACTTTCCTTCAAAGGATCAGGAAGGACTCTCATCAATCGGTGTAGCTCAGCTTCATACTCCTCCACAGACATCTTGCCCTACTGTAGGGTATAATATTCCTAGAGCATCTTTTTCTTCACACTATCAGGGAAGAACTCCCTATAGAAAGCTTGTTGGAACATTTGCCAAGTAATTGCCCTATCCGTGTGCCGCTTGGTGCTCATCCACCAATTATTAGCTCTCCCAATCAATAAGTAGGAGACATATTCCACTTTCTTGTTCTTGGTTATGTCTAGAGCAGTAAATGTTTTTCTACTTCTTCCATCCAAAGTTGAGCATCCAATGGTTTCCCTGGCACAGGCTCAAACTTGTATACCAGGTCTATAAATTTGTTGAGGCTCAGCACATCAGCTTGTCTAGCCTCATTGCCTCCATTTCCATTATTCCTTTGATTTTCTTGTCTCCAAGCCTTAGCATTAGCCTGTATTAGGTCCACATCATGCCTCATGGTTTGGTGCTACTATGCAACCACTCCCAGCAAAGTATTTATTGCCTGCATCAGTTGGGCTACATCTACAGGCGCTTGTTGTCCTGCAGGTAGAGGTGCTTGTTGTCCTACAAGTAAAGGTGCTTGTTGTCCTATGGGTAGGTGGTGGTAAATCTTCAGGTACTTGAATCAAAGGTGGTTGGTTCAAAGGCGATTCTTCCTCCTGACTAGTTCTGGAGGAACCAGCATCAAGGGCTCTTCTTCTTGGAGGCATACTAAGAGATTAAACATAGCATAAAAGAATAAGATATAATATACCATAAAGATCAACACAAGCTAATAAGATCATAATATAAATACTAAGCAAACCTAACCCATTTACTACCCCACTCATCAATGCTCACCGTCTTAAAGAGTTCATAACTTAGATCTATTATATTAAAACCTATTGCTCTGATACCAATTAAGCTGTAATGCCTTAAAATAAGGACATTACAACCCGCCACGTGTCCTTCTTTTTAAGAACACGCCAGGGCTAAAAATCTAAACCACAAATATACATAATATAAAAATTTATAAACTCTCATATAGGATACCTGTTTAAGTTATCTCATAAAACAAATCCTTTAAAGAAAACACATTGTTGGCATAAACTAAAGCCAACATAATTAATAATCCAAAAACTCAAATAAAACTTATAACAATATCAAAGTTTATAAAAAGTAAAGTTTCAAAACTTCGCATTATCTTCGAAGTCTATCTTTAAGATCTATAACATCTCAAAATGTCAATAGGATAGTCTACTCCACTAGCATCCACTCATTCATCCACATAAATGTTATCCTGATATGTCATACATAATTGGATCCTCACTTAGTCCTGAAATGATAAAAGAATGAGCGAAAACGCCTAGCACGTAATATTAGAATGAAGTATTATAAGCTCTTGGCAGCAAGAGGACTATAATTAATTGAAGAGTAATATGTTTCGACATGGATTAAAACTGATTTAATAACTTTCAGCCATCTCCCCATTTCACCTCTATGTTGGTGGAAATCAAAAAACTTCCGCTCTAAAGGAGAAAATGTTGGATTTAGACGCACTACATTTACTTTATTACAATATTTCTTAATTCATAGATTAATACGTTAATGATTGAAAGTGAAACTATCTTGATATTTTAAAAATTTTACAACATCATTATGCATAATCCTTTTCCCTTTTATTCTTATTTGTTGATCACGTGTGTTGGTACCCTAAGAGAATAAATTAAGAAAAATTAAGGGAAGTTATATTGAGAGATCCATTCCTAAAAAGTTTATTTCTCTTTCTCATTTGGCTAACCAGTCCAACAATATCCCTCCAGTTTCCTATGCTAATCTCGCAACATGCAAATTTGCTTATTTAGTCTATTTAAAGGAATAAGGTTCCGGATAATCTAACTTAGCATAGGGTTTCTTGAGAGTTAGAGAAAGCTCATGAACATGAGACACAATGTTTTTAAGAATTCTAAAACTTGCTGAAGAAAGCCATCATTTCTAAAAAAATGGGGGTCATTAAATTGTATTATTTTCGTTTATATCCCAAATGTCTCACCAACTCATATATATTGTGAATAAATCCATGATAAATATATATGAAATAAACCAAGGAACCGTACTTTATCTTTTCGATGTAACTGAATACCAAGAAATGGTACTAAAACAAGGACATTACAACCTGCTACGTGCCCTTCTCTTTTAAGAACACACCAAGGCTAAAAATCTAAACCACAAGTATACACAATATGAAACTTCATAAACTCTCACAAAGGATACATGTTTAAGTTATCTCATAAAACAAATCCTTTGAAGAAAACACCTTGTTGGCATAAACTAAAGCCAACATAACTAATAATCCAAAAACTCAAATAAAACTTATAACAATATCAAAGTTTATAAAAAGTAAAATTTGAAAACTTCGCATCATCTTCCAAGTCAATCTTTAAAATCTATAACATCTTAAATGTTAGTAGGATAGTCTACTCCACTAGCATCCTCTCCTTCATCCACATAAATGTCATATCCTCATATGTCATACATAACCGGATCCTCACCTGGTCCTGAAAATGATAAAAGAATAAGCGAAAACACCCAGTACGCCAAACCATAAACAAAATGCAAATGCCACACACATACATATATATATATATATCATGCAACTAATCCTAATACAACAAACACAATTTTTTATCTTTAATTAATCAGCAAACAACACAATTTAGAACTATAGTACTCTAGTTCCAAACCTAAGGTTTCTAATGACCCCTGAAAAAAATCAATATAGAAAATAGGTAATATAAGTATATTGGTGTTGGCGAATCATCCACACACCATGGCCTCTGTGAATACCTAATCTATCGGAATCATTTCTATACACGAGTCTACTTGGGACAACCTCGCACATAGATCATCAAGATACCTTGTTAGTATCATACTATGCATGGTCTTTACTAACCAAAACCAAACACAAGCAATAAAACAATTTTATATGTTTTATAGAATTAAATTAATTTGATATTCTAACCCTACACACACAACAAATAAATGTAAACCTACAAGTACGTACAACAAATAAGGTAAGGTTGTACCTGTATCAAATTCCAGGAATAGTACTCTAGATCATCCAAATCTGTTTTTATAATACAACTCCTAATTCAATAGAACTTGATAACATGAATAGATAAAATTCAAAATATATCTCATCAGATAAACCTAAATTCATTCATATCTAAAACCCAAATTTCAATATAATATCAAATCTATACTTTTTCCTTAATCACAACACCAAAATCCTTCAATTCAACAAATCTCCTCAACCACTTCTCCAAACTCTAGAATTTCATTGAACACCATATATACTAGAAATCAATAACTACCATTTTATATAAAATCATAAAGATTAAAACTTTAAAATACTTACCTAAATTCAATTCTAAATCCTTTTAACACCAAAACCAGATCTATAGATAATCAGGGTTTTCTTCAATCTCCCTTCAAACAATAAAAATTCTAAGGAATTATAAAATTGTATATCTTAAAAGAAAAATGGTTATTCAATTACCTGATCGATCCTCAATCTTCCTTAAACACCCACTCTTCAGATCTCCAAGAAAATTAGAACCATTTCTCCAATTCTTCTTCAAGACAAAAGAAAATCTAAGATAATTCATAGATTGAATGACTCTAAGGGAAAGATATGATTTTGATTACCTGAATCTAATCTTCCAAGATCTCCCTTGACCAACAGAACCAATTCTCCAAACCGATATATATGTTTTCCAATTCTAGCGCAAATTCAACGAAACAAACCCTAAGAAATCTAATAATCCATAAGATCTTAAAACAAAAATAGTGATTCAGTTACCCGATTTGAACTTCTGAATCCTTTGACGGCTATAAACTCTCAAATGATAAGAATCTAGGTTTAGGGTTTTGTTGGAGAAAAGAACAAAGAAAGAATATATAGGGATTTGTGACTTTTTATCTTCTGTCATATGTCTGTCATGTGACCAAAATTGCATTAAAATTAGACTTTGTTGACAAATTTAACCTCATAATTTATATCAATGGACACTTTTATCCTTCTTTATGTAATATTTACTTGTATATTACAGTATTGTCGCTTCAAACATTCACAACCATTTTCATCTACTGTTGCTTAGTAAAGTACTAGAGCTATGTAAACAAGTTAAAAGGGGAATGGATTGATCATAAAAGGGTTGGAAATTTCCAACCCAATCCATCAAGGGTTAATGAATTAAACACACCAACCTATCAATTTGATAAAAAATGAAGATTCTCTTTCTTTTTTTTCAAATAATTTTACCTTACATACATTCAAAGATTTTTTTATATCCATCTAATGAAGGGGTTGGAAATTGCAGCTCAACCCAATCCATCTATGGCTGATGGATTAAATAGTTTAATTTACCAATTTGCTAAAAAAATAAAGATATTTCTTTTTTTAAATAAATTAATCTAATATATAATTTAAAGGTTTTCTTTAAGAAAATAAATAACAACATAACTATCTTTCATCAGCATTTAGGTAATTCAATAACTGATGATTAATATAGTTATTTGGTTTACTCGGTTAAGTAGGTTGATACTTTTTATTTCATTTATTTTGTTAAGTGGATTATCCTATATGTCAACCTATCTAATCTATTTAATAACAAAGTTTTAAGGGGTTTGAAAGCCAACTTAACTGGATCTTAACAAGTTACTTTAGGTTACTCTTAACTTGAGTTAAAGAGGTTTGAATTTTAAACCTGATTATCAAAACAATAATTTCCAGTTATTTTCTTTTTAATTTGTTATATGGGTTGACCCATTTAATTAACTATTTAAATATTTATATATTGCATATATATCATATATTATATTTTATATCCAAACGAATTTGGCGACAACTCTAATAGGTATTGCTTCTTTTTCATTCACTGGATGTCAACCCCCTAGTTTATTAGATCCCGGAATATGATAATTATAGATTCATTTCCCAAAGGATTTTGCCGACAACCATAAGCTCCTTCTTTATATAGTGGATATCAACCCCTAGGTGCACTAGGTTCATTTGATCCAGCAAGATCTTAATTATAGATTCAATTCACAAAAAATTTTGCCGACAACTATAGCAGTGGACATTATATGTTTGTTAGAGCAATCGATAATTCCGTAACTGTCGTTGCATGGATGATGGATAGACATAGTGGTACTAGAATACTCCTTCTGAGACATTGTATCTTGATAAGAAAACATTGGTATTTGATTCGTTGTTGGTGTTTTCTCGGTAAAAGTTTGTTGCCATTTTTCTAGGGTAAAGGGCACCGTTAAGTGCATCATCGTTCAACGTTATTGCAGTCAAGCATCCCATTCTATGATAGCAATAGATCTACAACTACTATCTATATTGTATTTATATATGATAATTACAACTTATTACATGTCAAAGAGCAAAAAGACATGGCCACGTGAAACACATCTATGATCAAATATGATATTACATTACATAGCGAAAAGGGCCCATAAACATACACAGGACAAAAACATCTCCTGTCTATAAGCTCAACAAGAGATTGGTCTTATTGTGCTATATCTTAATAACGCTATTTTGTTCTTCCCATGGTGTAAAGTTGCAGTTTTGACCAGTCAATTTCATCAATGTCTAGTCTAGGTTGCCCAAACAAAAGGATTCTTGAGAAAGCACCCATCAACTCTTGAACTTGTCCGTTAATTATGATTGATACACTAGGGTTTGTTCGTTTCTCCAATCTATGGACATCTAATTTGTCTTAAACATCCTAAGCGATGAGAGGATTACATCATCAGATTCAAACAAATTAACTTGAGGATGTGTTCGTTGCGCATGAGATAATTTCTATTGCCTTGTTACATCTGTCTAGTTGAGTTGAGAATAGTATGTATAATGGTCGTAATCAGTTGCGAGTTGCGACATGGTCTCAACTAAAGTCCAACAAATGGTTGTGAACGACCAGAATTTCAGGATTATATCTTGACTTCTAAGTCTTCCTCAATTTTAAGTTTATTTCTTGCTTCCTGGAATTTCTTAAATAATTGACGCAGGGTAAAGCAAAAAGGCAAAATATCGGAGAAGATAAAAATTATAAATGAATAATTCTAAACTCCAAATAATGGTTCTCCTTTTTATATACTTATATACTCTTGAAAAATTTTATGGTCTTGTTCCTTTTATTATTTCATTGATGCGATAAGTTATATATATATATATATATATAATTACTATCGTATCATTAAAATATTCATACATTAACTTTGTTAATTATTTAGTGGTCTGTTTGAAATGCTTCCCTATTAGAGCTATAAACAAGTCGAGTTGAGCTGATATAATATGAAGCTCGAACTCGATCGAGCTTTGATTTTTAAGTTCAAATTCGACTCTTAATAAACTCGAACTCAACCTCATTAAGCTTTATATTTTTTAAATTATTTATTTAATTATAAAATACTCGATAAGTTTGAACTCGACTTGACTAGATTTAATATTCGATTAAGCTCACCAAGCCGAGTATTTTAAAGTTGGAGTTTGAACTCACTCGATTATAAATGAGTCAAATCCGAGTTTTTACCAAGTCGAACTCAGTAGCTTGCGAGCTATCTCGACTCACTTGCAGCTTTATTCTCTATGCAAACAATATTAAAAAGAAAAAAAAAAAACTGATAAATAACTTCCTTGAATAGGTAAAAACTCTTTTGCAACTTGGTACATAATGAAAACGTGCAAATTTTACCTTGTAGAATGTGCCAAACCTCTATCATTAAAATTAGACAAATAAGAACAATAATATAATATAATTGAAGGCCCCTATAGTCGTTGATATGAACACCAATATCCTGATGGAATTGATCACGGCTTGATTTTCCCCTCTTTTAAAGTTGTAAGAAATAATAATTGACCAAAAATATATAATACAAAAGAAAATAAAATATGAGTTGAAGGTCTTTTACACACATGCATGTGCATATGCACACATACACATGCGCACTCGTATAAATATGCGATATCAATCGTCTAATACAAAAGAAATAAAATATTACCATAAGTAGCAAGTTCCCAAAATATTAGATATAAAGTATTTTTATACGCACTACATGAAAACTATATGGCGGTTATTGCAGTTGGTCGATCTGTACAACAGGTGTGGTGATCAACTCGAGAGGAGTCTTGCAATGATGACAAGTGTACATATATCGTAGAGAGATGCATGGGAGAAGGAACAGGTAAACTCAGTTTATTGAGTGTGTGAGTGTGATAAAAGATTAAATTAAGTAAACTCGATTGTTTTCACTCATTATAAAGCAGATGCTTTGATCTTTTATGGAGATATTCCGACAAAGTTTCTATGTTACTCTCAATCTTAGCAATACAGAAAATGACCCCAAATGAGAAGATAAACCTCTCATTTATAGATGTTGAAGGCTGATTGCAACTGTTGGATACTTCTGGATGAATAGTTGAGATAAAGCATTTCTTACAATCATTAGATTTCTTCCATAAATCCAATGGCTAAATTCATCTCTTCATTTATATATATAGGCATGGGCTTTAGATATGAGTCTGAATAGAATAAGAGCTTTTATAATATAAAAAAAGCCATTTGCCTATTAAAATAGCACATCTTTAATCTAAAATAGTTTTAGGCTTATTTTATTATATAGAAGCCCTATTTTAGCAAAAAAAAAAAAAAAAGGTCTAAATTAGTCTAGAAAGATATTTTTACAGTTACTTTTTGCATACAAGAAAACTAAATAAGCCCAAGAGCGAAATTAACTGATCCAACAATATTTCTTCTGAGCCTACCAAATCGAATCTTCCTATAATATTTCTGGTTATAATTGTCTTCTAAGCATACCACTAGCCTAAAAGGTCAGTTATTAGCATTAAATTAGGCTCTAAGCCTAATTACCAAAATAGACTTTTGCAGTTTGCCCACAAACCAAAAGCTTGTTTAGCAAAGTCAAAGGGAGTTTTAGGCATTTCATTAAGTACTTGCGTTCTTTGAATTGGTTGAAAAGTGTTGATCAAAAGTTGCATGTCTTTAGATCATTCATCATGTTGAGTGAACCAATACCTTTTTGTGTTAATTAATGAGCCAAGGTAAGCTGAAGTAGTCTTCTAAACTACTAGTCAGACATTCATTTTGCCTTACATTATCCCATATCACATTATGTTCTCTTATTTCACTTTTTTTTTATAATGCTTAATAATTTAATAAAAGCATTAAATATAACTCACCGGCATAGTTGTAAACAGGGTAGATGCTACCGCATAAGTGATGTTCACTCTGGTACGAACCAACGGTAATTTTGTAAAAAAGAACTAACTCCTTGCTTTTTAAAGGGATGAGATGAATTTACATCCCTCCTCAAAATAGTCCAACATGGCAATATTAACTTTACTTATTTGATTTAATAAAGCTTGCTCATATTTCCTATTTCCCTTTTTTTTTTTCTTTTTTGCTCATGTACCTTTCTCTCCACTTTTCCTTTTTAACTCATTCAGTCCTTTCTTTTAATGGAGTATATACTTTCTCCTCAAATCTATCTCCAATTCATATGCAATGGGTTTTGACCATCGTATTGATGTTTCACATGAAGTTTGATTGAATGGCACCCAAGGTTTCAGTCGTTGTGACGATGGGTTATAGTAGTGCAGTAGATTTCATCCTTTAATCAATTTCAAATATTTGACATGCATGTTCAATTCGCCTTCGCCTCAACAATAAACTAGGCTCCTTAAAACCTTAAAACATAGGTAACGAAACCCATCCAGTCGGTGTAATGTTTTTGCGACAAGTAGACTACTGTCGTAGTCACATATTATAAGTGTGGTCATGGCTTGATCAAGATCAACATCATACCAATCAAGCTCGCTAAGCCAACGATCCTTTGCTTCAAGTCTTACACACCAATTATGATATAAACTATGTCAATAGTGATGCAACCTAGTACAAATACGTCTAGAATTATGACCTAAGATCTAACTCAAATTGATGGAACCGCGACCTGCTGTTTATAACGAAATAGGAACCTTGGTATAAGTGAATGATGCCACAATAATCAAAGGTGGGAATTCGATTGATAAGTTGAATTTGAATGCCATTACACTGATAAGTTCAAAATTAGTTCTCCAAAGAACCAAAGAGAAATTCTCTCAAGAAATTGTATTCCAAGTTAATCGAATTTGTTCATGCCACCAAAGGTCTTTATATAAACTTTTCAATGAAACAAAACAAAGAATTACATAAAATACCCCTAAACAAACCCTAAACACGAAACCAAACAAAGTTGGTACAAATTAAAAACAAGCTGGCGGCGTTTTTAAGTAAGTATCGACGGCTTTTCTATTGAAAGCTGGTGGCTTTGCACAAGTAGGTTGGTGGTTTTGAGTCGGCCTAGGCCCAATTCTCTACTTCTTTGTCCGCTTCGAGGTTCTAGTCCATTCCTGTGTTGATCTTGATGATGTTAATCAATTTAAGCTCCTCCTTTAGGTGTTTCATGTTAAATTTCTCATCTTGAATGCTCTGAATTAATCCAATGAGTGCATCTTTGAATCTCTGGTCTTTGCTCGTGTAATCGGTCTAGATGGTGGCATCTCCAAAGGATCTACATTCCATCGACAAGCCTTGACTCCATCATTCCCTTCCTCTTGAAAGGAATTTGTCCTCAAATCATCACCTACATCAAAATGACACAAATCAGTGACATTGAAAGTTGCACTCATACTATACTCACCTGGTAAGTCTAACATGTAGGCATTATCATTGATCCGCTCAATGACTTGAAAAGGACCATCGCCTCTTGGGAGCAACTTAGATGGCCTCTAAGAGGAAACCTCTTCTTGCGCATGTGCAACCAAACCCAATCTCCAGGCTCAAAAACTATCTAACGACGCCCCTTGTTGGCTTGTTTTGCATATTGTTTAGTCCATCATTCAATATTCTGCTTCACCTTTTCATGAATCTGCTTGACAAAGTCAACTTTCTTCTTGCCATCCATGTTAATATGCTCGACAAAGGCAAAGGAGACAAATCCAAAGAAGTCAATGGATTAAAACCATACACAATCTCAAAAGGAGAAAATTTAGTAGCAGAATGTACAGTATAGTTATAAGCAAACTCCACATGTGGCAGACAACCTTCCTAGGCTTTAATGTTCTTTTTAATGATAGCCCTTAATAAAGTAGATAAAGTCCTATTCACTACTTTTGTTTGACCATCAATTGTGGGTGACAAGTAGTAGAAAACAACAATCTAGTCCCTAACTTACACCACAAGGTCTTCCAAAAGTAACTTAAGAACTTAGAATCTCTATCAGAAACAATAGTCCTAGGCATACCATGTAATCTTACCACTTCCCTAAAGAACAAACTAGCAATATGACAAGCATCATCAGTTTTGTGGCATGGAATGAAATGTGCCATCTCTGAAAACCTATCCACGACCACAAAAATTGAGTCCTTACCATTCCTACTCCTAGGCAATCCTAGAACAAATCCATGGAAATATCAACCCAAGGTTCACTAGCAATAGGTAGTGGTGTGTACAAACCATGAGGTTGCACTTTAGACTTAGCTTGGCTACATGAAATGTATCTCTCACAAATCCTCTCAACTTCCCTTTTCATGTGGGGCCAGTAAAAATGCTCCTGTAAAACTTCTAAGGTCTTTGCTACCCCAAAGTGTCTCATTAATCCCCCACCATGAGACTCCTTCACTAACAGCTCTCTAACAAAACAATTAAGGATGCACAACTTGTTTCCGCTAAACAAATATCCATCATGCCTATAAAATTAATCACAAACAGATTTCTCACTACATGCATAACTCTCAGCAAAGTCTTGGTCTACAAGATATAATACTTTAATATGTTCAAAACCAAGTAACTTAGCATCTAAAGTAGAGATTAACAAGTACCTTCGTGACAACGCATCAGCAACAACATTTTCCTTACCTTGCTTGTAGTGGATGACATAAGGAAAAGTTTCTATGAACTCCACCCACCTTACATGACACTTATTCCGTTTGTATTGGCCCTTCAAGTGCTTCAAAGACTCGTGGTTGATATGAACCAAATCATTAATCTCGTTGTCATAAGTAAGGTATCTCAAAGCTGTCCCACTAAGCTTCTCGCTAAAGTATGCAATCGGTTTTCCACCTTGCATCAGCACCGCTCCAATTCTTACACCAGATGCATCACACTCAATTTCAAATATTTTAGAAAAATCAGGTAAAGCAAGTAAAGGGGCATTGGTTAGTTTATCCTTAATCAATTGAAAGGCACTTTCTAGTTCTTCTCCCCACTTAAACACGACATCCTTCTTGATAACTTTTGTTGAAGGCGCAACTAACTACTAAAATCTTTCACAAAGCACTGATAGAAACTTGTAAGTCCATAAAAACTTCTAACTTGACTCACATTGGTTGGACTTGGCCATTCCTGTATAGCATTAATCTTCTAATCATCCACCTGTATACCTTGTGCACCAAAAACAAAACCAAGAAACACAAGCTTGTCTATGCAAAAAGTGCACTTCTTAAGGTTAGCAAATAATGTCTCATTTCAAAGCACATCCAAGACAGATTTCAAGTGAATAAGATGATCATCTAAGCTCGTGCTATAAATTAGGATATCATCAAAGTAGACAACTACAAATTTTCCATGAAAGCACGCAAAACATGGTTCATCAATCTCATGAAAGTGCTTGTGCATTAGTTAACCCAAAAAGCATAAGTAACCACTCATATAAATCATATTTTGTTTTAAAAGCATTTTTCCATTCATCACACTATTTCATCTTAATTTGATTTTAATCACTTTTCAGATCAATTTTGGAAAATATACATGAACCATGCAATTCATCTAACATGTCATCTAAGTGAAAAATGGGATGACGATTGATAAGTGTTAGAAGAACGTTATTTTTAGTGCTTATTGGATATGATTTTTGATGGATTTTATATGAAACTATCAAGAAAAGGATGCTTAATTGCTCTATATTTGATTTCTGGGTTTAGAAAAGGCATTTCAAAAGTTTGAGGATGATTTGAGCAAAAATGAGACGAAATCTAACAAAGGATGCAAAAAGGTTGAATTTCAATTCAACACAACCTTCAACATAGCCATGTAGATGCTAGTGTTGAGCTTCAAAACGTGACCAGAAAGTTTCCCAAAGTGTGCCTAAGTTGCTGCCTAAGAACTGTAGAAGGCTATGTTGGAGAAAAAAATGCAACCATAGACGAAATTGAAGATTTTCTAATGCACACCACCCCGAGCACACCATGTACTTGGTGGTGTACTTTCAATGACGGTTCAAAATGTATAACTAGTCACTCCAACTTTTTAGTTATCATCCTTATTGTTATTCCAAACCCTAAGAGAGAAAAAGGCATGAACTTTAGAGAGAAAATTGCTAGGAATTCAATGAAGATTATAAGACAACAATCAAAAGGGTTTTATTGTTTATTGTTTATGATGTTTATAGATTACTTCTCTAGATCTATTGCTTTTATTGTGAAATTTATGGAGGAGTAAATCTCTATACCCTAATCTTATGAAACCATAAACCCATATGTGATTTGAATTGATCCTGATTAATGAAAGTTTATTCTTTACATCTATTCATATGTTATAATTGTCTTGTGATTGATTTGTGTACAAGATTGATTACATGTTCGATTCTTGTTAGATAGAAAGAGGTTTCATCTAATAGGATAGATCTATATGAATAGAGGGATTACATGTTTTACCTAGAGGTAGAAAGCTTTGATCTTTTGCAATAAAGATTCCATCTTTATTTAAGAATCTTGATCTTAAATGCAATCTCTTATGGCGTTAGTGAAGGAGAGGTCTCCATTATCTCATATGAGATCAGGAATTGATTAACTCAGAGTGATCGATTTATTTATGTGATTCTGCATTGTAAAGCATAAATATTTCATTAATCAATCTTTTGTTATAAAAATTAGGGTTTAGGGTAGATCAAAATAAAGGTATGCCTTGTAATTGATGTCTATTTGTTAAAACAATATAATTGATTCTAGGGTTAATAATTTAGATAATTAATAGTTAAAGATTAGATATTTCTTCATATGATTGGACTAAATAGTAGAAAAAGGGTAATTCTAGTACTTGTTTAATAGATCCCTGAGGATGATATCCGTTTAATCCTATGCTACTATAGATAGGTACACTGCCTAATTTGATCGTAGGAATTAATTTGAATTTATAAATTTTAAATTTTGGTACTATCTTGTCAACGATACTTTATCGTAATGTTGTTGACAACGTGACAATCAACACACATCCTCCATGACCCATCCTTCTTGGGTATTAAGATTACTAGAACAGCACATGGACTCATGCTTTCTCTCATGTACCCCTTCTCCATCAGCTCATGAACCTGCTTTTGGAGTTCCTTGGCCTCCTTAGATTACTCCTATAAGCCGATCTGTTTGGAATTGATGTCCTGGGTACAAAGTCAATATGATGCTCAATCCCACACAGGAGGTAATCCCTTTAGGATTTCCTCAAGAAAGACATCCTCAAATTCTGCAAAAGAGATAAAATAGCAATAGGCAAAGTGTCGAGTAATTCATTAGTGCTAAAGTAAGTTTCTTTGTAAATCATCAATAGCATAGGCTGTTTCATCACTAAGGCTCTCCTCGCCATGCTCACTCTTGCCACACAACTCTCCTTTTCAAGGCTACACTCTCCTTTTCTCTCACCACCAAATTCGATCCCATTTTGACTTAGTCTCTCTCACTCTTTCTAACCTTCGTCTCTCTTTCATTTTGATTTTTACAATTTTTCTTTTTTTTGCTCTCTTGTTTTTCACTCTCCTTATGTTTCCCTAAAGATTGTTGTAACTACAATTGATCCTCATATACCTGCTTAGGAGTTAAAGACGCAAGAGTATGATTTTTGCCAAGGTGGACAAAAGAATATTTGTTTGAAAAGACATTATGAATCGCCTTCCTATCAAATTGCCACGGCCTTCCCAATAACAAATGATAAGCTTGCATCGGTACTCCATCACATAAAACCTCATCCTCATATTTCTTGATGCGAAAAGCAATCAAAGCTCACTTAGTTACCTTAGTTTCACCACTATCATTCAACCATTGTAGTCTATATGGAATAGGGTGTTTAGTAGTCTTGAGTCCTAATTTTGCAATAATAAAAGCGCTCACAACATTGGTGCAACTACCTCCATCAATGACTACAAATTTTGTCACCAATGTAATACCTAGTGTGAAAAATATTTTCGTGTTGCACTTCATCCTCTTTCACCTATACTCTCAGAGCACGCTTCATCCTCACTATCTTCCTTAGTCTCATACTCACCCTCATCACGTATGATCATGATGTGCTTATTAGGACACTAACTAGCAATGTGACCCCTGCATTGGCATGTAAAATATGTAATATCACGATTTCTAGGAGTAAAAGAATCAGATTTACCTTTATTTCCATGGTTGATCAATTCTGTTTTTTGCTTAAATTTTGGCTTATTGACGAGTTGTTTCTCCTCCTTCTTCCAAGAATTGATTTCCAATTGGATGAACCTAATCTAGATGCATAACGTGTAGTGCTACTACCCTTCCTCTTGAGTTGGTTCTCAACCTTAATAGCCATGTGAACCATATCCTCAATCTCAACATAATGCTGTAGCTCCACTACATTTTGAATCTCCCTATTCAATCCAGCCAAAAATCGTGTCATCGTAGCCTCCTAGTCCTCCTTAACATTTTTCTTAATCATTGCCACCTCCATCTCTTTATAGTATTCCTCCACACTCCTATTTCCCTAACGAAGTGTCTGTAGGTTTATTGTACAACTCTCTATAATAATAAGAGGGCACAAACCGCTTTTTCATCATTCGTTTCATCTCTTCCCAAGTCTCTATTGGTAGCTCTCTATTCCTCCTTCTATTCAACACTAACTTATCCCACCAGACTATGGCGTAATCTAAGAATTCAATAGCCGCCAGTTTCACCATCTTAGCCTCAGAATAGTTATGATAAGCAAAAACCAATTCCACCTTTTTCTCCCACTGTAGATATACCTTAGGATCATTCTTCTCTTGAAAAGAGGGAATCTTCATCTTGATATTTCCCAAATAATTGTCCTCTCGATTCCTAGCTCCTTTAAATCCTCCTTCACCATACCTCCTATGGCTATCAAAAAATTATATCAAACTCATTGTTGAGATGTAATTTACTCAAATCTATAATGGATAAAACTTGATAAACTTGTTATTAATCTTATAGAAATCATGAGGAATTGATACTTAATCAAGTTAATGTTATGTTTCAGGTTTATAAAGCTAAAGGAAAGATTTAGATGAATAAAGCATGGAGAAAATGACCAGAAGCCTGATGGCCGCCAGCCATGGAGCCTCGGTGAAGCGAAGAAAATCGGCCAGAAGAGCCATGGGCGCCGGCCATGGTGTGATCGCCGCCGGCCATCTTTCATGGCCGGCCCTGGGAGGAAGATGGCCGCCGGCCATCAATGCTGCAGCGTCCTGTGCGATGAAAAATGGCAGCCAGCCATTTCATAACTCCAAGCCAGCTAGTTTTCATACGGGAGAAAGTCTTGTTTTTTCCTATATATAGAGAGAGAAGTCCATTAGAGAGATATTCATTCATTCTTTATACTTTCAAGAACCCTAAAGATTGCTTTTCTTGAATCATGAACAACTAATCTCTTAATCTAGCCAAGGGATTATTGCAACTCAATTCAAGATGGATTGTGAGACCTAATTGGGTTTGATTTCTATTATTCTCATCTTTGCATATTTGTATTTCATCTGAATCTATTGTTATTATTGCTTTATTATATCTTATAGCTTTAGATCCGGTTGTAGGATGATTGAACAATAAACAATCAATTAGAACTCATATCCGTAATTGTATGAGTATTCTAATATAAGTGATGAAACAACACGATAGTCATAAAATAGATGGTTATTTGATGTTGTGATGAAATATAATCTAATTTAAATAATCCATGCTTTATGAGATTATTGATTAGGGTTAGGTTTCTATTTTCTTAATGCAATTGATAAATTAAACCTTAAGAGCGTATTTAGGATTATCTATTTGATTAGGAATAATCAAAGATCTCATCTTGGTTATTTAATATCTAAGGAGAGATTGAATTTCAGAGCTTATTGGAATTTATAACTAACCTATTCAAAGTAGGGATAATAATATTTGAGTCAAGGATCAATCTTGAGAATTGAGTTGTAATGAAACCTAGGCTAGATAACCTTTTGAATATATATAAATCTTCTTAATTAGAAATAGGTTTATTTTATTTGCTTGATTTCAAAAATCCCCCAATTTTATTTTCTTTTTCTCTTCTCAATCTCCGATAGAAACTTAGGATTTTTACCAGTCCCTGTGGAGACGATCCTGCTCACCACTGTTTACAAATCTTAGAGTAGGTTATTTATTTTTGTTGGATTCGACACCCACCACTCATCATCAAAATCATACTTGTCATGACCTTCTTCTTCCTCCTCTATCATCACTCCTCTCCTAGGATTTCCACCTCTCCTTTGTACTAGAGGATTGTTCTTTGACTACTCCAAGCTCTACTTTAATTTTTCATGGAGTTCTTTCATTCCTTCCCTAAACATCTTATTCATCTTAGTAGTCAACGCTACCAAAATCAATTTAGTGCCAATTCCTCCCTTCTCACCTTCAGTTGTACCTATCTGTGACATATTTTCTTACCTATAAGAAACAAGGTTAGGAATAAAATAATCATCACAATTCACTCCCTCGCATGTTTTCACTCTACAGATGAGTCACTCAAATCACTCATGTTTTCGCACAAATTCAAATGTGTTTCTTCACTTTAGTTCCTCTTTAAGTTCTTTTGGAACTAATCAAACGAATCAAGGTCCACCATAGAACTCAAACAAGACTCTACAATGGAACCCTAACAGTCAGATAAAGAATAACATCTTTCCACAACTTTCTATCAAAACTTTTCAATAGGGATCAAGAACAAAATAGATAACAAACCTTTTTACTAGAATTCAATAGAAAGATACATTTTTTTTGCTTGAATTCCTTCCTTTTTTTTTAGTGGAACAACTGGAATGGAATTTTCACAAATTCAAATAACGAATCAAACAGACAAAGAAACATTAAGTATTTCAGATATGAATGAATAGAATTAGGGTTTTGTATACCTTCCTCTAATCGAACTAGATTGGTGATTTGGCACAACCTAAGCCCTAATACCAAACTAATACGAACTACGTTAATCGGTGATGCAACCCAGTAACAATACGTCTGGGATTATTACCTAAGATTGAACTTAAATCAATGGAACCACGACCCGTTGTTTATAACAAAACAGGAACCTTGGTATAAGTGAATGATGCCACAATCGAAGGTGGGAATTCGATTGATAATTCAGATTTGAATGCCATGGTTAATCGATAAGTTCAAAATTAATTCTTCAAAGAACCAAAGAGAAATTCTCTCAAGAAATTGTATTCCAAGTTAATCTAATTTGTTTCTACCACCAAAAGTTTTTATATAAACTTTTTAATGAAACAAAACAAAGAAAATTACATAAAATGCCCCTAAACAAACCCTAAACATGAAATCTAACAAAGCTAGTACGAATTAAAAATAAGCTAGCAGAGTTTTTAAGTAAGCCGACACTATGCCGACAACTTTTGTAAACCACGGTTTCATAGTAATCAAGTAAACTTCGAAAACCGGAAAATGCAATCCTAAACCGGATTAGTTCAAGCTTTGTGAGAGAAACTTAGAAACCCTAAATCCGGCTTTCCTTCGATTTCATATCAAAAGAAACTTTCATAAAATAACTTAATGTGGAATATTGTTTTAAAGTATATTTCCAACCATAGAAGTTTTGATATCGAAAAAATTTTCTATTCCGGGCCTTTCTGAACTCCATTACGGAAAAGCAAGCCCCGAAACTAGAAACTCGGAAAAATATTCCGGAATACTTTTTAGAACCGAAATTTTATAAGAATTTCAAAAATATAAGTTTTATAATTTTTCGGGTTATAAAAATTACAGTTATAGCCTTTTTCCCGTATTTTCTTTACTACCGGTAAAGTAAATGTCTTGTCTACTATTATTACTATTCACAAGTACAACCTACTACACATTTAACCCATACCCTAGTCTTACATCCTTACAAACACTCATTATATTTTCTTTTCCAATAAATTTTTGTCTCTTAAATAAATTATCACATTTAATACATTTTATTACATAAATTATAAATTCAAACAATTTCATCTCTCCCTCTCTCTTTCCCCTCACTTGGCCGGCGCATGACCCCCCATTTATGCCTCCCAATTGATTTATTTTATCTCCTTTTTATTACTTAAAACAAACCCTAATTCACTTAATATAAATAATCCTTTACTTTCTCTCTCCTTCATTTTATTTTATTTGTTCAAAAATCACAAAATCCTCTCTCCATTTCTCCTTGTTGCCATGAGCCTCCACACACACACACAACAAGCTTCTTTCTTCTTCATTTCTTCACTAAATCCCACCTTAGGTGATGATTCTTAAGCCTCTTTACCATTTTAATCTTGTAATGGCAAGATTATTCATGTGTATTTTCATCTTAAATCCCCATGAGCATTTGCTAGGGATAAGAAAATGCTAATACATGAATATCAAGCCATCACAAGAGTAGATCTTGTGTTTGATGAGATTTTGTTGAGATATTATCATGTTCATGCATATAAAAGTAGAGATCTTGCATGAAAATATATGTTCATACTCTTAAACTCCTTTTCATGCATTATAAGTAGTAGATCTAGCACTTAGACACTCATATTATGCTTGACATTCATATTCACTTAAATATTTTGTATCTTCATGCATTAATACTCATAAAGACTTTATCTTGTATATGTAAATGTTGTAGTTAGTAGATCTTTATGTAGATAAGACAAATAACTTAAAAAGGAAAAATTTTTGTTAGAAGTGATCAAAAGAAAATTCGTATGACTTCAAAGCTATATTTTGAAAACCCTTGTATCAACTTCAAAACTCATGTTTTATGTGAAAAATGAAGGGCATAGGTAATAGGTATCATTAAGTACTGATTTTCATAAGTTGAGATGAGTTTTGATGAGATTAATGTGTAAAACAAAGAGTAGAAACAAGATAGAAAATTTTGAGTTATTAGTCAACTTGTGAAATTCGTAACTTTGGATGATGCCCATGAAAACACCTATTATCTAAGCTCAAAATAAAAGTTTTATGTGTTAAATGAAGTCCTTAAGTGGCAGGTATAGTAAATTCTTAAATTTTAATGCATTAAACAAGTTTTTCCCAAAGGAATCATTCAAAAAGTAGATTTCTAAAAATTCGGATTTTTGAGTAAATTCTATTTGAAAGCATACTTGCAAAGTGTAAAATGCAAAATTTTATGAAAAAATGAAGGTCTTAAGTAGTGTATGTTATGAAGAATTAATTTTAACTAAGATAACTAGAAATTCCTAAGAATGAATTCCAAAACACAAGTGTGTTGTCAAAATTAGAAAACTAGATTTTTCATAAGTAGTTGTTATTGAAGTCTTACAAAATAAAAAGTCCTAAAATTTTCTTCTAGCAAAAATCATCAAGATCATGCATACATTAAACTCATCACATGTCATTCATGCTAGGAAATCATCTGTATTTCATGTATACATGATTCGTCAAGTAGAAACATTACAAGCCTTTACAAAACTATTTTTTCCGAATCGGGAACCGTTGCTGATCAGGACTAATCCCTCTGTTTCATGACCTAAATATTTTCAAAACTTAGAAATAATATTAGAATTAGATAGATCTTTCGAATTAGATAGAAATCAAAATAAAATTTGCAAAATTCCGAGTTAAAATGACCAAGTTATGGTCGTTTTAAGTCGGGACTTCCGCAAATAGCGAGAATTACGATTTTGATTAGTTTTGATATATAGTTTGGATTAGTTAAGTGATGAAATACTTATTAGGGTATTTCTTTCTTGTTAGGTGATCCCGAAACCGACGAATCCTTACCACCAGACTACTACTACTAAAAACCGGTGAACCATAGCCGAGTGAGTATCACTTCAGATTTCAATTATTGCTTGTGATTGTAATGGTAGTCGCACTAGATACTTGGCAAAGATAAAATGAGTATGCATGATGGGGTTGAATGGGAATTATATATATGGTTAATGTTGTTGTGAGAACTTGAATTTAAAGAATATCGAAACCGGGTGATTAATCATTGCTTGTATAAATGAATTAGGAATAGCTGTCTGTGGATATTGATTGGTCAATTAAAAGAACTGGTATAATTGATTATTCGGAATTGAAAATGAATTTGAACTCATTCATATCACGATGGGGATGGAGCATTAGCATTTGTTGTTTTTCCGTGATCCTAAACGATATAAAAGCTGGTTAATCGTGATCCATAAAAAGAATTATAAATTGGTTGAATGAGCCTAAACGGCATTGTACCACAAGATTCATTAATCTGCTAACCCAGGATGGAGGGCACAAGTCCACCCACATATGATTTCCGGCTAGTCATATGTTTGATGAATTCACGTGTTTGATGCATACCATTTGTCTGAATAATCACTTGTTTGATTGATGTGTTATAATTGTGATCATGGAAGTTTTCACTCACTGAGCTAGTATAGCTTACACCCCTATAGTTTCTATTTATTGCAGCTCGAGTTTATTTGGCTTAGATCAAGACAGGCTATAGCTTAGATACAGGAGCTAGACGTTTGCTATAGAAGTTGTATTTAAATTGTTTAGACTTCCACAGGAAACCAAGAGACTCTGGATGACTGTAATGGACCTTTAAATATTCTTTTGCGGGAGAATGCCCCTTAGAATTTGTAACTTATTGCCTATGTGTTTTGAATTATTATCTAATGCTATTGAATGATGAATTAAACTATTTAACTCCATTGAATAGAGCATTCTATTGTCGTAAAGGGACCCCTTACATCTATACAAGACTTCCGAAAGGCTCAGATAGTAATTCAAGAGTCTTATATAGTATGTGGTGGATTGTTACATTTAGGACACCTCTATAGAGCATGATAGCTTTCCTATTAAAAGCTAGCGGCTTTACACAAGTAGGCTGGTAGCTTTGAGCCGACCGAAGCTTAATTCTCCACTTCTTCATCCACTTCGAGGTTTTAGTCCATTCACGTGTTGAACATGATCTTGATCAGTTTAAGCTCCTCCTTTGGGTGTTTGAAGTGAATTTCCTCATCTTGAATGCTCTGAATCAATCCAATGAGTGCATCTTTGAATCTCTTAATCCTAGCTTGTGTAATCAGTCCCAGATGGTGAAAATCTCCAAAGGATCTACATTCTATCTACAAGCCTTGACTCCATCAAATTCTTCTTCTTAGGCAACACTATTTCATGGGTACCGATAGGAGGAATTGAGTCAAAGGCAATGCTCATACTTCCCAAATTTATGCAATTCGCCAAAGTATTGCAATGGCTTTAGCAACATTTCATCATAAGTGTGCTGACAAAGGAGGCTAGAGATATTTTAGTTAGGTAAGATATTCTCATCATGTCGTCTTTTTTTATGGATACTCTTCTTCTCTAAATTCATTGACTAGAATCAAATATTTATGCCCATGATGGCAGCATTGAACAATGTTAAATAACTGCGGTGATTGGGGGTGGGTAAGAAAGGTCACCAATATATAGCATCGACGAGTTTCAATCAATAATCGATGACAAATTCTTATCTCTTTGATTCGGAGGAGCAACCTTCATTGACAAATCATGGATTAATCGAAGGTGGGGAAATGATATCTTGTTGTTGGTATATAACTTGACCAATCTTTTTAAGGTTTCTTCTCGTATATATAAGGTTCGTATAATATGCGACTCGTAAAGCACCTTCAACATGTTGTTGACCATCATTAGTGGTGCTTGGCCATATTCATGAAAATGCATAAAGGTTACAACAATTCACATAAGGATTTAACAAAAGGATGATTCCCATACCAACTAGGAAAAATTGCTTTGTTTGTCTACTCAATTTCTTATATTAATTTAAAAAATAACCCGAAATCTCTTTCTCTACTCTAAAGTTCTATTCTTTGACCTCCTTAAAGCATAAGAACACAAACGCAATTCCTAATTCAAGAATTAGAGTAAAAAAAAATGTCATCTTTCATTCTAGATAAGCTCAAATCAAAGAAATACTCAATAAGAAAAAAGTCTAACACAGAGTGATAAAGAGAGAAAGTGAAAAAGTAGGAAAGAGGGACCTCTTCAGTCAGCAGTCCAAGCTCAAACAAAAACCAAGTTTATTATTAAGGGCTTATTTCTCATCCATCTCAACTTTATGTAATAAATCCCATGTTAAAGGTACTGTTTTCGTGATTTTTTTTTATTTCTCTTCTTTTATTAATTTTTTTAATGATTTCTTTTTTCCCATCATTACTTATTTTTTATTGTGCTCCCTCCAGATATTTTTCTTTTAGGTGGGCTCAATTTTAAATAATCATATATATATATATATATATATCAGAAGGTCCATTTGGAATATCTCGATCCAATGTTATGGTTTTAATATTTGTACATGCCTAAAATCTTTAGTATTGCCCCACCTTTCCCAATCTATTTTAGACTTGGCATGGCCCTATGAGTAATATTGCATTACTCTGTCAACTGATCTCTTGACACAGGCCTACGAGTGATCTAGTGTTGATCTTGTACCTGATCTCTTTTAGTTTTAATACAGGACCGCAAGTGATCTTAAGCTTTACTTCATATTTCCAAGTCCATTTGTATATAATCCAAGTATTGAGTCATAAGTTACTTCTCCTCAAAGGTTCGGATTCACTCTATCAACAAAGTATTGATACTCTATCAACAATGCATAGTGCTACGTACTAAGGGTCGGAATGACCTTATCATTATCTTTGCAACCCATGGAAACACTACTTCGATTGTAAAATACAGAGCAAGTTTACAACTACACATTACATTTGCATCATGTGTGTGAATGGTACTATCTAAGAGAATTTTTTCCACCATACTTTAGGGGTTTACTTTATAATAGCTTTCCATGAAGCCCTAAAAGTTAGCAGGTGTACTTCACATTCAAGTTTTATTGTATCAAATTTAGAAGTGTTTTTCACATTTTGGTGTCATGTTGAGTGATTGTCCATGTCTAGATCAAGTATCAACTTCTCGTCTAGTTGATGCAATGTCATTATATGATGGAGCAACAACTTATATCAAGATATTACTTCTTGTTTGTGCATTTTTCACAAGATAAAATGCTTAGGCACTTTAATTATTTTAAAAGATAGCATTCCTAGAGTTACTTCAATTGTTGAGATAATATGGTCTAGTATTATAGATGTCATCCCTAGCGTAGGTTCGCTTTCAGCCTATAAGTCGAGGGTGCTTTAATCTCGTGATTAGATAAAGTTATAGAAAGGGAATGGCACCCATTGCATGCTTAAAAGAGTGCTTCCATTAAGCAACCAAAATTACCATGAAATGATTGCTTCAATTATTTAAGGGTAAGATCGCTTCAACCTCGACTATGCAAAAAGGTGATACAACTACCAAGCTTAATGTGAGATCACTTCGATCCATCACAACTAGGACTGCTTTGATCACAAGAATAATGTTACAAAAGTGGGTGTTGTACCCACCGTGTGGCCAGGAGCTAATGCTGCAACTAAACAACTATAGTTACGATAACATGATCGCTTCAATCATTCATAGATGAGTTTGCTTCAACTTTAAACTTTAGATAAAGACGTTGTAGTTGTCAAGTTTACTATGGGATCGCTTCGATCCTTCACAGCTAAGATCACTTTAATCTCATGCATAATGCTGCAAAAATGGGCATTACACCTACTACATGCTTAAAACCAGATGCTTCTACTGAACAATTATAGCTACCATGATGTCATCGCTTCAATCATCCATGAATAGGGTTGCTTCAACCTTAATTCTACAATATGGCGTTATCATTGCTAAGCCTATTATGGAGTCGCTTCAACTTGTTACTATTGAGATCGCTTCAATCTCATAAATAATATTGCAGAATTAGGCATTGCACTTACTACATGCTCAAGAAATAATGCTTTAACTAAATAATTGTAGCTACCATGAAGTGATCGCTCCAATTATCCATAGATGAGGTTGCTTGGACCTCGATTTTGCAAACTGGTGTTACGACTAGTAAGCCTACTGCGGAGTCGCTTCGACTCATCACAGTCGAGATCACTTTGATCCCATGAATGATGTCGCAAAAATGGGCATTGTACCCGCTACATGCTCAAGAGCATATGCTTTTATTGAATATGTAAAACCCCTAGATTTCTCGATACCCTTAGATGAAAACCTTAGAGCTAATTTCAAAACTAGAACCCAAAAATCGAGCCAAATTAAATCCAAACTCTAATAAAACTCTAATTACCAAACCCTGAGAAAAATAGTACTTTTGAAGACAAAATGAGAATCCAATAATCATTCGATTTAGAAACCTTATGCTAAATAATTCATCTATTTGATCTCGAATACATAAATCGAGGCATTGTGTCCAAATAATATTTAATAAGAAAATAATACGAAATAAATTTCTATAATGTGGTATTAATTTATCAAGCTAAAATTTCATTAGTTAAACTAAATCGCTTATATAGCATGCAAATCAAGATAACCTTACCAGATAACAATTAATGATAAAATTATAAAACCATAAGTCCTTCAATAGCTTTATAAATTAATCTTTTTGATTCAAAATTTAAAACTAATACTAAAAGTCAAACCAAGTCAACATTTAACATAAGAAGCCCTAGAGTCGATTAGATAATTCCAAGAATCATATAATATTAAATAAATTATAAAAATAGAATAAACTCAAATTATGAGCTAAATATATAGTATAAATGTAAACCCTTAGATTATTTAATCTTACGAGTGAATCTTAAAGCCAGAATTCAATCGGAACCCTAAAAGCAAGCCTAGATCAACAACAAGTTCTAAAAGATCTAGATTCGGCAAGACAACACTAAAAACCCTAAAACAATAAAAATGAGTTTACCCTAGATTATAACTCCGAAAAATGTCATATAACCTAAAAAGATCATATTGCCAAAATTTCGTCTGTTTCGAACCCGAGCAGGATCGTTTTCTAAAATCAAGGCATTAACACACCAAATAAGAAAAATATCCTGATAAACAATCTAGACTCATAATGTAGTACGAAATCATAAAAATATCATATACAATTTTTACAGCTTCTAAAAACATCAGATATAGCATATTTACGTATATTTTTTTTACCACCGGTAATTTATTTATCTTGTTTACTATTCAATTATTATTCACTGCTATTCATTACTATTTATTTATCTCTACTTTTCCTTACTATCTATTCTTACATTTCTTACACACCAATTGTTACATTTTCTTTTTCCAATACTACTTTATACATAACTTATCTTATATTATATTTACTTTTCTTTATTAAAATTAATTTTTAATCTCTCTTTCTCTTCCCTTTCTCACATGGCCGGCCACTCCCCTCTTTCTCATCATAATTTTCTTTTCTTTTTCATTTATTTTTCCTTCTTAAAATTCCTTTAATTTCCATCTATAAATATTTCCTCCCTCCTTCATATTTTACACTCTTCCGTCTTCACATAACAAAACTCTTGCAGATTCATTTCTCAAACTCTCTCCCTCTCTTCTCTCCCCCTTTTGAATCACAAGCTCTTCCCCTCCCTCTCCTTGTGATTCTTACAAATTTTCCCTCATCCATCTTCATCCCCTTTAGGTAAAACACTAAAAGCCCCTCTTTAGTTTATGTTAACATAACATGAAAAACATATATGTTATGATTTCAAACAAAATCCTCATGAGCTTATGCTAGGGAATGAAATCATAGAAACAAAATCTTATTCCTATCTTGTTTAACTCAATGTTTAAAATTATGATTATGTGGTGTTCTTGATTCTAACATAACTTTCTATATGTTAGTATGTATAAGTATATGTATATATATTCTAGAGCCTAAAGCTCACTAATCTAACATCTTTTAATGCTTTCATGCTTTTATTTCTTACTAATAAATTAAAACTAGTCAAACTTTAGTCTTAGACTTGTCCTTAATCAAGTCGGAACAAAAGGGGACTTGTTTATTTCTAAATCTCGGGGAGCCTTGATATAAAATCTAAGACTTCCATATTTATTTATTTAATATTCTTGATTTACTTATGCGACTAGAAATATTCAAGTCTCGAGAAGTCTTGATAAAGACTTCCATGTATTTCTTTCTTTAAGATTTTCTTATTTTTATGATGACTGAAATTTATTCAAGTCTCGGAAGTCTTGAAGACAAGCTATTACTCCCAAGCATTTATTTTTTATATTTGCTTATTTTGGTTATCTATCTTTAATTTTTATACTTTGATAAGGCTATGATAGTAATTTTATTTATTTACTTATTTTTTCCATATTGATATGCTTTACTTATGTGCATACATAGCCATTAGTGATTTTTCCATAATAAACCATCAAAGACTAGAAAATTTATAAAATGAACTTCAAAGACCTTATTATCAACACTTAAGAAATATTCTTAAAATGAGTTTTTCTAAAAATATAAATGTAGATAATTATTTGTTATGCAAATTATTAAATATTCTTCAAATGATTTTTTCTAAAAATATAAATATAGATAATTATTTGTTATGCAAATTATTTTACAAAAATCTTATCTCCAATACTTGGGAAACCCGTTCATTAAGAATAAAGAATTTGGAAGAAAACACTCAAGTATATTTTTCAAATTGCCAAAATGAACTTCTCAAATATAAATATTGATAATTCATTGTTATGTAAAATTTTTCAAAAATCTTATTTACAATATATGAATAAACCTTTTACTAAAATTAAAAATTTAGAACAAGTCATTTGCCTAATTTTTTTCATACACTAAAACTTAAATCATTTTAAAGATGAGTTTCTTCACAAATGCATAAAGATTCATGTTTTGGAAAATAACTTGTTAAAAGAAATTTAAGATAAAAATGAAATATTCTTGGATTCAAAATAAATATAAAATCATAATTTTCTTTAGTTCAGTTTCACAATTATGAAATCTAAGAAATGAGATTTTATTGAAAAACCAAACTTAAGAAAAATCCAAAGGAAATACACTTAGAATATTGTGTCATAATTAAGTAAAATCCATGTCTTGTGAAATAAATTGTCAACTGAAGTTTTTAAAACACATATAAGATCTTTAAGGTTTCCAAGTATATATTGAACCATGATTTTTGTTAAGTCAAATATTTACCAAATTTAAGGAAAAGAATTTTGTTATAAGTCAATAAGTGATTTTTATAAAATTTAACATTGCTACTTTCTACAAAAGATTATTTACAAAATTTTATTTTGGATCAACATCACTAGGATCATACATATACTAAGAATTAACCTCAATAATAAATGATTTTCAAAGATAAAAATATTTTATGATTGCTATAGAGTGATCAAGTGAAGTAAAACTTTGAGAAAATAAGAAAAATAAGAGTTGGAGGTTCAAGACGCAATCTGTACCGATTTATTTCGACCCTTAAACAACCTTAAGTGCTAAAAATAACTTTATAAATAGATAGATCTTTCTAAGTAGGTAGAAAAGGACTACTAATATGCGAAATTCCAAGTTAAAATGAGCAAGTTATGGCCGTTTTAAGTTGGAATTTCCGTAATCAGAAAAAATGACGCAAATAAATAAATAGAGTCAGAAATGTAAGTAGAACCTTTATGAAATACTCATTTTAGGTATTTCTTTTATCTAGGTGACGAGGAATACGAGACCCCATTTCTTAATGATTATTTCGACTAAGCAGATTGCGATATGGATAAGTGAGTTTTATCTCATGATTTTGTTACCTTGCTTGTGCTTGTAGATAGTTGCACTAGGTTTGTAAGTACATGATAAAATGAATATGTATGGGGTTTTAGGTACTTGAGTATGTGCTTCTATTAATGTGTGACAAGGAATGCTAAGTATATCAAAACTAACAAATGATTGTTTAAGTACATCATCAATATTACATGTTGTTTATGTGTGTATGATACTTGTTCACCACCTTTTAGTATTCTTTAATTATACTCGACTTTGATATAAATTAAATGGACATGCATTACATCCGTCAAGTCACATGTTAAAGACTGTTACTCCTACGCAAGGAATCGGAAGGGCTAGAAGTCAAGATCATTCTTAGGGAACGTATACGTACTGAAGATACAACCCAAAGATGAGCCGTGCCGATCGATTGCTATGAATAGAGTGATTGGGGACTAGCAGTGAAGAGTCATGTAGACCTTCAAATTCCATTTCCCAAACCCTCGATACGAAGGATATAAATCTATTTTATGTATGGTTTTTGGATACCAATACATATTCATTTATAACTTGTGTTTGTTGCATAGCATGCATAAAATATACATAAAAATTAATGAAATTTCTTGAACTTATGATACGAATAAAGGGAATATCTCACTAAGCATATTGTAAGCTTATATCCCCATAGATATTTGTTAAAACAGGTATGTTTTAGACTCCATCCAAGGAATGGGACATCAAGAAAATCATCAATGGATTTTTTAGCCTTCATGGAAGAATTGGGAGCATAGAATAGAATTTCACTTTGAAAATTTCTTAATAAGCAATATGTGATATGATATTATCTTGGAGATTACTAAGAGATATGAATATATTTTGATCCATTTGAGGATATTAGCGGGGGTATGCCCCTAAGATTTATATTTGGCTTTATTTATGTTTAATGATTTGTACTTATCTTGTCTTGTTACTTAATTGTTATCGATATAAATTTCACTAGTTCGATGCATTTGCTTTGTTGTGATGTACGCTTTGTGCATGATATGGAACCCTTTGCATGACTAAGATGGTCATTCTTAAACTTTAATATTGTATATGGTGGACTGCCACGTTTAAGGTACCTATTGGAGCGTGACAGAATGATTGCAGCTGCCATGAAGTGATCGCTTTTGTAAACTCCCAAATTTTTAGAAACAATTTAGCTTAAAACCCTAATCTGGAAGTCAACCGGAACCCTAAAGTCAACAAAATCCTAGTTAGATGTACTAGCTTAAGTCCGGCAATCCTGAATGAGCAACTCAGAGAAAGTATAGGGATGCAACCGGGGCGGGTCGTTATAGGGTACCCGCCCGCCCGCCCCGCTAAAAACCCTATAGGGTCAGACCCTATAGGGTTTAGGGTCGGGTTTTGGGTTGTACTCATAACCCGTTGGGAAAACCCGACCCGATTTAATTTAAAAAATTAAAAATTTTAGTTTAAGGAATTTACTTATTCATTAGTTGAATGATGCTTTTCATATAATTATTTTGTTATTCATGTATTAAGTCACATGATAGGATATAAATTATATTTACAATTAATAATCACTGACCAATTATCCAGAGAAAATCGGTTTCCATGTGCAACCTTCCCCACTTTTTCAAAATTCATTTCTTTTCCATGCAACACAACAAAGTATAAAAATTAATTTTCTCGGAAAAATAGATATTATATATATATAATAACAAATAAATCAAGAATATATAGATCGTCGTGTAGTGTCATTATTATTATTATTATTATTATATTATTATGAGTTGGATGTATTTTATATATATATAGATATGTAAGTCTTCTAATAATTTTAGGCAATGACATGTCTTGAGTTATTGACTTTATCTTATATATTCAATTTTCATGTTTAATAATTTTTTACCTGTCTTTAACGTTTTCTAATTTTTTTTTAAATAAAAATTAGGATTTTTATCAACTCCATTGAAATTTTTGCCCTCCTCAACATGCCTCACTACAATAATAATTTAATGAAATAATAAAATGATGCATTTAATTATGTAATATATTAAACGGGTCGGGTTCGGGGCGGGGCGGGTTCCTAAATAATCGGGTCGGGTCGGGTTCTGGGACACCCAATTTGTAATCGGGTCGGGTTTGGGACAGGATGACCCGACCCGAACCCGACCCGTTTACATCCCTAAGAAAGTAAGTTAGAGTTTAGAATGTAGAATAGTGCGTAATTACCTAAGGAAGTTTAAAAAGATTAGATTAGTAAAACCGCGAATCGTCTTGAATCTGATCGGACACAGTTCTTGAAAAACATGTCCCGAGGCTCAAAATAGTAAAAATATGTCAAATATATCGTTTTACTCGTAAAAATATAAGGATTTCAAAAATATCAGTTTTACAATTTTTCGGTAAGTAAAAATAATAGATATCACAATTATACGCGTATTTTCTTACTACCGGTACTTTATTAGTCATATCTACTTTACATTACACTATTCATTACTATTCTACAACATTCTTTTATCTCTACTTTTTCTTACACATACTCTTACAAATACTATAACCTATAACCTATAACCTTTACTTTTTACCTTTCCCATAATTTTATTTCACATCTACCTTACTTAATATTATATTTATTTAACAAAAATACAAAACAAAACTCTCTCTCTCCCCCTCTCAAAGCATGGCCACCCCCCCATTCATCCATCTCAATTCTGTTTCAATTTTCTTTTATTTAAATCACACAAAAATTCACTCCTCATTTCCTATAAATACCCCCCTCCTCTTTCACTTCTTTCACACAATTACTACTCACAAATTATTTACAAAAACTCTCTCCAAATATCTCCCAAAACTCTCTCAAAATAATCTCAAAACCACTTTCTACCTATACAAAACTTATAACCATATAGCACTCCAAAAACCTTCTCTAGGTAAACTTTTCTTTATAATTTCTTCTTCTCATGTCATGTAAGAATACATGACCATGGTGTAAGTTTCTAAAAACTAAAAGTTATGGAAGCTATACTATGTTCATGTATTGTTCTTGTTCATGAAAATCTATTTATGTTTATGTTGTTATTTTGTTTATATTATTGTTATTATATCTAAGTATTATTATGTATCTATATATATATATATTCTTTAGAGCATATAAGCTCACTTGCAATTTATTTATTTTCATGCAAAGTAATTTATTTAATTATTTATTTCATTGCAATTTATTTATTTCTTGTTGTTTTAAGACTAGTCTTTAGTCTTAGACTTGTCCTCATCAAGTCAAAAAAAAAATTTCTTTCTTTCATTTTATTTTTCTTTTGGGACTAGTCAACTTCTTAGTCCCGGGAGCCTTGAAGAAGCTAAGACTCTCAATACTTGACTTTATTTATTATTTATGTTATTTTTGCTTTCTATTATTTCTCATAAATCATGCCATTAAGATTGTTGTTCAAATTTTTCAAACTCTAAAAATATTTGATAAAAAAGGAGATTTTATCACTTAGGAATAAGTTTATATGAAATATAAAATCTATGGTTTAACAAAAATAAAAGTTATTCCTTTCCAAGTTTTAAGAAGAACTCACTACAATTTTAGAAACTACTTTTGTTTTGAAAAGCTTTTTAAATCATTTCTATATCACTTTGTCCTTCAAAAAGAAAATGATTTTTGATACAAAAATAATTTCTATGAAAACATAAATAAAGGAAACCTTATGAGAAAGGAATGAGAATTTTCAAAATTAAGATCTTTTCAAACCAATGGGCAAAGAAAAATTGTACAGAAAATAAATAGGAAAAATAGCACTAATATAGAGAATTTAGAAAAGAAGAAAATTACTTTTCGAAAAAGATTATCTAGGAGAAATAATAAGTCAAACATAAAGTAATTCTTTGAAAACAAAAAGAATCAAAATATTCGTTTAAAAGGATTTACAAAATGGATTCTTGTAAACTATATTTTTCTAAGCTCCTAATTAACATTGTTTTACTCAAGAAACATGAATGGACAACAAACACTTGAGCATGAATAAATATGAGCTAAGTAACTATAAAAAGAGAATTTTTCAACTATATAGATAACTGAGTATTTATCAAACAAATTTTGAATGATTTAAAGTTTGAAACAAAATTGTTTTTGAGTTAGAAAATCCGTAGTGAATCTGATCACCACTGTTTCGAGGCCTAAATGATTTAGTTTGATAAAAATAGTTCTAGAAATGGACAGACCTGTTTTAGTAGGCAGAAATCGGTATATTATATGTGCGATTCCGAGTTAAAATGACCAAGTTATGGCCATTTTAAATTGGAATTCTACTTTATACGAACTTTGACGTTCTCATGACATTGTTATGTCAAAATTCAAGAAAATCATTAGGAAATACTCATTTTGGGTATTTTCTTTGACTAGGTGATTCCGAAGAAGAATACATATACCCGAGGACTATTTTGATTAACAAGATTGTGTGAGCGACTCATCCGCTAGAGAAATCGTCAACATGGCGTCATGAGTTTATTTCCTTAAAATGCTTTACTTAAATGTGCTTATAGTCTAGTCGCATTAGAATTTAAGAAAAGATAAATGGGTATGTGTGTAAGATAATTCATTGAAATAATCCTAAGAATATCAAGACCGGAATTGATTTAACGTTTGTTTTAGTATAACACTTGATTTGTATGAGATTCTATTATCACCTTAAATTTGATAATAATGATGTTATGACATCTTAAATAAATGGATTCATGCATACCATGAAGTGAGTCACATTGCATTGGGTTATTATCCTTGGGTGAGAAGGATTGTAGCTCAGGTCGAAAGCAACACTTGGCAGAGTGACCAAAAGTGATTGCTTGGCGACATGAAGGAAATGCTTGGCAAAAAGTCCGAAAGCAAGGCTCAATTCAAGTAGGCTTAATATGCTTGGCGATATTGATCGAAAGCATAAATCTTTTTAACTAAAACTACTTAGTTTGAGGTTACGTATCATCAAACCACGAATGGAGGGCGTAAATCCATTCAACATATAGTTCCCGGAAAACTATATGCTTCGTTTGCCCACGTGTATGTTGCATTTCATATGTTTGCTTAAATAACTTGTTTGAGTTTCATTATAAGAAGTCATTTATGGAAATAGTTCTCATTAAGCCTATTAGGTTATACCCCTATAGATATCTTTTCCAGTTCACATATTTGTGGTTGAGGCCACGTGAACCCTGCAGTCAGGTATTTCTCTTTTGGTTAAGGAATTTCTAAATGAAGATTAGTATTGGACAAGATATAGAAATATAATTATAATAGATTTGTGATCAGGGAATGCCCTTAAGTTTTATAAGATCATTGTTATGAATAAATGAATATTATGAATCATCTTTCCTTAATCTGTTATTATATCTTCTTAAACTCCATAATTCCATAGATGGTCCTCTAAATTTGTGAGAGCACGCCTTGCACTTAATATCAAAGCTTTTGGGAATGGCTAAGGTTGTCATACTTAAGCTTTAATGTTGAGTGTGGCAGACTATTACGTTTAGGGTATCCCTTAGGGCGTGACAGCTTCGATCCTCTATGGATGAGGTTGCTTTAACCTTGATTTTGTGAAATGGCGTTACGATTGTCAAGCCTACTATGGAGTCACTTCAACTCATCGCAGTCAAGCTCGCTTCGATCTTGTGAATGGAGAACACTAGACAATGATATTAGTCATATCCTTGTGATCATAGATCATGGTGGCAGTGTTAGCCATACCAATATTCTGTCATGAAGTATATTAACATTAGGAAGAACGGTGGCAATGTTAGCTGCACCTTAATTTTCCCAGGTGCAATGTGTCATGGTAGCAATGATAGTTGTACCATAATGATTAGAAAGTGCTCATCAATAAAACATACTTCTATTGTATATAATGAGACAAGATATTAGGGAAGAATCTTTAATTATACTTTAAGCATTATGAGATTATGGTAGCAATGCTAGCTTTACCATAGCTTAGAGAAAATTGCCCCCAGCCATCATATATTTATTATTTTCTTTTTTTGTCATGCTTATCATAAGTTCTACAAACATAAGTACAAGTGAGTATACAAGAAGATGGATGAAAAAAATATCACATTATCATTATCATTTACTTTATTCCTTCTTATAACAATATGAGAATAATTAATAGGCAGCTTCTGCCTTTAGTACATAACCAATATTATCTATAAAAAAAATGTTATTCATTATCCGTGTCTTCATCATCCAACATCAAAGCATTGTTGTCTTCAATGACTAGCTCACCATATCGTATTCTCTTTTAAAATCTCCATTTCACATTTCGACAGTCTTTTGTAGCATGCTTACGACTCGATGATATTGGCAATAATTAGAATCATTCCTTTCTTGTGCTATAAGTTATGTATTAACCTTTGGTAGTTTGATATTACCTTCTTTAAACCATCTATCAAGGATGATGGACTTTTTCTATTAAGCATGGAAATGGTGGAGGATTATCTAAAGTGTCCTTCTTTATTCTTTTATTATCACTATAGCTTTTCCCATATACAGAGTTCATAAAAGGTCATCGCTTTCTTCAAGATCACCACTTTGTTTGGTAACTAAATGATTCATCCTTCTCGTGTTCTCTACTAGTGTCACAAAGGACTTAAGTGACAGACTCTTCAAGTAAACAACATACTTTATGAACATCACTAAATGTAGATTTTAACGATTCCTTTTCATCGCATGTATCATGGATATCCAAAGAGCGCTCCTTAAAATGCTTGGTGCAATCCATGAGGTCTTTTTTCGAGTATTGTATGATACACCCCATATCTATCATGGTCACATGTTCTTGAGTTTGAAAGAACTTCTCAAGAAATATCCTATACATAGTCCTTCATGCATCAACGGAGCTAGTGGTGAGATTGACATATTAGGTGTATGTCTTCTCTGTTAAGAACTTAGAGAACTCCTTAAGCGTCAAATCATCATCAAGTCTAAAGACTTCGAGGGTCTTAATGAACTTGAGAAGGTACTCCTTAGCACTACCCTATTTCCCTTTAAATTTGACAAATTTGGGAGTAGTATAGCTTTTGAATAGGGTTTCTCCACAATTTTCTGCAAGTTTAGAAGTTTCATGACACTTGTAGAAGATGCAACTTGCACTTGTCTTAGGTATTTTTCCAGGTATTCCTTTGTCACATAAGACATGAAAGCCGATGAAGTATTAACTTCCACTTAAGGCATAGGAGCAATGTAGTGAGGTATAGCTATGCCAGCCATAATAGGCTATACATTACAACCGGAGGAGGATAAGCCTCCAAGATAAACCCTTGTCTCTTCTCCAACAGTAAACACAAGATCCCTTGGTGTTGGACGCAGCAGTGGTTGCAATAGCTCCTGCTAGTATCCTTTTTCCTCTTCAATAATGGGAACATTAATTTGCTCGTTTTGAGCATTATCTAAGGCCTCTTGTTAACTTCCTCTAGAATAGAAACAATTGGTGTAATGTTAGCTACTTGCACCCCCAATATTAGACATCTCCTCGAGGTGGGTCAAGTTTAACCCTATGGACCCGACCTATGCGGTCCGAGTCTAGGTCCAAATTATCATGACCCATAGCTGCCCTATGTAAGGGGCAAAGTGAGTCCAACCCATAGCCGTACTGAATCCTGGACAAGCTAACCCATCCTTTTTAATGAGTATATTAATTTTTAAATTATTTTTATTTATTTTTTAATTTTTTTAATGAGGGATCCTTAAGGGTGTGTCAGGTCGATGGGTCCAGCCAACGGACTTGCCTTAGACTTTTAAACTACAGCTAGTCCATTTAGTGAGTAAGACTTATCCTTCCAGAAGTCCATGGCTAGACCCCCATGGCTAAGCCAGGTCAGGTCCCCGCTTAGACCCAACCTGGAGAGATGTCTACCTAGTACAGTCAAAGTAATTCTAAAAAGGGTACTTCCGGATGCAATACCAGTAGCCCCTACCATACCTGGTAGAAACTACATAAAGACATTCAAAAATTGATGAGAGCTTTTCTCCTACATAATGCATATCTTGAGTGCACTATCAACAGCAGGAATTTGCACAACCACAAGCGCAACGTTGTTATCTACTATGTGAACCTGCTCAACTATACATTGATTGTCCTTATCTTTAGGGTTTGCCTTATGTCTAACTCTCTTGTATAGAAGTGTCATTTTTATTAAGAACTCACTCTATCCGCAATGGAGTCACCAATTATATGTATGGAAGGGTTACAATAGCTAGTCAAACACATGCAACAAACATGATGATAAACTTGAGAAGAGTCTTGTGATGATGAAAAGTGTACAAATATCATAGATAGATGGGAGGTATAATAAGCAAACCTAGTTTCTCGAGTGCTTAAGTGTGACAGAAGATCAAATCAAGTAGAGTCAATCGTTTCTTGACTCATTCTTTGCAAAGTAGATGCTTTGACCTTTTCTGGAGATATTCTAATAGACTTTTTACATTACTCTCAATCTTAGCAATACATAAAATGACCCTAAATGAGAAGGAAAACCTCTTATTTATAGATGTTATAGGCTATTAGTAGCTATTGAATGATTTATGGATAGATGGTTGAGATGAAGCATTACTTGTGATTGTTAGATCTCTTCTTTAAATCCAATGGCCATAATTCATCCATTCTTTTATGTATACGGGTATGGACTCTGGATATGGATTTGGAATAGAATGAGGTCTTTTATAATATAAAAGAAGTCCATTTTTCTATTAAAATAGTGTCACGCCCCAAAAGGTACCCTAAACGTGGCAGTCCGCCACATACGGTATTAAAACTTAAGAATGACTTCCCGAAGTCATGTGAAAGTTTTCAACACCATATGTAAAACGTCTATCACAACAATAGGAGATACCGATGGGATGTATAGTTCGAGATAGTAAATAGAGCATACAAGAATCTAAATAATCATCCAATTTATCATTAAGAGAATATAATCCTTACATCATCTTAGGGGTTTTCCTTTAATTCTCCAAACAATCATAACATCAACTTAATCTTTCTTGTAATAGAATAATACTAACACTAAAAGATATTAAAGGATATTTAACCTAAGATCTTCAAAAGATTTCCAGAAGCTTTTCTAAAACATTGTCCCACTTGAGTATATGAAGTCCTCGGGCATAAAAGATATTGGACCTGATACAACAAAGGTCTATCGGAGTATAAGCATAATTAGCTTAGTGAGAATATTCCTGAATCAATGTACTTGTATAAATAATTTCAAACAAGCTATTAAACAAGCATATGAATGCATCAAGCAAGTGATCAAGCAATACATATGATCTACCGGAAATCATATGTTTGAATGGATTTACCCCTCCATTCAGGGTTAGGTGTTTCAGGTTCTTTAAAACCCATCTTTAAATCCAACTCATGTAGTTTATTTCAAGCGCCTACTCACCCATCTCAAAATAGTTCTTTCAAGCTCCTAATCGCCCATCTCACAGATTTATGACTCCTGCAAACCTGGCTACTATACTCTTGTCCCATCAAGTATAGCAGCTCGTACAATGAAACTAACTACGTGATATGCATGAATTAAATAATATAACTCATAATATATGATTAGAGTAATTTAAAGGTGATCACAGAATTTGCACATACTCCAACAGAATAATAATAAAGCACAAGTTAATTAACAACGATTCATATCTCGGTATGCTTAGCATTCTTTCAACTGATATTATCACACATAATTCATTTTTATCTTTTCCTATTTCTAGTGCCTCTAGCTACAAGCACAACCAAGTATGTAAAAGGTAGGAAATAAACTCACTTAGCCATGAGGATCTATTTTTCTTATGGATTAGTCGATCGATAAATCCACTAAACAAAATAATCCTCCGGATATGAATACTCCTCATCGGGATCACCTAATCAAGAAGAATACTCATAATGAGTATTTCTTATTGATTCTATGGTACTTATCAAAAACTATGTTATAAAATCGTTAAAATTCGTATAGAAGGTAATTCCAACTTAAAATGGCCATAACTTGGTCATTTTAACTCGGAATTGCGCAAATAATATACTGTTTTCTACCTACTCGAAAAGATCTATCTATTTCTAAGGTTATTTTTATCATATAAAGCCATTTGGGTTGGAAAATACTACGGAACAGAATAGTTACGAATTTATAGTTTACAAAAATATAATTTTTCCAAACTTCACTTTACTCAAAAATCCTTAAGAAAAATATATGAATACATGTATAGTTGAAAAATCCTTTGAACATATATTTATACTCATATTGTATGCATGATTTTGTAGTATTGTCTCAATATTGATATTTTATAAACAATTTGTCCTTAAGGGTTTTAGAAGATAAGACTTTTGAAAATTTCTTTTTTTTTTTTTTGAATTGTTAGAAGGAAAACTAAAAATATATTTGAGTTGTTATGGGTGAGTGTTTTCCCTATTATAATTCCATTTCATATCTTTTCAAAAGAAAATTAATTTCCAAAAATTTGGTTCTTTAAGTTATTTACAAATTTTATTTCTAGTGATTGAAAAATAAGCTTTTCAAAATATTCTTTAAGTTTTTGATGTGGTCAAATATTTGAAGTTGTGTTAAATGTATGTTTTCCTCTTATTTTTTATATCATTTCTCTTCTTTAGGAAATAAGTTTACCTTTAAATTTTACTTACTTGACAAATTTTATTTTTCTATGTTGGTTTCTAAAATAGTGAGTTAATTTTTCCTTGGTTTGAAAAACTTGTTTTATTCTTACTATTTGTCAAGTGATAGAATAATTCCTTTAGTCAAGTTTATAAGAAAAGCTTTCTTAATAAAGAATTGTTAACATTAGAACTTAATAAAAATTTCATTTTAATTTTGAAAAGAGAATAACAATATAAAATTTAAGTTTTGAAGAAACTTTCTTAGTATGTGATTTTTAAACTCTATAATGAACCTATTAAAAGATATAGTTGAGTTAAAAGTCTTTAGTTTAAAGCCAAAAATTCTATCTTTATGGAGTATTTAGTTTTGATTTATAAAATAAATGTGTTTTTTTTCATTTGAAGAAATCTTGGGCACTAATACATTAAAACTTATGATTAACTTATTTAAGCTTTTAAAAACAATATTTAGACTTCTTTGTTGAAAACTCCTTTATTGAGAAATCTAGTTTACTTTTCCTTGTTTAAGAAAGAATCTATTTTTATTTTTACTTAAGACAACAATATTATAATCATGCATGAATATGATTATGTAGCAATGTAAAAATAAAGATAATACATAATAAGGTAGAAAGAAATACTTGTAAATAAATAAACATAATAAAATGGTCAAGCATTGGGAACCTTAGCTTCATCAAGGTATCCCGATCATGTATTAAGAGCCTTAGCTTCATTAAGGCAACACGGGACTAAGAATAGACTAGTCCTAAAAGAAAAGAAAAGAAAAGGAAGAAAATTGTTTTGACTTGATATGGACAAGTCTAAGACTAGAAAGACTACTCTTAATAAATTGCATAAAATAAGTAAATAAATAAATTGCAAGACATGAAAATAAATAAATAACAAATGAGTTTATATGCTCTAAATAAATATATATACATAGTATACATAATACTATATAAGTTAGATTAGAGCAAAAATAGTAACAATAATAACAACAACAACATAATGTAAAATATGAACATGAACAAAAACAAAACATGAACATATTGTTGTTTCTTTAACTCTTATGAGTCTAAGAAACATACACTAAGCTCATGCTAAGTTGTATGAATATGATAAAGAATATAGGTAGGAATTTTACCTAAGGTTTAATGGAGGATTTGAAAAGAGATGAATGGGTTTTGTGATTGTTATTTTCTTCTTGAAGTGTAGTGAATGGTAGAGAGTATTTTGAGAGAAAGTTGTTGGAGAGAGGTTTTGAGAGGGAATTTTGGTAGAGTTTTGTTATGTAAAATGGATGTGTGAAAGAATGAAGGAGGAATGAGGTATTTATAGAATTTTTGGAGTGAATTTTTGATGTAATAAAATAAATTGAAAAGAAAATAATAATGAGAAAGGGAGAGGGAGGCCAGCGCATATATGAGAGAGAGAAGGGGATATTTTTGTTTGTTTTGTAATTTTTGTAAAGAAAAGAAATAATGTGTAAAGTTTGATGTGAATAAAGTTGTATTGGAAATGTAAAAAGTAAGAAAATAGGTATGTAGGTAGTAAAAAATAGGTGTAAGAAAAAGTAGAGATAGTGAAATAGTAATGAATAGTAGGAATAGTACTATAAATAGTAGACTAGATATATAAAATACCGGTAGTAATAAAAATACGCGTAAACGAGCTATATATGTTATTTTTAGTTATCGACAAAAATTCTAAAACTGATATTTTTGAAATCCTTGTTTAATTACGAGTCTTTTGGTGTTATTGGAATATTTTTATTATTTCGAGCTTTGGGAAACGCTTTTCGAGAACTAATCCCTTTTGAGTCCGAAGGACACTCGAAATTCATGAATCTGATATTTTTTATGTTACCCTATATTATTACGAACTATTATAAGCCATTAACTTAATTTCGTTTTCTAAGGTTTGAGAATGCGGGATTGCCGGAATTGAAATTGTTTGATTATCTTGGTCTTTGTTGACTTTTGAAACTCCGGTTTGACTAGGGTTAGGGTTTAATCCAACGTTACCCTAGAAATTGAGGGGTTTATATCAGGGATTGGATAGGTGGATCTTCTCATGTTCAGGTTTTTGAATCGAACGATTATTGAACTTTCTATTTTTGTTTTTGAAGGTTCTCTTATGAAATCTCGTGATCGAAATTGATTAAGGTTCAGTTTCAACTTGGGTTAGACTTTAAGGTTTGGAATCAGTATTCCAAAACCATCATTGAAAAAAATTCAGGGGCTTACAAATAGCACATCTTTATTATAAGATAATTTTAAGCTTATTTATTCTATATAGGCCTTATTTTAGAAAAACAAAACCTAGAGTAGCTTTGAAAAATATTTTTGGAGTCTACTTTTTGTACACGAGAAAATTGAATAAGACCAAGAGCTGAATAAACTAGCCCAGCGATCCCTACTCCAAGCCTGCCAAGCCAAATCTCCCTACGGCATTACTTGTTGGAACCATTTTTTGAGCCTTGCCATTGGCCCAAAAGGTTGTTTCTTGGCATTAAATTAGCTTCTAAGCCTATTTATCAAAATGGACCTCTGCCAAAACTAATATAAATTAAAAAATCTTAAAATCAAGTTTATTATTGAAGAAAATTTATCACCTAAAACTTAATGTCTAATGTCTTAATCCGTCATATGAAACTCAGTGCCAAAAATTAAACATAATATATTATGTTATGGTACACGATTGAAATACTAGAGAGCTTATTCCATACATTTATAAATTGGCCTCTTTATTTTTAATTCCATAATTATAACACGAAGATCACGCTTTACAATGACTATGTGGAGTATTGGAAAAATATCAAATATGGTACCTAAACTTTGCACAAAAATTCGATCAACATTTGTTGTTGTTGTTGTTGTTGTTGTTGTTGTTGTTGTTGTTGTTGTTGTTGCCAAAAGATGAGTTTCATTCACTAGAAGGAATTTACATCAATTTGAATGATCGGTGCAAAGAAAATGACAAATAAAGAGATGGGATACAATTACCTAACTATACAAATGGGTATATCTCTTTTACAATCAAAATATCCCATATATTGGATAGAAACTCTTCTAAAGGAAAAAAATTCCCAACTAACGTGTAGGCTAAATCCCATGAAAAGAATGACAAAATCACATATAAGGGATGAAAACAAAGTAAAAACATAAACCATAAATATATAAAAAAAATCCACTTATTCTAAAGGCTACCAAAAAATAATATTTATTTTATCTCTACACTTTTTAAAATGCTCGGATTATCGATGATGATGGAAATAATATAATACAACCTAGATATGATGCTATAGGTAATAGGTTTGCAAGTCATCAGATCTATAGTGATGGATCTAAGGAATTATTGCTATAAATAGTGGAAAGAGATTTAGGAGAGACGTGGAGGCACGTGACTGAAACTGCAGTAAACCACACTTTTTAATATTCTAAAGATTTAAATTTCAAATATAAGTGGATTACTTAACCGGTCAGCAAAATCACCGGGTACAAAGCAGTATATTCTGAAAAGTCCAAGTCGTATCCACAGGGAGCTAATGGCTAATTACTAAAATTAAACTTTTACCCTAATCTAAGCAATTGATTTTTCAGATGTGTAATTAATCTATGTTGATCTAAATTAAAAACTAGATTTCAAATGATTTATCAAGAACTAAAACCATATGTTCCAGCAATTATAACGAGGGATTTAGGTTTAGGAGATGCAGATGATATATGAATGATGCATTTCTATTCTCATGTGAAATGGCTCATACTTTAAATTGATATAATATTGATTACTTGGGATTTGATCAAATTCATTTAAGAATTGCTCACCTCTCGATGTAACAAAATCTTTCATAGCATAAACTATCCTATTAAGATAAGTTATCTATGATTTCAGATTAATAGCATTTTGCTCTCACCAAAATTACTATCCTAGTTAAGAATACAAAACAAGCACCGTTAAGTGACCCAAATTTGTAACCCTAACCGCATAAAGATTAATGAATTCTCAAGTTCTATCACAGATTTACATATCTCTATGACAAATCATATTCAAAAACATAAGTTTTGCTTGTGTGGATCATTGAATCCTTCTCAGGTATCTTTAATCCTTTCTATCTAATCTATGTTGATCAGGCATAAACTAAACAGATTACAAACAAAGATAATCAAATTCCCAAATAATCAACACCAATATCAATTCAATTCATGAATCAAATCATCAAATCCATTCATACATATTCATAATTGACAATGAAAACATGCCTCTCAATATACAATCAAGCATACACATAAAAGAATAGAGATTGAAAACACCTTAATATGGTTCCTTTTCAGAAACGGGAATTTCCAAATCCAAAATCCCACAATTGTAGGCAACGCTTGATTGTAGCTAAACCCTAATCTACTCTAAATTGCTAGAACATTAGGGTTTTAGTGCCCTAAAAGAAAAACAAATAACAACATTATGTTTCCTAATTTTTCTGAGTATTTTTGTGTCTTACTTCCTCTCTTTCTTCCTTCTAAAAACTCTCTTAAATAGAGCAAATTCGCAAGAGGAATACAAACTGACATAGCTGTACGCCGGCAGTTACAAAATGTACGCCGCCAGCGTAAATGTGGATCTTGCCGGCGTTCGTTGTATGAAAAATGCCTCTTCATCTTACGCTTGATGAACACAGCCAGTGTTCATCAAATCTGGCCTGCGTAGATCTTCATTGAGAATTACTTATAGGATTATACGCAGGGACCTACGCTGGCAGCGTTGAATCCCAGAAGGCCGGCGTGGATTGTTTCTTCAAACCCTACACTGGCTGTGTTTGAGCCTGCGTTAAGGATATGCATTCTGTGGACAAAAGTACACAGGCGTAACGCCGGCGGCGTTAATTCAGAATTTGCCGGCGTATCTCTTTATTCCATACGCTTGCTTCACATTGTCTTCTACCCTGGCTGTGTCGATGACTGCGTTAAGAAATTGTCTTCTGTGGTCACTCTACACAGCCTCTACGCCGGCGGCGTTGGTTGCTATTGAGCCGGCGTACGTGTTGATCTTCAATCAATGGTTTTGGAATTTGCTCATTACTTCTTTTTAACCTGATTTCACAAGAAATTATACTTATGAATATACATTCCACTTGATTTCTATCATATCTGTATAAATTTTATCACAAAATGTATGTAAAATATGAGTTCATCAGTGACCACCCTCCTCTATACTAGGATTTGTGAAAGAAACTCACAAAGAATAAAAGTAGTTAATTTAATACACAATCAAACTTTTTATGCTACTTTTATTACCTTACTAATATCATATGTTCCATTTATTGATATGAAAGAGATAGCCTATCAAAATTAGACAGTGTTAGGGGTAGTAAAATTCAATGATAGGTTATCTTATACACATCAACAAAGAGAGTAGATAATATTAGGAAAATAATAAAAATAAACATAAAAAGTTTGATTGGGTATTAAATTGATCACTCTAAAGTATTATCACTCCCTTATAGTACGTGGCATGGACCATACGGAAATTAAAGGCAAAAAAAAAAAAAAAAAGAAGTTAATGTCATATTTTTCATTTAGACTATCGGTAAATGTGTAATTAACCACATGAACTTTACATTTAATATGTAATGAAAGCTTTCATGTTAATTAATTCTATCTTAGCTAACAAAGCAAACTCCATTTATTGAGTCGATACTCTCAGCGAATGAAGAAGTGATGTGTGTCAAATGGCCAATAAAAAACCAAATAATTAAGCAATGAAGTAGTAAATTACACACATATATTAAATTTGTTGGGAGTTAACTTTCTTACTTATTTAATCAGAGAATGTGTATGTTATCTACTTAATTGTCTAATTTTCTAATTTTTTATTGTTTAATTAGTACATGTCTTTTTTCCATTCACTAGGAATGGCTGAAAACCCCGGGAATTTTTCACATTAGTACCCGACTTTATAATAGACCGTATAAACTAGATAATAGATTTAGATTCTGATTGAAGTCTAATAATAGAATAATATTTAGATTTTGGATAAATGAAAGATTTAGGAATCGAATAAAGAGATTCTTTAACCTTAGTTAATACCGAAAACGAGATCTTGTATCTTGAATAACTAATTCAAGATATGATCTAAAATCTAAGTCTCGAAAACCTAGTATACAAATAGATTTAAATAGAAAATATGGATATAAAGATTAAATGATTGTTTTAATCCCGATAATGATTCAAGGCTAGAATAACGAGTAGTATTGAGTTTATATCTAGACTTAAACCCTAATTTTGAGATCCCTGGTTAAATTTAAAAGCTACTAATAATAAATTTATGTTCAGTATCAAAACTAGAGATATAAATATAGTTTAGTTTCTGTATTAAGCTCAATACGACATAAATGATTATTTATGATCCTAAACAGAAAACGATAATCCAAAAATGAACTGTCAAGATTTTAAATACACAACGAAAATATAAACTGATAAATAAATCAAAATCTAAACTTCAAATAAATAATCGGATCACGCTTTTGTTCTAAACTGAGTTTTCTTTAGCTATCGGAGCCTAAAACAAAAATTGACCTAATGAGCTTAAGAAATCTAAATTGCGGGAGACAAAATTATTCGAATAATTAACCACGTATATATATAATCTAAATTTGTATTATTTGAAAATCTAAGTATTTTGTACAACTTTATACACCTATTTTTGTACAAAACTTCCAAATACTAGCTAATATATACCCGTATAACCCGTATAATTGACTCAAAATTTAATTAGAATATTAAACTAATATATATATATATGTTTTCGGCTGAGTTTCGGTGCAATTGTGGAGAGGAAGGAAGCAGCCAAATTTTCTCAATAATTAACCCAAATTTGTCAACAAAAACAACTACCAAACCAATCAATTGTTGACAACTCATATCAGCATTTAATGCTGTGAAAATAACAGCTTAAGAAGGATGAAATTGGAGGAAAATTCGGAGGAGCAGCCGCAGCACCGTTCTTCTTCTCCCTTATATATATATATATATATATGTATTTAAAGCCATTAATGAGGAACAAACAAAACTCCTTCACTCCCAAGTTCCACAGCACGATATAGACTCCCAAATATCCACCAAAACAAATCAAAAACAAAAAAATAAATAGATCATAACATCTAAATTCGGATCAAAGGAAAAACAAAGCCAAAAACCCTCAAAAACGAACTCAAAGGTAAGTTGAGGTAACTCGAGTTATTTTTGTCCAAATCTAAGCTTTGTATCTGACTTAAAATCATCTTAGGAACATATTGAAAACAAACACAAGCATCGGATTGCACTCAACGAGCTCCAACGAGGTAAAACTGCAAAACCCTAGTTTTACTTTCACAAAATCGAAATCTATATATTTATGTTATTAAACGTGTCAAAAGTTGTTATATGTCCTTATATATGATATATAAACTCTTAGAAGTAGTTTAAATAAGTTTTTAACGTGTAAAAATCAAAGAAAAAGAATCGAACCGAGGAAGAAGATGATGAACAATGCAACGCTGCCTCAAGGCCGGCAGTGTAAACGCTGTACGCCGGCGGCTTACATGGATAGGCCGGCGGCTTATAGTCGGCTTACACTCAAACAGAGGCTACGTAAAATAATTTTCACGTAAAACATCAACGTAAGCCGGCTACCTGGAAATCTACGCCGGCGGCGTAGGGCCGGCGTACGTTGAAAGCTGGCAGCTTTCAACACCGGTGCATTCGATATAAATTTTTTCTTCAAAATGATTTTACACCGGCACCTGGGGATTTAGGCCGGCGGCCTTGAGCCAGCTTACAGCTAAAATTTTATAACGAAAGTTTTTCTGACTTAAACCAAATTTTATATATATATATATTATATCTACTAAGTATGTATATATGTATATTATACAATATGTATTAGATAGTGACTATAATACAAGTATTTAAGTCTATTTAGAATTAATATCTATTAACTTTTGAAACCTTATAATTAAGAAAATATTTAGACTTAAATAAAGTAATATTAGTCTAATATTTATTTTAACAAGATAAAATATATAAGAATGAAAATTGAAATAGTTAATTTCTTGAGTAATATGACTTCTAAAAATAACCAAACAATTATGTGAGATTAAATAGGAAAAATACGACGATATTAAGTATTAATATCAAGTCTAGGACACTAATACCTTAGGAATTTAGTTAATTTGTATTAATAAATACTTTGTCTTAAATAGGTGACTTTGACTCATTAGAGGATCTACCAGTGGATTACTACGATTGAGGCAGTATGAGCAGGTGAGTAATTCAGTCATATTGTACTGGTTGTGATTGTAAATAGTCAAATATGTAATGCAAGATAAACAAATGAGTGTTTGTTGAAAGTATGATATGATCTGATAGTATGATTGCTAAAATATCTTTATACAAGCGATAACGCAATGGTTGGTGTAGTGCAGTAGTATACTGATGATTGTGTGTAATGTATGGTCACCCCGAAATTGATTAAGAATTATGGGCTTAACAAAATAATGTGACATGCATTGCACGAATTGCATTCTTGCATATATGGTTGTGACAGCCTGCTACGTATTAATATTTCAGATCTCTGTTTTTGCTTGGTTGATCTAATGTGTGAGTTTTCCAAGGTTCTCTTTGGCCTGGCAGTCCTATGAGGAACTAAAAGGCACCGAAGAACGTCACCCGTAGAATCGCTTTGAAATGATTAATACTTAGGGAGTTTCTAAGGGGATTGCAGGAGATGGTTTGTGCAAGCAACTATATTCAAATTGATAACATTAAAACGAGAAATCGTTGATTCTCCTGTGTACTTAGTCTCTCCTGGGCAGGTGGGTCATTGAATGCTGGTTCTTCACCCATTAAAAGAGGGCGTAAATCTTTTTCATGTTTGGATCTAGATCATCCAAACTTGTATCTGTGCATATAGTTGAGTGCTTTCATTGCATATGAATTGTTAATGACTTGTGTGATGTATGGTATGTCTAATTATTCACTGAGCTGTGGTTTCGCTCATACTCCTACAGTCTTTTCAGGTTCACTTTAGGACCCTGGTTAGTTATATCCAGGAATATGGCTCCGGTAAAGGCCTTGAAGTTAGAAGTCTACAGATCTATTTTAGATTGATGGCTATGTATTATTAGAGTAGATTATTTAGTTGTACATTTCAAAGAAGCTATATGGTTTGTAATAGTTTGTAATGGTTATTCACTAAATCATTTCTCTCATATATTTGTTATTTCTTATCAAGTAACTTAAAAGATCCTGTTGTTTTGAAAACCTATCATTCTCTGATGGTAATCTAGTGATAATATGCAAGTGTAACTTGTTTATTACTACTAGGGTACCCTCGGGGCGTGACAATGGTAGCTCAGCTAATAGAGTTAGATAAATAGTATTAATAAATGTGAAAACTTTGATTATATGTTAAATTTATTACTTTAAAGTTCAAGTTATTAATTATATATTTAGGCAGAGTCAAGCATCAAATGTGACATTAACCCTTAATACATTAAACACAAAAATCTCAACTCCTATTTGTGACATGACCTATGTAGAGGAAAGGTAAAGGTTTCATATTATCTTTCACTTTTTTACCAATGTCAATCAAGAAAGATTTTAATCCTATCAATTCATTGTGGATTAGGAGATTCTAATAAAGCATTTAAAGTTTCAAGAACACTACAAGTTTGAAAGGGGATCTCATGAAGAGATAAACAATTCAATTCATCAACCTCTATTTTATTATGAATCTGTTCTCCAATATTTTGTTTCTTGCAAAGACCAGAAGTAATCCATTGAATCAAGTGAGTTGTCACATAGAAGAAGTGAAGTATTAGGGTTGTCGATTCATATTCAGGTTGTAATCACCCAAATTTACACAACTCAAATAAAATAATCATTAGGTGAATTATGTAAAAATGTTGAAGAAGTTTTAAGAAAAGTCACAAAAATCACCTCAAATTTTCTACAATACAAAAATATTAAAATATGAACAATTTAATCATTAATTAACAATTTGAATTATTATGTTCCAAGATAAAATTCTTAAATAATTTCTTGTTAAAATTCCACAAATATAAAAAAGGATAAAATTAGAGATACATACATAAACGAATGTAAATGAGATTTATCTAGATGATGCAATAATCAAAGATGTAAAATATAATACTCTAGATAATTAAATTGATGAGTAAATAAATAATTATTAAATAATGGAACTAAACCTAAATAACTTATATAAGATGTTTTATAAAAAAATATATAACATGAAACACCAAATCAAGACAAGAAAAGAATAAAAAAATGCAATCATATAATACATGTAATGAACAAATTTGAAACATGAGACAATTGCAAAATAATATCGAGTCTCGAAACGTTTCATAATAACGAAAATAACAAGAAATATCAAATAAACTTAATAATAAATATATGTATGTAATAGATGAACTTAAAACATATAATGGAGCACCAAATAATTCAAGTTCCAATAGCAGTAAAACATAATATTAAAATTTGATCTACACTAATCAGAATAGTACAATGGAAACATAAATGATAGAATTAATGTTAAAATATTGAATGCTTTTGAATAATAAAGTTTAAAATTAATATATAGTGTTAGCTATCAACAGTTGATCAATTTCCTTTTGTTCATCTAAATTACATAAAGCTTAATTAACTAGTATAATAGATGATTAATTTTGAACTTTGATTAGAAGTTAATTTAAAAATCAGGCTTAGATAGATTAATTAAAATGAGTAAATTAAATTATAGGTTATCACAGATAAATTAACAAAATCAAATTAGCAAATAGACTTAATTGAGATTGAGATTTCAAATGCCCCTTTCCAATCTTTTATTTATTTCAATTCTTCATTTCATAAACAAATTTCTTAAATCTTTCCAATTATCAAATTTAAACTCCATTTCCTTCAGTTTGTCTATTTAATTTAATTATTCTTCAAACAAATCAAATTTTATTATTTTTATAATTTTCAAACTAAACTTCTTTTACTTTAATTTCAATGTTAAATAAATTGTAAACCCTATATTTTAGTTTATTTTATAGTTAAATTACCTAATCTTTTTCAACCTTCAATTTTAAACCCATTTTCTTTTAATTTGAAAATGATCCAAATTTCTTGAGTCAAATTCCTTATATTTATAAAATATCAAATATAGTCACTCTAGCCTACATTCTATATTTTTAATCCTCATGAATTTTGAGTTTATCTACTTATTTAAAAATGTCATTTTTTAAGCTTGAACTCAACTAAATATCAAGTTTTTACAAATTGGATTCCTATGCTAGATTTTTTACTTCAAGCTTACAATTTGTATGATATAATTCTTAAATTATTTTTTAATTATCTTCGATACTTAAGATAATAATCTGAAACATTTAAGTCTTAATTCTTTATTAATAAATACCCATAATTATCTTTAACCTTATTCTATTTATTTCTTTTCTTTGTTTTTGACCGCCACTTTCCTCTTCTTTCTTTCCCTTTCCTCTTCTTATACAGTTTCATCTTCTTCTTTTCTTCCTCTCTTCTTTTTTCTCTCAAACAAACCTTAAAATCTCAAATTTAAAAGAGATTAAAGGAGAAAATGAAGATAGAATCCATATGGAATATGTAGAACCAGCATAGAGGAGTAATATCAACAAAAAGAAGTAGTAGCAATGAAGTTTTGGATGCTTGGGCTCTTCCTAAAACAATGAAGTCTTGTCTTTCTTTGTTTGATTATTGATTATGCATGCAAATGATGAATTAGAGCTAGAAATAAGTTGGCTTTGTGATAAAAATTATCAATAGCGAAGATATGAGCATGAAAGTGAAAACCTAAGTAGTATATGCATATGTAAAGTTGGGCATTAATGAGGTGGTTGGAGATGTTTAGATGAAGTAAAATGAATTTAGAAGTGTTGAAAGTTGTGGATATGAGTTGTATGTTGCTGTTATGGTGTTATAGTTGATGTAGGATGTGTAAAACTTTGTAAAAGGATGAAAAAGAAATGAAAAAAATGTGTGACAAGGAAATCAAGGCAACATGGGCCATGCTGGTGCCCGTCTAGATCTAAATAGGGCGTACGAGAGGCCGTTCCAACCTCTGGTCAATTTTTTCCTGAGGACACGAGCATGCACGTGCTCGTGCAGACTAGCATGGTCGTGCAACAGACCGTGTACTCTAATTCTGCCCTCTTTAATAATAATAATAATAATAATAATAATAATAATAATAATAATGAATTAATATGTAATATATTATTATGTGTATTTGGAGTTTAATTGAATAATTTAATAAATTAATAATTGAATTGAGTTAATCTAATTCAAGTATGAAATGAACCTAGTTACTAATCCTAAAATCAACTTGGTTGAATGAACCTTATTGAATTAAAATGAATTAGATCTACTAAGTTTAAGCAACTTAGTTAAGTTAAGATATATTGATGCTGATATAACTTGAAATGTAGAATAAATAAATAGACTTAATGGTTATAAATGACTTGAACTAAATGGTTAGTCCTAAAATGAACTTGATAAAAATGATCCAAAATGAAATAGTTGAATAGTGTTAAAATTTATAATATATATATATATATTAATGTTTTAGTAACATAAATGAATATGACTTGGTAATAAATTTGTGTTTAATATGGAATTTGTACATATTTCAATAATGGGATTAAGAGGTTGAATCTAACTAGCTTGATTAAGTTAAACTAAAATAGACTTAGCTTATAATTAATTTTGATATGAGTGTAAATTGTTAACCTTTAATTAATAAGGGGAATTTCTTGTTTATATATATATATGTATGTATGTATTTATTAAAATGGGTTTAAATACAAAAGTTTGATAAAATATATACTAAGAAAATTGGTAAATGCTTGTTATTTCCTTTTCATAGGATGAACAAGATAATCTTTAGATCTACTCAGAAAGTTGTGTCATGGCTTAGCTTGGATGACAAGTAGGTAACATCAACCTTATCACCTTGTTTGTGCATGTAATATAATTGCATTTATATTAAATAAACAAAACTGACTATGTGTGGGGATTAGGCAATCGTTTGCTAATTATTGATTGATAAAACATTAAAATCAAAGTGATCACATATTGTTTGAAATGATTGCATTATTGTTGTTGATGTGTGTCTGCTACATTAATTAGCCACCTTAATAAATGGACTTAATACTAGTTGACTATTTAATTAAATAATCATTCATTGCACGACAGCATACTTGCATTAGCATTTATGAAGTATGCATATCACGTATTATCATTCTTATTCTATGGTAATGCTTAAGGAAATTTAGTAAATCTAGTGAAGATTACCATGGGTCACCAGTACTACAGGAACTAAGTAGGATTGAAGGATATTGCTTAATGAAGGCTGATATGGAATGATTATACTATGGGGGTTTGAAGGTTCTAAGGTGAAGTGATCGATGTTTTACAAGTATGTATATATGACAACAAAATGAGTTTCAAAATGAAGTCATCCTTCCTTAGTTCTTCCTAAGGAGAAGTTAGAGGCTATGTTTCAATAAAATGAGTTTCAAAGGAAATCCTCCTTCCTTAGTTATATCTAAGAAGCAGTTAGAGGTTATTTTTCAACATTATGAGTTTTAAAGGAAATCCTTCCTCCTTAGTTATATCTAAAGAGCAGTTAGAGGTTATGTTGACAGTAAATATGTAAATGACAAGGAATTTGAGAAAAGAAATTTGGTTTCCTTAGTTCTTAGATTTTCCTGGACATGATACTCGAGCTGATCCTTCAACCCCCAAGAGAGGGCGTAAATCTCCATTGATTTAGATTCCAGTCATCTAAACTGTGCATATCATATAATTGAGTGTGACATTGCATATATTTGTTAATAAAACTGTTTGACATTTGTTTGATGCGTGGTTTAGTTATGTTATTCATTGAGCTATGGTGTAGCTCACACCCTTATAGTTTTTGTGCTGGAATAGCTAAAGCAACAAGAATGGGCTAAGATTGTGTGGAGAAGATCGTTTAAAGATAGAAGACAAATTAGAATCAAGAATTGGATAGATAATATAGTTAGTTAAGATTGTTTTTTATGTAATAAAAGTTTAAATCATGAACTAGCTTAGTTGTATAATAGTTTAAAGTTTGTAAAAAGTAGGTGATCTATTCTATTTTATTATTTAGTGGAGGATACCAATTCTCTACGGTTTTAATAGAATGTGGAAGTCGGATTTCCTTTACATATCACAAATATATTTATATGTTAGAAATTTGTAAAGTAAAGATTCAAGTAGAGTCTTGTAAACTCTAACTTGCAAGATAGTTTCCATATTACGGGTATACACATGATATGATGACTTCAGGTTCATCCTCCTAGGCCCTTTTTTAAGGTCCTGACCCAAGTAATTGATTCAGTACTTAGTATGAAAGTAATTGCAGCCACATAAACCTTAAATTTTGTGCTTTATAAATAAAAGCAAAAAACAGCAATTTGGTGGTGGTAAGTGTGAGTGAGACTTATAATCCATTAGTAGATAAGAATAAATTTTGAGGTAACTGCTTTTACTAGTTCATTAGAAATGTTACTATTGAAAATTGATGTAAAAGAAACACAATTTTAGAATTATAAAATTACCTTGTAAAAATCATTAAAGTATGGAAGTAATAGAAAGCAAGAAACACAGGAAGAAGGATTGAGTTTAAGATATTGAGGAATCATAGGAAAATTGGGTTAAGACATTGTTGGATATTATTTGGTGGACATGTGAAAATTCAAAGTGTATATAAGCCACTCTTTTAGTTGAATTAAAGAAAATTAATTGTTACTTGACTTATAGATTGGTTGTAACAAATATAGTGTTGCTATTAGTAAGTGCTTTTAGAGTGATATTTTGTCAATAATCAAAATGTCATCAAATCATGAATAAACTGCTAATGTGAAACCTAGAATAATGTCACAAATAGTATCTGAATTTTGGCAAAATATGCATTTAGGTACATGAACTTTAAAATTGACTAATTTTGCACCTGAACTTTTAAATTGATCGATTTAGTACTTGAAAAAAGTGCTATTGGCATGTACACAAAGTTCATTTCAAAGTTTCGGTGCTAAATTAATCAATTTCAAAGTTCGAATATCTAATTACATATTTTTTTTAAAGTTCAAATAATATTCGTGATATAAGCTCATGAAATTTTGGAAGTTTATGAAGATTGAGGGTCAATTCAAAGAAAATCACTATCTATGGGAGTAGTTCATTTATTAAGAATTAGAAAGTTCCCCATTCTCTTAACCGGAAATCTAATTATTAGTGATAAAAAGTCACTAAACAAAAAGTTAGTTGTTAAATGTGGTTTTAGTATAAAAATTGTTGTTACAGAGAAGGGTATCTTAATTTGTTTTGAGATAAAACACCCAGTTTTAGTGTGTTTTACATCTAATTGGAAGATTTAAAGAAAAATTCTTTAATATATCATTTAAAAAGTTTCTAAAACAACTAAATTATAATTAATAGTTAATTATTTTAAGTTACTATTTATATAGGTTAGTAAGATGTCTTTATATCAAAGAGTAAGTTACTTTGGTAAACTATATCAAAAGAAGAATTTTAAATGTATTGATAGTTGTATGGTTAATAATAACTTTTGTATATAGGAGAGTGTTAAATTGTTAATTAAGAATGAGATAATATCACAAATGGTACCTACACTTTGCTAAAATATGTAATTATGTATCTGAACTATGAAATTGATCAATTTAGTATCTAAACTTTAAAATTAACCAATTTAGTATTTAAGCTTTAAAATTAACCAATTTAGTATCTTAAATACTTTAAAATTAATCAATTTAGTGCCTAAAAGAACTTGATGGGGGTACTATTAGTATGCATAAAAAAGTTCTTTTATGTACCAAATTGATCAATTTCAAAATTCAGGTACTGAATTGATCAAATTCCAAAGTTCGAGTATCTAATTATATATATTGTCAAAATTTAGGTATCATTTGTGACATTAACCCATTAAAGATGGTTGACTCATAATTGGAGTAATGTCATCAGGATAACCTGCTTTAACTTATGAGTTATGTGGACCAACCTACTTTAACCCGCATTATAGAGCAGGCTCAAGATTTTGGCCTACCCCACCTCGCATGGGTTAGTAGGTTATATGAGCTAACCCACCAACCCGCTAAGATTTTTTTTTCTTTTTTCCCCTAAATTTTAATTTACAATAGGGTTAATGTCACGAATGGTATCTAAAGTTTAACAAAATATGCAACTAGGAACTTGAACTTTGAAATTGACCAATTTAGTACCTGTACCTTGAAATTGATCAATTTAGTACCCGAAAGAACTTTTTATACATGATAATAGTACCTCCGTCATATTCTTTCAAGTACCAAATTAATCAATTTTAAATTTTAGATACTAAGTTGATCAATGTTAAAGTTCAGATACCAAATTGCATATTTTATCAAAATTCAAGTACTATTTGTGAAATTTTCCCTATTATAATATAATCACACTAAATATAAATGTTATTTTTTTTATCAAGATTAAATATATATAAATATATATTACATATAGCATAAAAAAATGAATAAAAAGTAAAATATACATATAAGATTAGAATAAAAGAATTCTTCTTTAACATTAATGTTTCACTTTTGTATTCTTTTGATTTAGTTATTTTTTTAAGGGTTAATGTCGTGAATGGTACCTCAACTTTAACAAAATATGAAACTCAAACTTTGAAATTGATCAATTTAGTATCTAAAAGAACTTTTCGTACATATCAACAATACCTCTATGATATTGGTTAGTGTATACAAAAAGTTCATTCAAGTCTTAAATTGTTCCATTTTAAAGTTCAGGTACTAAATTGATCAATTTCAAAATTTAGGTACTCAATTGCATATTTTACTGAAGTTTAGGTATATACGTGTCATCTATCCCTTTTTTAATCAATATTTAGATATAGTTATTTGTTATTACTAGCTTTTTTTTTTTTTTTTTTTTTTTTGTAAACTTTCACAAGCACTTAGCTAGCATAGTAAAGCAAGTTGAATTTTTAGCCTAACCTGGTTTTTTTCTTTAAAAAAAAAAATCAAATTGGCCCAAACTTGTTTAGCTTTGCTAATAATGAATAGTAAGTATCCTTTTTTTAGTACACATTGATTACATTAAATTTTTCAAACTAAATAAGACGAAACTAAATTAACTATTTAAAATTTATCTATTACCTCATAATCTACTAGAGATAAAGAGTTTATACCAATAATCATTCATGGAATTAAAGATAATAATATAATATATATATATTATATTATAATGCTAATAGTAGCACTAAGAAGTTAATCACCAACAACAATATTAAACTAAATAACTCAACCATAAACACACTGCAAAACAATAAATGAAATAACAAATCAACCATAAACACTAGTAATTGGTAATTTTGATTTAAGTACATATATATATATATAAGTAAATAATGAATAAGTAATGACAATAGTCAAAATGATAAATTTGATACTTAAATTTTTCATGAAAATTCAATTTAGTATGTAAACTTTGATGTGGTCAATTTAATACCTAATCAAACTTTTTATGACTATTTTTACAAGTTTAATAATATCAATTGTTTCATTGTGGGAGAGGAAGTGTATTAATGATAGAGGTGTTACGAACTATCATAAAAACTTAATAATTTGTTGTTTCTTTCACATCAACAAATAGAAAATACAATGTTAAGGAAAATAATAAAAAAAAATAAAAAGTTTTATTAGTTATTAAATTAATTAATTCAAAGTTCATATACCAAATTGAGTTTTAGTGTAAAGTTTAAGTACTAAATTTAACATTTACCTTAACTTTATATATGAAGAAACATTTTTGATGTTGCAAGTAAACAACAACAACAACAACAATACGAAATAAATAGGAAAAAAATGAGTACATAAGTACATATAAGTAATAAATAAAAGAAGTAGGTAATAATAATAGTAATACATAAACATATAGATATATATATAAGAGTCAATATGCTTATTATCCATGAATAGTTAGATCCTAATAAAAAGTACCTATAAATAATTGATTAAGTTGTGAAAGAGGTTATGATTTATGTTATTCAAAAGTCAATTTTAGTTATTCAAATAATACTTTAGTAAGAATTAGTGGTATGTGGTCTTTTCCTTAAATTTTAAAGGGTAAATGTCAAATTTGGTACCTAAGCTTTGCATGAAATTTTAATTTAATACTTAATCAAACATTTTATAGTTATTTTTACCACCTCCTTTGTTTGCAAACGTAGAAATGTAGCATATCATTGAATTTTTACTAATGCTCCTAGCACCATATAACACCAATTTGTTATTTATTCTATGTCAACAAACATATTTCATGTTATTAGTGAGGTGGTAAAAAATAGCCACAAAATTTTTTATTGGGTATTAGATTGACTACTTTAAAGTTCAAGTACCAAATTAAATGTTCGTGTGGAGTTCATGTACCAAATTTTACAATTGTAAACCATGGTGATAATAAGTGGCTATAGATTTAGGTTGAAATTTTAGAATCACTAAGTGTAAGACATGATATATGTGTATAGGATTTATTAGTATGTGATAGTAATTTTGACTATGTAGCTTTTCTCTAATTGGTATATAGTACATGGTCATTATTTGTTGATTGTGCTTGCTAGGATAAAATAATAATGTTCTAATGAAAAGTGGAACCTAATTGATTGTATGCTACTTGTGCTTAGGAATGGCCCAAAAAGATATGGGTAGATGCTAATTATTTGGGTAATTCCTTGATGATTGACACGACTTGTATGGCCATCATGCAACCTCATATCGATAGGCTCTAGTTGGTTAAGACTGACCTTCATGCCAATGAGTTGATAACCTGTGTGGGATCATGCTCCAAGTTACCATATTAAGATAAAGTTATAAGGGGTTCATGCTTATGGAATGAGGATATATGTAAGGATGCTTACAAGTGGATTGATAAGTGTACTAGGGTGCATCCAGTTGTAGCGGTCACATGCATACGACTTGCATCCTGCGTTATACATGGCCTTAGAGAAGTAATCTAGAAACACATGCAAATGATGACTAAGAGTGGTGAAGTAAGGACAAAGGAGCATCAACTCTAGTATTCTAGAAAAGGGGATGTGTATTCTTTGTTCTAAGCTCTATTTGATCTCTTGTGAGAATAAAAAGTAAGCTTAGTTGCAGCTAACGAATTAGTTGTAATTAGAGTTGTGCCTTGGGGTTCTAGCCCATTTAACACGTTTTTAAAATGAGTTAAGACTGGTTTTTCTCAACTCATTTAAAATGGGTCAATTAAACTTGCATGTTTAACCAATGGGTTAAAGCAGGTTAACCCCTCATGGGCCGGGTTAGCTCGCTTTCCTTTTGAAGAAAAATAAGTTTGAAAATTAAAAACATAAAAGCATAAACTTGAAATAAAAAAAAAAAAAGGGAGTCACCTCAACAGACAAAAACTAAAAGCCTAAAGCAAAAGCAAAACCCTATCCCTATTCTCAAATCCCAATCCCAAATGCCCTGTCGCATCCGCTACTATACTACTCATGCTCGGTGCTAGCAAGTCCCATCCTTTCCATTATTGATCAGTAGATTTTCTAATGATTACAATATTATATTTCTTGTGATTATACTATTTGATGTATGAAGTTCCATTGTTTGAAATTTGTATATCTATCAGTTCACAGACCGATTATGTGCTTCATCTCGATTTCAAGCTCATGAGGTGGAGAGTGTGTAGAAAATGTTAATAATGCTCTGTACGCTTGTTAAAATAATAAATGAAAATGATTTTCATATTTTAATGGCAGTTTTTTATTATAAAACTGAATAGGGTTAATAACAAAATTAATACTTAAACTTTTGCAAAATGTTCAATCAGGTATCTAAAGTTTCATTTCAAACAATTTGGTATTTAAACAAAGTTTTAAAAAATTGTCCACGAAAACTTTGTTCAAGTACTAAAATTATCAAAGTCAAACTTCAGGTATAAATAAAGTCTATAAAAACTTTGTTTATTTTTTGTGCTCATGATTAATGGATTTTTAGTGTTAGCTAATATATATATATATATATATATATATATTATAGAGCATGTAACCTAGTAAAAAGTATCAATTGGTTAAGGATCTATTAGTTTCATTATATTCTAGTCATTGTGGTATCATATTTTTTTCATTTTCAAACAGATTTTTGTCAAGAAGTAGATATCGATAAAAACTAACAGTTTTACTCATAAACTAATCAAACAGATACGATATAGATATAATATAGATAAGTTACAAATGTATATCAAATACAGATACGATACAGATAGAAATCCGATAGTCCAAACAAACCATAAATGGGTTGAGTTAGTGAGTTAACCCATTCAACCCACCAATCTAGACAGCAGCTTGGGTTAGAGTTAGCAAATTTTGGCTCATTTAACCTATGGGCCAAAGCAAACCAAGCCAGGTTAGTTCGTTTAACCTACTTACATAGCTCTAATTGTAATTCAAATCAAAATTTTATTTGGAACAATGTAAAACGAATAAAGTACATCAATATAACCCACTTACACAGCTCTAATTGTAATTCAAATAAGAAAAAGTTATTTGGAAAAATGTAAGTAAATCTTTGTTTTCCTTCCTTAAAGACCATAATGCCACCACAATTATCATACACTAATATAGTCAAGAGTTGGATAAATTTATTACAACTCAAACAAATTTTAGAAAATTTTCAATTAAATTAAAAAAAAAACCTTATCATTTATTTTTATAAGGCACAAGAAAAAAAGATAGGATCAAACAACAAGAGATATTATGAAAATAAAAAGAGGGATGAAAAAAATTGCTCATTGATGTACTTTTTCAATTCTACATTAGGGTATTCCATATTGGTGCCTTCCACTATATCCAACTATGCACCAATGCATTAAAATACTTTTTAACTCCTTCTAAGCTAATCACAAACATTAAACTAAGCCTTTTATTATTCTTACACAAATTTAAACAGCTTCACAAATCAAACCTAGGTAACATAATAGAAATGAAACTTCTAAGAATTCAGCATAGCTTTAAAGTGAAAACAATTTGTAAAGTTTGTTTAACAACCAATTGTAAATGATGTTCTAAGTTGAATTGCCTTCTCCTTTTTCACGATATATGCATAATAATTTTTTCCTTTCATCTATTTGCTTTGGGTCAAGATTGCTATGTGTAAGACTCTTTCAAGATTTAACATTGATCTTCTAATACAAATGGATGGCAAATTAATGTTTATCAGTCAATATTGGATAGAAATATGCCCTACTCGAGAAAAATAATCTCTTTCCAATTTTGTCTCATTCTAGTCATTGTAGCCTTAGAAAAGTTTTTTTTTTTTTTACTAGACGAAGATATTTCTTCTTAATCAAAATTAACAAATCTATGGCATGGTTGATAATCATAATACTCATATTTTAATTTGAGGTGTTAAAATAATAACTTAATAAGAACTGGCGGTATGTAATCTTTTTTTTAAATTCTAAAAGGTAAATGTCAAATTTGGTACTTAAATTTTGTAGGAAATTTCATTAATACCTAAACTATAAAGTGGTCAATTTAATACTTATCAAACTTGTTGTGATTATTTTTACTATCACCTTAATAAAGTTTCCTCTGTTTGCAAACATAAAAATTGTAGCATATCATTGGATTTTTACTAATGGTCCTAACACTAAATAATACTGATATGTTATTTATTCTAAGTCAACAAATATAGCAAATGATATTAGTAAGATAATAAAAAATAATCATGAAAACTTTGATTGAGTATCAAATTAGTTATTTTAAAGTTCAAGTGTCAAATTGAATGTTTGTGTAGAGTTTGGGTATTAGATTTGACATTTTTCCAATTCTAGACCGTGGTGATAATAAGTAAAAATAGATTCAAGTTGAAATTTTAGAATCACTAAGTCTAACTAATGACAAATGTGTATTTGATTTACTAGTGTGTGATAATAATCTTGACTAAGTAGCTTTGCCTTATTTGGTATACAGCTCATGGTCATTATTTGTTGAATGTCCTTACTATGATAGAATAATAATATTCTAATGAAAATTGGAACCTAATCAATTGTATGCTACTTGTTCTTGGGAAAGACCCAAAAAGATACAGGTAGATGCCAATGATTCAAGTGATTACTTGGTGATTGATACAACTTGTGTGGCCATCGTGCAGTCTCATATCGATGGGCTTTAGTTAGTTAAGGCTGACTTTCAATGTCAATGAGTTGATAACCTAAGTGAGATCATGTAGCGAGTCACCGTATTCAAATAAAGTTGTAAGTGGATCATGTTTATGGAATGAGGATATATGTATAGATTCTTACAAGTAGATTAGTAAGTGTATTGAGATGGATTATATTGTAGTGGTTACATGCGTGTAGCATGCATCTCACGCTACATATGGCCTCCTAGGAGTGATGTACAAGAACATGCAAGGAATGACTAAGAGTGAAGAGGTAGGAATCAAGCAACCACAAGAAGCTCAAACACATTAGTGGTAGGTCGAAGAGTTATATAGTATCAATCCACTATTATAGAGAAGAGATTGTGTGTTCTTTGTTTTTAAGTTATGTTTGATTTATGTGAGAGTATTTCAGCAGCAAAACGATGTTTTTGTCAATTTCTAAATCCCCAAATGTGGAGAAACTCTGAGTAATTATAGAACTTGTCTCTCAATGACATATGTCAAATCACACAAATCATCAACAAGTAAAATAAGTCCTCTTATGAATGGGTTCTTACATAGGCTTTCATGTCCATGGATAGCCTCTTAAGCTTTTTAAGAAAGGATGAAAGCAAACGATTGGCCCGGCCTAACAGTCTCTACTCCAAGCCTACCATGCTAAATCCCCCTAAATCATCACAATTTTATAGACTTGACTCTCTGAGCCCTAGCACTCACCTTAAAGAGTCAGGCCCAAGTCATTGTTAGGTTGTAGTGCCCATAATTCTTATTTGTCCCTTCTACAATAAGTTGATGGCCATCTGCCATTACCTTGAGGATGACACAATTTTTACTTTTGATATTAGTTTTGGTAATATATTATATAATAGAGTTATGATTCACTCTAAGCTTAAGAACACCTAAGATTGTATTGTTTGAATAACATAAATTTTATTAATATTAATTTAATAATTAATACACTAGAATAGGTTGTGTGTATGTATTATACATTACTTGTTCATGTGTTTGTGCTTGTTTTGACCATGTATGGGGTATTAGCTTGGTTCACTCATTTGGAGAATTCTACCTTTTTTTTCTTTTCTTTTCCCAAGTGCAAGAGAAGTTTGCATGTTAAGGATAATAGCCTCAAACATTGCTAGTACATGAAAAAGAAGGGTTTTTCTTATATCATTATAGTTTAGTTAATTTTTCGTTTTTGTTTATAGTTATAACAAAATTATTGAAGTTTTAGAATCATTAGTGTGAGTTATTGTAGATGATAAACATATATGGATATTAGTTATTCTAAGTCCTAATATAGGCATACTACAATAAGAGTAGGTGGCAAACTGCCCCTTAATTTCAAGGCATAACAATTAAGATGGTATCTCATAGCCAAGCTTGTGATCTATTGGATAATTAGGTATTGATCTATAAAATAATGAGATGACAATAGTAGGTAGCATATGATATTATGAGTATAAGTTTAGATTTTTATTTACATGGAATTATTTCCTTTATTTGATGTTATCTTACATTTTCGAGTTATTTAATTATTTACCTAGGAGATAATTGGGATAACTATATAACCTATTTTTTCTTAGGAGTCTGAGAAATAGGAGTCAAACACTTAGGAAATAATGACTAGGTGCATAAATTACATCAATAGGATAAAAAAATGATACAAGATATTTATTTTAATTCCAAGAAATCATACGTACATGGTGATGCAATGGTCTTGACATGAATTACTTAGCATAGCAAATTCATATTCATGAAAAAGCATAACCATAAACGTCATTAAAGGGTCGATCAAGCAAAACTTGGAAATTTGAGGAAGGACAATAAAGGAAAGAAAATAAACAACAGTTATTGGAATTAACCATAGAATGATAAGATACTAAGGATATAAAATATGAATAAATAATAAAACGACCAAAATATAAACAATGAATATTATGAATTTTTTTTTTTTTTGGGGGGATGAAGGCATCTTCTTCATTAACCAAAATATCAATGATATGTATAAAAGTATGATAGTTGCTGCAAACGAATTAGTCGTAATTAAAGATACGTATTTGGATCTGATCCGCGGCCAGCCTATTTGAAAACAGATCAATTGAACCAACCCTTTACTTTAATCCACAAATTAAATCAGGTTAACTCATCATAGGCCAGATTAGCCCACTTTTTAAAAAAAAAAAGTTTAAAAATTAAAAACATAAAAGCATGAACTTGAAATAAATGAAAAACCTCCTCAACAAACTAAAACTAAAATCCTAAAGCAAAGAAACCCAGCCCTATTCTCAAGTCCCAATCCAAAATACCCAGCCGCATCCGCTACTGTACTGCTCGTGCTCGGTGCTAGCAAGTTCCATCCTTCCCATCAGTGATCGGTAGATTTTCCGTTGATTATAATATTGTGATTATACCATTTGATGTATGAAGTTTCATTGTCTGAAAATTGTTTATTTATCTGTTCACAGACCGATTATATGTTCCATCTCGATTTCGAGCTCATGAGGTCGATAATGTGTAGAAAATGTTAATACAGCTCCGTACACTTGTTGATATAATAAATGAAAATGATTTTCATATCTTAATGGGCATTGTTTCGTTATAAAATTTAAAAGTAGGCGAAGTTTTTTTTTTTTTTTTTTTTTGGTGCTCCAGATATCCATAATTAATGGATTTTTAGTATTGGTTAAAAATTTAAAAAAAAAAGAAAAGAAAAGAAAAAGAATCGATTTAACCAACTAAAAAGTATAAATAGTTAATGAGTTGTATTAGTGGAATGATCCATTCAACCCATCAACCCAACATAGGCCGGGTTAGAATTGATAAATTTTGGCTCATTTAATTCTTGGGACAAAGTGGATCAAGCTAGGTTGATCCTTTTGACCCACATGTATAATTTAGTTGTAATTTAAATAAAAAAATGTTATTTGGTAAAATGTAAAACGAAGATAAAGTATATCTTTGTTTCCCTTCCCTAAAGACCACAATGCTGCCACAATTATCATATACCAATATAGCCAAGAATGGGCTAATTTGATTATAGCTTGAACTACTTTTATTAATTTTCAATTAAATAAAAAGATTAGCATCAAACAACAAGAGATATTACGAATATAAAGGGGGAAAGGAGAAAAATTGCTCGTCGATGTACTTTTTCAATTTTACATTGCGGTATTCCATATTAGTGCCTTCTTCTATATCCAACCATGCACCAATGCATTGAAATATGTTTTAACTTCTCCTAAGCTAATAAAAAAAAAAAATAACCAAGTCTTTTCTTACCCTCACACAAAATCAAACAACTTTAAAAAGCAAACCTAAATAAAAATGAAAATTCTAAGAATTCAATATAGCTTTAAAGTAAAAACAATTTGTAAAGCTCGTTTAACAATTGGTTGTAAATGATGTTCTGAGTTGAACCTCGTTCTCCCTTTTGATGGTATATGTGAATAATTATTTTTCCTTGCATCTATCTGCTTTGGTTTGAGACTGCTGGGACTCTTTCAACATTCATCTTCTAATACAAATGGATGGCAAATCAATGTTTATTTGTCGATATTGATAGAATTATACCCCACCAAAGAAAAATAATCTCTTTTCAATTTTGTCTCATTCTAATCATTGTAGCCTTCCAAAAACGCTTTTTCTTCTTTTGACCAGACGGGGATATTGCCTCTTATTCAATATTAACACCATAAATCAATGGCATGGCTGATAATCATAATACACATATTATATACATTGACTGCATTAGCTTCCATTTTGGGTCTTCGCAAATTGTCTTAATTTAGGCTTCTTAAAATCTGTAACATACTTTAAATATCTACAAGATTCAAATCATATACGGGAACTTTTTATTAATTATTTGGCTGAATTTCGAAGCAAGGTGATGATTTGATATGAGTCAAGAGAAATTTTATGGTTTTATCACTAATGTTGATGGGACTAATCCTATTATATCTAACGACTCATACCATACATGATCATATCGAATCACTAAAATTATTAACATAGCAATTATTATATTTATTTTAATATTAGATAACTAACCAAATGGTCCTGTAGATGACACTTGGTCCCGTGATTCAAATCATCTTGAATAATCTGTCCACTTAAATTAAACATATTGAATATATTTTCCAAATAATTCAACTAGTGAAACTGGATCTTCGATCATGTGGTCAAATTATATTGAATCGAATTTAGAAAGTTCTCAACTAAAGGCACATGGACCAGTGAACATCGTCTTAGGTGCCCTCTGACTCTGAGTTATCCTATGCATTATCCTCAAGTGCATGAACATTCTTTTGCTTCTTTTCAAAATTTATACTAAACATCAGTTTTTCTTTAATTTCTGTTATAATTTTCCTGTAAACTTAACACACTTGTTTGTAAATATTTAGTTTCAAGAGATTCTAGCAATACAAACCTCAAATTTTGAATTATTGGATAACGTTCGTAACATTTTAACAATTAAAGTACTTCTGTTAGGCAAGTCATTTAAACTTAATATTGCATGTAAGAATAGAAATATAATTAGGAGAAAGGAAGAAAAAAAGAGCGTAGTCGATCCATAAAATTAATAGTACGTTTAGTTGATAAGAATTTAATTGGTATCATACTTTTATTATTGTGGAGTATCTATTCTTTTTTCTTGGTTTGTAAGAAAGTCTATAATAAAAAAAAAAATCTATTTGATATAATATAGAATAGAAGAGATTTCTATTTCTCTTACCACTAAAAAATTGTTAAAATGATATATTTTTAAAAATATTCTAATTATAAAATAAAGAAATTATTGTAATATTGCAACTCTATTTCAATTTCACTGCAAACGTGATATAAAAAAAAAATTGAAAGAAGAAGATTAAATCCAGAACTTTAACGAACCTGATTGTGAACTTATATCAATTAAGCAATAGTTATTATTTGGCAAATTATGTTCGAAACAGTTTCTTTTTTATTGAGAATTGACGAGAGGTGAGTGCTCGAGCTTGAGGCCCTGTCATTCACGTCACGTACGGCAGACACTTGCCCTTGTTTAAGAGGACACACCATGCACACAAAATCTTGAAAGAATCTATTGGATAAGAAAATGGTGTCAACGTGGGTACTATGAAATGAAATGAATATGGCCGGGCATGATTGAGGTAGGTCGAGGAATGGCTATATGCACTACAGGTGCATGTAAAGTGGATGTAGCTGGGCTGTGATGAAACCAAGGATGATGACAGATTAGCTCTCGACACACTCATCGCATGTGACGAGACAAGCACATACACCATAGGATTTGTTTGCTGTTGAGAACATAGGTGCAGTGAATGCCATTCAGTACTCTGAATATAGGAAATTTGGAGACTTGGAGTTTAATTTTTTGTTAAAAAAAAAAAAAGAAAAGTCCAAAGTCATATGGGAAATTATTTCTTTGGACATTTTGAAATTCTCTTAATAACATTTTAATAACATTCTAATGTAAAGCAAAAAGGCTTAAAATTGAGGACCCATGAAATTAATTTAAATATGATGGAAAATACTAAGAACCAAAAAAGTTAGAAATAGTAACTTCTTTGTACTTCCCCCTTTATCAAATAATAGGAGAATAAATGTATATAGCTTGAAATACAAATCAGGCTAAAATGGAGTGTCTTCAAAGGATGAACCACACTTTATAAAGTAATCCACTAAAATTCGTTCTTTAAAGTAGTTTCAAAAGGTTTTATCTTGATATGACTAGTATTCGATATGACCATTATCTATTGAAAATTTGAAATCCAACTTTTTATATATAGCAAGATCCTGAGGATAAATCATTTGGCTTGTAATAGAGAGTAGACCTGTATGTAAGGTAAATATATTATTACTGTCTTCCCATGGTATGCAATATATGCAAACATATATTAGCATAATGCCTAGATATATTAAGAGTGTAGTATACGTGTTTACCAATCAAATAGAAGAAAATTATCTAAATATAAATCACATAATTTTAATCGTAAAAATACCCAACACAAAATCATATTTGGATTTTAACAAAAGAAGTATATTTAACATGTGATTTACTATAAATAGAAAGTTTCATTATTTAAAAAAAATCATGTATAAGACATGTGATATTCGTAAAAAAGGTAAAATCGCATTCATCGGTATTTTAGTAATTATTTTATATATTTGGTATTTATGTCTCTAATTTTCAAACAAATTAGACTGTCAAACTTTTATATCCATATTAAATTTTAATATGGATAATATACAAGAATAAATGTATATTATAATGTCCTGGCCCCAGACTCAGGAAAAATTAATTTTTTAAGTGTTTTCAAAAAGAAAAAGTTACATATTAAATGTATATTATAAAGAGTATGGTTTAGTGGTTAAATGTTTTATTTCTACATACATAAGGTCATCGATTCAAATCCCATCAATGAAAGACATGTATTGTTCTTGCCAAAAAATTACAAAAATACAAATTGTTCAAAAAAATTATCAAATTACCACCTCTATATCATATTGGAGAAGATATAAAAATTTCTATGTGTAATGCATGCTAGAGAAGAGATACAATGATGTGAGTCAAACTTATAAAAATAACTGTATTACATATTAGAAAAAGATATATGCATAAATGTGTATCCCATATTAGTCATACGAAACACAAAAAACTATATGGCATGTAAAGGTAATTATATAACTATTTTTATTTAAATTTTATTTATGTAATTTTCTTTTAAAATAATGGTTAAACATGAAATGATATCTCTCTGTATATATGCTTCTTTTTAATTTTTTTTCCTTTCAAAATAACTAATAGCATTAAATTCTTTTATCATAAAATTATATTTAACTAAATAAAATTCTTGTAAATAACTATTTTTCATTCAAAATATACTACAAGTAATAATGATGTTATGCATATTACAATTGAATCTTATTGTGCACTTATTATAGAATTTGATTTAGTAATTTTTTTCCACAATTAGCGTTATTAAAATGTGCATGAATATATGAATAGTTATTCTATCTATATATATTTTTATGATCTATCTGTGCTAAAAGCAATCATAGCACGCATTAACTATATAATTTGATTTAACAGTTATTTTTTCCTATAATTAATGTTGGTAAAATGAACATGAATTATTGAATAGATTCCTATTTAGATATATTTTATGATTTTTTGTCTTAAAATCAAAATTTATATCGATATTAAAATTAATATTTTTTATTAATAAATAATTTTCAAGTGACATATGTGACATCCCTTATGAAATCCACACACATACTATTAATTATTTTTTAAATAATTCTCACAAATATATGAAATATAAAATATAAATAAATAATTATAATATTAACTTAATTAATGTTCCGATTCGTATGATGAAAAGTCCGTCCCCAGGTGTGACCGTCAAATGACATTTAAATTGTTAAATCATCATTAGTTTTGTACCAAGGCAGCAAGGGACAATAGTTGCATTGAATTAGGACTGAAACTGACTTTTTAAAGGGCACTATACGCATACCTGTTTCACCGACGGACACTTGGATCCCATAATTAAGGGAAGCAATTCCCACCCTACCTGTGGCACTATAAAACCCCGTCTGACAAATATTCCGCAAGGCATAATAAAAATAGATAACAAATGAAAATAATAATAAAAAAAAAGTTTTCGATTTTTAAATTAAAAAATTAGAGGAAACACACACTGTGCAATCTGTAGCAAGATTGGAGCTGTCGGTTTAAGCTCCTGGAGGCTAAAGGATCACCACGTGGGAGCGCTTTCCGAAACTGCCCTTCGTTGGACGGTTGCTGGAGGCCGGCGACCTCTCCTCTATTTTCCTCTCGTAAGTGTTTCTAATTTCAAGGTATATTAAATCAATATAATTAATTGCAAGAAACTTTTATTTGTGGATTAATTGACTCATAATTTGATGTATTTTTCTTTTATGGAATTATTGACAGTTGTGTGGGTTGCTTAACACTTGCTTTGTTTAGACAGGACTTATATTTAATTTTTAAAGCATCATATGATATGGTATCTAACGAAATTTTTGTTTGTAGACTCTTAATAACATATAATCTATTAAACCGAAAAGAATCGTAGCGAAACTGTACGTTTTGGTATGTATTATGTATTTATTATTGCAAAACTTCCGATTTTGGAAATTAGGGAAATCAATGGATTTTTATGAAATTTCTTAATGAATCTGATTTGTGATGATTCTTGAGCTTAATAATAATATAAGGAATGGTATATTATGATATAGTATATAACTTGATTATTTGTGTAATTAATAATGATTTTAAGGCTAAAAAGCATTATCTACCTAATAAGGTGATAAGTTAATTTTGATATGGGTATTATAAACTTTATAAATAGTAAATTTGTGTAATTGTATTGGACTGTTAATAGGTCATGATGCAACGCATGTATGAATGTAATTGATGCGTCTTTTTTTTTTTTTTTGGCACCCTAATAAAATGAATTTCATTCGATAAAAATGTTTCATCAATTAGACATATCGATACAAAAAGATCCATAAATGAAGGATCCAAAGACAAAAGATTGGGGTATCAAAATTCAATTTGATAAATTGGTTCATCCCTTCAAAGGTTAAACTGTCTTACTTAAGAGATAATATACCAACACGAATAAGACTCACCCTACTGATAAGTAGAAAAAATTCCATAATAAGAATGTCATAATTCCACACAGGAGATAACAGTAAGAAGAAAAGAAAAAAGGGGATAAATATCTAAATTGAAATTAAATTAAGCCACTTATTCAAAAATCCATTGATAATCCAAAATCTGGACTGCTACGATCTCTTTGCATACATTAGATTTGTTGAAGTAGATATACAGTGATAGATTGATAAATCGATAATGATGGAAATGGTTGGAAAATGACATATTTGAAAATTTCTATTCAACAAAACATTAGAACTCATGGATGTTGAAATCAACCAAAATGGATTTGTGGTTTAAGGAAGTGACAAGATAAGGATTAAAGAGGAGGGTCAACCAGGCCCCGCATGGCCACTCCTAAAATGCTAGGATTTAGTGAGAGGCTTATGTGTCCATGTGTGGACGTGCATGCATGTGTGTGTGTGTGTAAGAGAGAGAGAGAGAGACAGACAAACAGACAGACGGATGTAACTGGTTAACTAAGCATTGCCAAGTGAGTATCTAAAGACTTTTTGTGTTAAAAATCAATTTCACAATGTTTGGACTTTTACCATATGTAGGCTATGGTGATTGGATTTATTATGTAGTGATGGATATAAGCGACTTGGTGTTTGTCTGTATGAAGTTAAATGCTTATATGCTCCAAAATCACCATCGTTAATACTACTCTTGAAGGATTTCACTAAGTGAATTCATAAACAAGCTTTTTGTTTGATATGTTCCACTATATAAGTAGTGGTTAGATTTGTCTTTAGAACTTATTCAATTGCATAAATAACATGGTACGAGGGGACCAAAAGTCACATTTGAAGAAAGCCAATCTATGGTAACAAAATATATTGTTTAGAACTTATTTTCAACATGTAAGTCATGTGCTTTAGATTAGTTGTTCCCGCTCTCCATCTTTAAACTTCGATATATGTTTCCTCAACTTGTGATATCTTCAAGTTAAATCACTAAGTGCCACTCATTATGGACATGAGTCATATTACTGTTGCATTATCATGCACACTAACACATCATACAATTGTTGTTGGGAAAGAATTTATAATGAAACAAATTTAGAGAATAACAATGACTTAGAGGTACGAATGATATTGCTTTCTTTAGAGAATTTACGACTCTCACACAAAGTTTGCTATGAGAGTTATGTTGCGAATTCCCCTAGATACAACTAAGTCTTGATACTTAATAGCAAATTTTTAAGTATCAAACCACACTTAAATATATTGAAGATATATGTCTATAATATTGTTAACAAAAGAGAGGAATAAAGAGAAGAATTCTAATTATATAAACATTACCAATTGCAACACATTATATTTATAATGATTAGATATTCTAACCATTATAACTTTCTCTAAGAGTCATATTGTTTGGACATGTGTTGCATCGTTTGGATTTCAAGTTGGTTAGTTATTAATTAACATGAATCATTATCATGAATCAATGCAACCCAAATACATAAAACTCTTTAAGAAATTGATCAAAAGTTGCAACTATTAAAAAATTAACCATTGAAACAAAATTATCATTACGACAATAAAGATCACACCATGATTGCGGCGAATACCAAAATTTTGTTTCATTTTAATCTTCTTCCTTATTTTAAGTACAATATCCACATTATGGATTATATAATTGACAATCTATATCTACAATTGCCACTTGAGTGATTATTACTATGCTTATACTTGTATATTTATTTATGTCGTTATTATTTTTATTAGTTTAACTATGAAGACTAGGCTTAAAAGGATTAAAATAAGGGATAGTGAGAGCATTTCATAGCAAGTTTTTTGTAGTAACACATTTAAAATGGCACCTAAGGACATTCTTGCATGTGTCATATGGAGTTTAATGTTAAGTTATTTATTGTAATGTTTAACTCAATTTATCAAATGTAAACACTAATTGTGTTATGATATTGTCAACAAATGTTAAAGTTTGCAAATTTAGTTGTGATACTCTATCTTGGTAATGGACTATTAAGTAATTTTGTTATTAGTCATAAAGAGTTAGTAAAAGATCATTTATAACTTAACATAATTCTTAACTTGAGAATGACATAAACACCAAGATCACCTAAATAATTTAAGTAAATGCCTAGAAGGTAAGGTGTTGTAATAACCCTTTCACCCAATCCTTATCTCTACCAAACACTTAAGAAGGCATTGATTGCTTCTCCATAAATTGTTAAGAGACATACCATCATAAGTATGTGAGGTCTTGAGGACAATTCTTGAGTTAAGATTGAAAAGTTAATTGAATTTAAATCTATATATGTTTGTCTCTCGAATGTTTCACTAAATTGAGTGTACATATATAGAGATCAAATCCTAAAGCTGGTATGCCATTCATCTCATCATTATGATATTAGGGTTTTTATATTAAGTTTGGGAAAAAAATTATCGAAGCTTAAAGTAGGAAAAGAAGAATTAGAGTTCCAATTAATTATTAATCTAAAGGAGTTAGTGAGGAATTGAAATTTGATTCACTCGAAATTGTTATCTATTGATGTATCTTAACAAAAAATCTTTTCACCAAAAGTAAAATAATAGATTATATTGAAGAATTGTGACAATATAATTTATAGGTTTGTATTACTTAGGATGATTTAAGCTAGATATAGTTAGCTAACACAAGGATCGATTGACTAACCTAAGCTTTAAGTGGAAAGTGATTTCTTAGATAATTTTCTGAAGAACTCTACCATTAGAAATAGTTCTAAGTTTAATGAAGGCAAATTGTCTATAATCTTGAAATATTATGTAACATCATTATGACATCATGCTTAACTAATGGGTTTGTGTGTTCCTACTTTTCTTGTCACTAATAGCTCTACATGATTAATCAATGGATGGGTATTTATGGCCATCTTCTTGAAATTTAAGTAAGTTGAAAGAAATTTGACCAACTCAAACACCACCCCAATAATTTTCATGTCATTTGAGTACCATGATGATCTATAAGACAGACATTTGTAATCAAATTTTGTAGAGCTCTATTAATTGATGGTATGTCCCACTGGATCAAACCCCTTAGAATAGTTTGTTTTTTAGGTTATAATTTTAATTTAACATCCCGTGTTGCTAAAAGTCTATAGAATATGAACCAAGTAAATTCAGTTTATGTAATGTTTAACTTGTTTATTGTTTGCCATTTAGTTTTGATTTTCTATATTATGTTGTTGGTCTAAATGCACAATCAAGAGGGGTGAATTGATTGTGTCTAAAAATATAATTAATCCCCTTTGATTATGCTTTTATTATAATAGCTAAACAGCAATAATTAAAGAAAAATTAAATGTAAATGCATAAATTAGAAAGATAAGGGAAATAAGATCATTCATGTCAATTTATAAGGGTTCCTTTTATGAGTCAGTCTCTCTTCCAACTCTACTGTTAGGAACATAGTATTCCATACCGGTGCCATTTCACTATATCAAATAAAATCAAATGAGAGTTTACAAATCAAGCCACTCAATTGCAAATCCCTCACTACTAAGTCTCACTAGCTTCCTATAAGCTAAGTAATCAACTACAGTGAACTAATAACTCTCACATAATCTACTTTTTTTTTTTTCATACAAAATTCACTAAGAATAAAGTAAAGAAGTTGAGGAAAACAATCAATCCTCAAAATATGCTCTGTGATCTAAAATAATGAAGGAAAATAATTTAGTTTGGATGCTTCGAATTGCTTTTTGGAAGATGATAGAATGATAGCTAGTTCATTGTTTTTTTGTTCTTCATGTAGTCTTGTCTTTCTTTTATTGCTCTTGAAGATCATTCCAATGGCTAAGGAAAGATAAGCTTCAACATATGGAATATCCTAATTTTGTGGATATTATTATCTTCAGGATTTGAATTTGAACTTAAGAAACTTGTCTTGAAGTCTTATCTCGATGAAAAATAATTAATATATTTCCTTTAATTTTGAAATTTCAAATAATTCTTGATTTACCCATATCATATTTTGAAACAAATTTGATCTTGAATCTTGGAATTGTAGGAGCTAATCTTGTTGAAAATTTTAAATTATGATCTACACAAGAAAAGATAAGCTTTGTGCTAAAATGTTAGAAGAAAATCCCTTAATTTTTGGAAGCATATCTTCAAAGATATTCTTCTTATCTAACCTGATCTCCATGCAACATAAGTTGTAACAATCTCTAAAAAAAAATCATCTGAGAATAAATATGGAAAAAATCTTCGATGTTAAAAACATTTTGAACAACTTAATCTTCAAAAATAGTTTAGATATAGAAATTTGTTAAACCATCCAAAGATAAATATAAATTAATATAATTTAATGCCCACAATATTTGATCGTCAGGTGGAATGGATCAAATATATTCAATAAGTGGAGCTGAGCCTTTGAAAATATAAAAAATCCACTTATATTTATCTTCATAATATTAAAAAAATCACATTTCATTATTGTGCAAACCTTCAACTTTACCTTTTGGATGAGTTTGATATAATTCATTTTAATTCTGGACCTTTAGCATTACCTTCTAGAAAAGTCTAATATAGCCTATCTTGTTTCTAGACCTTTGGAATACCTTTTAAGAGCTTAGTTTTTACTATAAAACTTTATTAAATTGTCTTGAAACTTGCTCAAAATGTTCCCTTTCATTTCTTATGACTTGAATAATAAATGTTATTATCAAAACTCATTTAAAGAGAACTCAACTTATGTAAAGTCCACACTAAAGGCTTGATCTAGTTTGCAAAATTTTTTGTAATTGTTTAGATACAACGAATCTTAGTTGGTAAAGTAATCTCATGTGGTAAGCAAAATAGACAATAAACATTAAATGGATTATATCTTAATCGTCTATTCAAGAAGCCCTCATTTATGAAGCATATTTACCTTCCTTTATATAACGTCTATACTTTTCACCTTGTAGAGTCTTTTCTTTAATTTTCCCTTCTAATGTGTGTGTGTCTAAAGTATTTAGGAGAAATTTCTAGCCTTATCTCTCACAATAGCTAAGGAGAATCTAAGTAATGCATGTAGTGTTGGTCAAAACATTTCACACTTGACAAGAGGTGTTAAAGCAAACTTTCAATATGTAATGGAGGGAACTAATGTTTCTAAGTTTGTTGTTACATATGATAAGTTCTCAATAACTCTTTTCACAATCAATAAATTAGCTATCTAAGGAAGCCTTTGGAAGCAGAGTACCAATGGAGGTCAAGGAGGTTAAAGGTAGCCATAACTAACATAATGAATCATTTGCATAGTAATTTAATAGCATAGTTGACTGAATCATTTGCAAAGTATATTTAATAACATAGGTTAAATCAAGGCATACTTTCAAAGGAGATATAAGTCTTGAACTAAGCTATGTATGACCTATAATGATGGGAGTTGGGGGATGGTTTGCTCCTTATGGTAATTAGAGCATTTGTGGGTTTAGGTTCAACACCATCTTAAAGCTAAATATAAGTCAAGATCCTACCAAGATGTGTAAGTGGCCCTTAAACAATTAATATAAGCAACACTTAGCAACTCTTAACCATGAATCATTAATATGAGTAGCACTTGGTGACTCTTAATTGTGAAATATGAATGTGAGCGCACTTGATGGTTCTAAAATCACAGGTTTGGACTTAAGCATTTCCCCTGGTACTTAAGGATCACTATACTAGACAAATCCTTAATTCAATTGTCACATAGGAATTAGCTAATGGTTATTAAAAGTCATTCTACCATGGGCCAATAAGTGGTTCACTAAGGGTTATAACTCATTAAATAGTATATTGAGTCACACTAAGACAAGTATTATCTTTTGGTTGAGTAAGCAGTTTTAGTTAGGTAAAGTCACAACTACTCCAACTCAACAAGCTATTGGTCATACATCTTGAAACTACTAAGAAAAGAACTAGAAATCAAAGTGGTGCTTACGATCATTAAGTTCCATTCAACAACTCAAAATATCACAAATCATCAATCATCTAATCCTCATATCAAATCATCACTTGATCAATCCTGATCAAGCCACATAGTTCACTTAAATAATAATATGATTGGTCTTTACGAGTGAGTGGTGTACAAGTCCAACCACTACACATCAATTATTAGAGAAAGGCACTTACATAATCTTTTAAAGAAAAACTTAACACATTCCACAAGCCCACCTAAGTGTACATAACTCAAAGTTGTTGAGTTTTAACAGCTCTATTTTTTTCCCCTTTCTTATGAGAATTTTATGATCACATATCCTTGAGATAAAATTATTCAAAGGGTAAATGCCACATTTGGTACCTGAATTTAGTCAATTTGTATAGTTAACTACTTAAGTTTAGAAATGTCAATATACTACTTAAATTTTTCCCTTTGTTTTTTTGTTTGTTTGTTTGTCTTTTTTTTGGGGGGCAACTATCTAAACTTTAGGTAATTAATACTATAGATGAACTCGAAAAGTTCATAGATAGTAAATTGACAGTTTTAAACTTTAAGTAGTTAAGACACAAATATTCAAAGTTTAGGTACCAAATGTGATATTCACCATTATTCAAATATTTGAAGATACTAATCTGATTAGTTTCTACAAAATCGCTAAAGCACCCTTTTCATTTTCATGTTTTTTTTTTTTTTTATGCAATTGACTAAAACTTCTCTTTTAGCCTCAATTTCACTTAGTTATTAAACAATGTTATATCAATGAGAATGCAGAAAACTAACTAGTAGCTATTACACACTTTATCTTCAACCAGTCCTTGTAATATGACAATTATTAAACTTAATCACCTTTGTATCATTCTAAATTAACTGTTTGGTCAAAATTCTATTGAATACTCAAATAATCTTCATATTTTTCATCAATTATGAAAATAGTTAGTATTCTTTAGATGTCTTCAAGTCACACCTAGGCATACTTGTAACTTTAATTGTCATAATTTATTAGACAATTTACTATTCAGCCTATAATATACTTAAGTATGGCTATTTTTGCTATAAATATTATTGATTCGACATAAATCTATATAAGTTCTTAATTATACATCACCTATTTGTACTAATTTTCACTTTTATTCTTCTTATAGCTTAACAAGCTCAAATAATATAACTTTTATGATAGATTAGATAAAATAATGTCTCAAATTGTTGTAAAATTCACTAGTCTTACAATGTCCATTTTATTAATTAATGTTACCAAATACTATTTATTACAATAAACTATGGAAACAAAAAAATTATCATAATAAATATAATAAATACATAACTCATAATTTTTCAAAATCTAAAAGTTTGATAATATTTTGCATATATGCAAAACTAGGAAAGCAAAAATAAATAAACAAACATATATCCAAATATGTATCTTTAAATTCATTTAAGGTGTAGACTTAAAGAAAGAACTTACATAAACACTCACAAAATTAACATTTTAAAACTACTCCATCAAGTACTCTTTAGATTACCCAAGAGTACTGAGACTTATTACATTTAGTGTTGGTGTGATATTAAAATAAAGAAAAAAAATGAAAGCATATGGGAGAATTGCATAATCTAAATTCCAACTACCTCTAGTCTTCTTTCTTTGCAAGAAACTTGCTAAATTGGAAAGAGAGGTCCTGTTCTCTACGGGTGGGAGCTGCTAGCAATAAAAGATGGTCATTTGGGTATTCGTTCATGAGAGTTTAGCACATGTTCAGGTTTTCACCATTTGATATTTTTGCTTGCTTAAATCTAATCTAGAGGTAGTTTTGAGTTTTTTTAAGTGTTAACTCTTATTTTTGTGGTCATGGTAATTTTAGATTAGATTTTGGAAATATTTTCTCACTCTCAAGCCTATAGGGTATTAAACTTGAGCTTTGGGTTTAGATGTACTTTTGATCTTTAAAATGATTAGATTATCACTTATGAAACATATAATATACATGTGTGTGTGTGTGAGAGAGAGAGAGAGAAAGAGACTAAGATGCCACAAGAAAGGAGGAGAAGGAAGGAATTAATGAGCATTTTAGTTGATTATTTTAACTTACTTGTTGATGTGACATCATAATGGCACATGTGTTAGTGCATTTGCTTTTGTAGTGATGTTAACTAGCAAGGTAGCATAACTAAAAAGTGACATGTAGCCCTTTTGGAAAGAAAGAGACTTGACTTAATTAATTAGTTGACTATGTTAAATGGGGTAATTGGATTGACTTGGACTTGGATTCATAACTTAATTATGGTATTTCAATCCCATTAGATACATGGTGTACTTGAAGAAAAAGGAAGCCTAAGATTAATAAATTTGATAAAACAAATGAAGTTGAACTCTTGGGATTTGTTGGGTTCATACCCTGACTCTAAGTCACTATTTCCTTCAATATGCCAAAAATTCTATTCCAATATCTTGCCTATTAAAATTAAAATAAAATGTCAAAGGCATTGTAGTCTAGTCCCATGTGGCATAAACACCAATTCCCTAATTAGATGGACCAAGTTCGATTCTTCTGTTCCCCAATAGTTGTACAAAAATTGTATTTGGCAAAATAGAAATTAAAATATCTTGCCTATTAATAGAAATTGTATTCCAATATCTTGCCTATTAAAATTAAAATAAAATGCCAAAGGCATTGTAGTCTAGTCACATGTGGCATAAACACCAATTCACTAATTAGATGGACCAAGTTCGATTCTTCTGTTCCCCAATAGTTGTACAAAAATTGTATTTAGCAAAATATAAATTAAAATATCTTTAATATGCATTCTTTAATAATCAGTCTTTCATCAAATTTTCAATTTTCTTTATGATATCTAGCTATTAAATACTACTAAAATTTGTCATCTCCTTAAGTCTTGAAAAATTCATTTAGCCTAACGTAATTATAAATTCATCATAAAGTTGAAACAAAAAGTTAAGTCGCTTTCCAAAGGCCCTTTCCAAAGGCCCTATATTTTAGTTATTCGAGACATTGGGCTATTACATCAAGTATTCAATAGTTAATCAAATACAAATTTGGGGAAATCACTAATTAAGCATTGCTTTCATTCTTGAAATGACCGTGAAGTTAAGTGTTTTGTTATACTAATGTCATTTGAGATAATCTTGATGATAAATAGAGCGAGAAATGTTTGAAGAAGCTTAAACTCCTACAAATGGTCAAATCTTTATCAAGTCAACTATATACCATACATCAAGTGGAGCATCAGATTGTTAGTCTTTGATAATATGACTAGAGTATGGGAAACTAGGCCTTCTGACGCGGGTCATGATCTACCACGTCACAAGTTCACAATGTACAAGAAAGCAATCACATTGCTAGGATCAAGAATTGGCTTTAAACTATAATTAGCTCCAAGTGCAACCAAAATAAATAAGGGAAAAATTCAAATAAGTTACCCTAAACTTTGATCTCAATGTGTATAATACCTCTACACTACCAATATTGCGAATAAGTGTCCTAAATTTTGATAAATGGGTAGATAAACGCCTTAATTTTGATCTTATTGCAAAGACATCCTCTCAAACTTCAAAATATACTTTAACTCCCCCTAAAAATCAACCTCATTGCATTTTTATAACTGAAAAAGCAAACATCTTTTTGTTGTAAATTTATCAAAGTTCATTTGAAAGTTTGAGAGGTATATCCAAACCAAGGTAAAATTCTGGAGGTTCATTCCCAAAAATATAATTTTTTGATGGACAAGATGAGAAAAAAAAATCTATAACAGTGTCAACGAAACTTCTTACAGACGGGTGAAAAGGATGGCCAATAAGTACAGAATAATGTGAAAGCTAGTGTTAAAATACTCTCCCTCACTCAGTCTCTAAGTATGAAATCTTTTCACTACTCGCAATGCTTGAAATTCAATGGTTTTAGTTTCCTACAGAGACATAAGGTCATTTATCTAGAGGTTCATGTTAGTGTACGACAACTTTAAAGCTTTTCAAAATGAACCATATCATACGTCTCAACATATCTAAATCTAAGGTTAGTTGGTGTATACCTCTATAATAAGTTGAGTGAATTTTCTTAAAGTTGTCATAGTTATTTTTTACCCCAAGTAAACCATTACTAGATTACAAAGTTGCTTCTCTATAAAGGGCTAAAATTTTAGCACGTAAAAATGCATGATTTGCAAATTATAATAATTTGATCCATGATTGTACAATATCATGTGCTCAGCATACGAAGCATATTTCAATTAACCCATATTAGGGCCCTGTCGCAAGAAGGACCACTTTCAAGCATTGATAAGAACTAGCAATCAGTTTGTGGTTAGCGGAGAAGTTAAGGACTCGCACGCAAGAATTCACTGAACAAATCTAAGATCTGAAGTGGCGGAAAGAGTTGCCATTTTCTGCACGCTTAAGTTGTGTGCTTAAATGTTATCTAGCAAGAGACTAGTACTAGTTTTAAAAAAGTGACCATATACAACGCATTTTTCCCACTCATCTAAGCAAATTAGCTAGATTAAGAACTACGTAGAGTAGCTCGAAGTTTCTCCACAACAGTATAATAGTGCGAGTAAGGGAAAGAATCAAAAGGATTTGATCTTGTGAAAAGAATCCACTACATCATATGGGAAAATGCAGTGGGACAGAACTGGAAAGTATAGAGTAACAACGATGTCATGTAAGTGTCCAAACGACATAAACGCTTAGGCTAATACCTGTATTGACTTAGGTAATTCCCGTTGGAAAGAGGGATGTGATAATTTTGAGTTATTTATGTAAATGCTTGAACTTGAAGTACACCAAATACAACGAGCCCAGAGGATGCCTCATAGATTGATTGTACCATTGGTCAATCTTCTCTTTTGCGAATGAATGTAAATAATCTTACAACCTTAAATCTTTAACCCGTCCTATCCGTGGATAATTGTTCTTTGATGTCAGCAGATGCTATTTTGAAAATGGTTACAACTAACAAGCAAGTTAATTATTGTGTATAGTCTGAAGCACAAAATAGGTTGCCAAAAATGGAGATGGAATTTATCACTTCTCCAGTTTAGAGTGGATGCCTCAAGCAACTTGGTCAAAATTAACAAAAATTGCATAATCCATAGCCAATGAAGAATGAAGATACTGAGCTACTTAAGCATCGAGTCGAGTAATTTTGGTGAAGCAATTATAGATTTGGTTTCATGTATAACCGAATAAGATAGCTATATATGACCCAACACAACAGTTGAAGTCCAAGAGGGCTGAATGGTTTGATGAATTACTCAAGGTTCAGACCATCCTAAGGTGAAGCCCTAAGTGGATTTGTGAGATTAAGTAAGGAAAATCTAACACCGGAGGGTATTCGCTTTTGGCAGTAAGTTCAAATAAGACATCAATATTTTAAAATATTAAAAGAAAATTATCAAGATTGTATATAGTGATGCAAATAAGGAATCATTGCTATGTCATTATAAAAATATATTAACACAATGTCTGATTGAAATCATGTTAGCATTTATTTGTAATACTAGAAAGAATATTGATTATTTTATTAATCACTTAAAATGTTGATTTATTTATTTATTTTTAACTACTTAAGATACTTGTTCCAAATATAATGTAATTCTCTCCTTTATCCCACTCTCTTGATTAATTCACTTACTTTAGAGGAGGAAGAAACACTCTCTAAACTGGGTAAAAACTTGAGAGGTTCATGTCTTAATCTTAAACAACCTAATATATATCCTTAATTTCATTGACCAAAAACATTCCTATACCTCATGCAGCTAAATCGTCAGCATTAGCATTGCAATTCCCTTGGAATTATTATCCCTCCATGTGGCTTGGACCGGCAATTAGAAGATAGAATACACACAGGTGTTGGGAAGAGCATACTAGTACTGCCAATATTAGTCAACTTAGATAAGATAACATAAGCTAAGGTGGCTTTCGATTTAGCCAATGCTTTAATGAATTTTATTTTCATTTTGAGCTTCCGAAGTTACTGAAATTTTTACAAGTATTCAAATCTATTGCCTGCAATGTTTTATTCTTCCCAAAGAAATTTTCAAAATCCGTTTTTGGCATCAATAAACTTAAGTTTATAAACGCGAAGTGTATAGTTTTGCAAGGAAATGCTGTATTAGTACATGTTTAAACAATTATTAATGCACACACTAAAAATAGGCCCTCGAATTGACGGCCTCAAAGCCTGAGAGTGAGTGTGACTCAGCAAGTAAATAGATGATTGGAGATAAGCTAACTACTAAAGAAAAGGAAGTTGAATACTTACAACCATGTGAGCTTGGAAAATAATCAACGGACTACTAACTCCTGTATATCACTTTCCCCTGTTAAGCAGCTAAATAATTTTGATCAACTTCACATAATTCTTGAAATGCAGCAGCTCTCCTCAGTAGTGCAGAATCCAATATGCAGCTCTTACTGCTTCAGAGTCATGACGCACATATGCTGCAGCAAGCTAATATGCTAATAAGAATAATAAACAATATACTGAAAAAGAATAAAATAAAATAAAATAAAGAACTATCTGCATGGCTGCACGTGGAGCATCACCCCTCTTGTACACCCTTGAATACAAGAATTCGTCCTCTGCTTGGTCTATACATGAAATTTGTTTTTCTTAAAGGAATGACAATGCTCTTTGAATGAACACTGATCATCACTCCCATTCAATCACTGTTTGTTGTCACTAAGGCAGTTGGATTTCCACCTGCACTTTCCTTCTCGTTAACACTTCCATGTTCAATCTGAGAAACAAGGTATTCTGATCAGAAGTGCAAGGGACAAAAATTAACTAGGAAAAGCAGCCACAAGCAAAACTAAAGGATGAAACTTCCCTGCTGTAGTTATATCGAGCTCCCATTTAGTGACCTAAGGCATAGAGAAAGATGGATCATTTTCTTAACACAAGGTCTACACTAGCAAATTTTGAAATCATAAGCAGACAAGAAAACGTTCTCCAAGGATTTTGGTGACTGAAAACTGAAAACCTAGATCATACTGAAGCAATAATTTTTATATTTAGACCAAACAAGTTAGTATCTGGGGCTGATAATAGCTAGGAGAAAGTCACCGTGCCTTTTAAAATGCCTCCTCTTCTCTAATATAAAGATTTCCAAACAAGGGTATTCCAAACATTTTTGTATCTATCCCCTTCCCCCCAAATCATTCTATTTATGTGCCAGTGATGCAAATTATTGTATACTAGCAAGTGAAGTATCAATCAATGATAAAATCTGTAGGGATGTTGGGTACTCATGGCTGCATCAAGGACACAATAGGGATAACATTTAGGTTGCCCATGAGATAATGTTTAGGCTGTAGAGCAAGTCATCTATGGAGTTATGTGCAACTAAATCATATCAAGAAAAATAAGCAAGACTCAAGTTAGATTGACAATTAAAGATCCTTCTTTAAAATTGGCACAAGCATGTTCAAAAATAATTCCATTCCCAATCTAGTGTGACAGCTAATTTAAACATCCTATCGGTTTTTTCTCCTTCTTATGGCAATTCATTATTTCAAGTAAAAGACAATCCCTTACACACACACACACACACACACAAAAAAAAAAAAAAAAAAAGGTAACACTGCATTTGAAACAGAGGAAATCCACTGAAACTGAATAAAAAAGGGAAATCAAATTAAATGGTTGTGTTTGGTAATATTAGCTGGGACAGAAAAGGAGTGATGTTGGTGGAGATTGAAGGAAATTTCAATCCATTTCATTTTCATACAACTTTGGGATGAAAGGAAGTGAAAGGAGGGGAAATTACATAAAATGACCAAAATACCCTTTACAAAAAAGAGGGAAATATTAGATGTAAGGGTGTGTTAGTGATATGATACCAAGAGCTAGACCTTTGCATTATAAGTTTATAAAACAAGAAACAATATGTGATGGGTTAAGGGAGTGTTGTAAATAAATAAAAAAGCTATAAATAATAATAAAATAAGGGAGAAGTCTTGTAAATAAATAAACATAAATTAATAGGTATAAATGATGAATGAGGAGTTACTAAGCTGTTAAAAGATGAAACGACAATGTGTAATATAAAGAGTAAGAAGGGTTGAAGAAAGGCAGAATATTGACTCAGATATTTTTATAATGCTGGGCAAGATGGTCAGTTATCTTTTTTTTTTTTTTTTTTTACTTTTTAGTTAAAAGAATCATATTTTACTTGCATTAGGTATATTTTCCATTGCAATTAGCGTTAACTCCTATCAATTGGTGCCGTTTGTGGGTTTTTTCTTTAAAAAAATACATGATTGAGGATTTCAAAGGGGAGGCACGAGTAGAAGAATTAGAGAAGATTGTGGAAGGAGTGCAAGGCGAAATTAGTGTCATGCAACAGCATCTGCTTACACCAGAAAAAGATAAAAGGAGCATAACTGATCCTTGTATACAATGCAAAAAAGGCTGCAAGAATTGTGGCAAGCGAGTAAATCGGGTGGGTTATTTTCAGGAGAAGTTGTGGATATTAAGATTACATGCAATATTCAGGATTGATCCTAAGAGATGTCCAGCAATGGTGCTTGCAGGAGCAGCCAAGGAGCAAGGCTGAAGACATCAAAGGAACCCTTGACTCAGGAAATTACAAGAGACAAATTAGAAAGTATTGTGGAAATGGAAAAAGAGCCAGGCTTGTTTGATGACATGAAGCAATGATTTCTATCTTTTTAAAAAAGAGGAGTACTTATGAAATATCGAGCATTATCAACAACTTGCCCAGCATTATAAAAATGTCCAAGTCAATATTCTGCCTTTCTCCAACCCTTCTTACTCTTCTTTATATTCCACGCCATCTTTTCATCTTCTACTAGCTCATTAACTCCCCATTCATCATCAACACATCACGCGTCCTTATTTCTTCTTTTACAAACTTGTAATATAAGAGGTCTATCTCTTGGTATCATATCAATATTTGGAGAGTCGATCAATCACAAATAACACCACATCAAACCCCTTAGATTTGGGAAGCCTTGAGACAAAATCCATAGAAACATCTTCCTAAATAGCCTAGGGAAAGAAGACTAATAGGTGAAAGTGTTTGGTTTTTCTGCCTTCGACATATGACACAAAAGGCCACATACTTTTGCACATCTCTCTTCATTCCTAACCAATAAACATTAGCTAAAATCCTCCTATAAGTTCTTGAAAAAAACACATATGCTCCTATTGGGGTTGCATGAAATTCATGCAGAAAAACAGATAACCATTTTGATAAAGGAGGAACAACCAAAACAATGGACTTCTTGGATTTCATGGGCTAGATACCAATATTCATAATACTGCTAAGATGACTCCATTTGAAATTTGTATAGGCGGTTTGCACCTACTTTGACTTCTTTCATTAATTGAGAAATTGCTAATGAAGCTTTGCGGGCTGCTTTACATGCTCGAGATGCGATATTGCAGCAATTGAAGCGTAATTTACAACATGCCCAAGCTCTCAATTGCAAACATGCAAATAAGCATCAGCACTTTGTGGAGTTCTCTGTGCGTGATTGGGTATTTCTCCAAGGTACTTTGGGCCATTTCAAGCAGTTGAGAGAGTCAAAAGTGTTGCATACAAGCTGAAACTACCCGAAGGATGCTGAATGCATCCAGTTTTTCATGTTTCAATCCCCAAGAGGTCAGTGCTATCTTCCTTGTTTTTTCAGAGTTGCCATTAGATGCTTTACTAGAGGCTGAACCAATAGAGAAACTTCCGGTTGTAATTCTTGCCATCAACTCCAACTGAATGGCAATAAAGAAATCCCTTAAGCATTGGTACAATGGCAAGGCCAATCTCCTGATGAAGCTACCTGGATGGATAAGGTTTCTTTTAAACTTCAATTTCCTACTTTTGTCTTTGAGGACTAGGACACTCTTAATGGGGGAGGTATTGATATGATACCAAGAGTTAAACCTCCTATATTACAAGTTTATAAAAGAAGAAATAACAAATAAGGATGTGTAATGAGTTAAAGATGTGTTGTAAATAAATGAAAAAAGCTGTAAATAATTTAGAAAAAAAAAAGGAGAAGTGTTGTAATAAATTAACATAAATAAATAGGTGTTGATGATAAATGAGGAGTCAATGAGTTGATAGAAGATGAAAAGACAATGTGGAATATAAAGAAGAGTAGAAAGGGTTGAAGAAAGTTAGAATATTGACTTGGACTTTTTTATAATGCTGAGCAAGTTGCCCAGGTATCATTTTTTTTTTTTTTTTTTTTCACTTTCTAGTTAAAAGAATCATATTTTACTTGCATTCTGCTTATTTTCCATTGTAATTAACGTTGATTCCTATCAATTAGTCTATCTGCTATTATGTTTTCTTTCTTTTCATTTCAATTGTGCTTACCAAACATAAGAAATGGAAATGTTTCCGCTTGTTTCTCTCCATTTCCACCTTTCACATCCAAACATGAGACAAAAGTCCATTTCCTTTAATTTCCTTCCTTTTCATTTCATTTCTGCAAATTTCTATTTCCAAAAAGTTTGCCAAACACAGTGTAAAAGAGAAATCTTTTAAATCCCCCTGTTAATTCCTTTTCTATTTTACTCTTTTGAAAAGATATACCCCCTTCCTGAGAAATTGAATCCTAGTCTTTTATGTTTTCAATTGAACCAGAATCTAAGTGACCCAAAGAAAGCATTCATATTGAAACTCCATTTTCACATAATCCTCACTCTGCAAATCACCTGCCAAAATAAATACTAGAAAAAAAAAAAAAAAAAAAGGACAAATGAGGAGGGCATTCCATTGTCAACAATTCTATTCTACTGCACTTGTCAACCATACGGCAAGTTGACAAGGGCTTATGATTGAAACCTATTATAATGATCTGTTTCAGTTGGTAAGTTAATCATCACTTGAATATGCAGAAAAGTAGAGCAATATCACAGTAAAACAAAATTTCAAGTTAATTGTTCAGTTGTTTTAATTTCTACTTCAAGCACGGAACAAGATCACTTTTGCAGGACTTCTTCAATAAGTGGGTGTATCAACAGGGATGCAGCAACTTACCCAAAAAACAACGGGATGCTGTACCCTTAAACATGGAAAGTGTAAATGTATGAATAAAAGAAAAAACCAACTATAATGAAAAAACAAAAAACATAAAAATAAGATAAATCTTGAATATTGAGTGAAGAATTTGATTAACAAAATAAAACGCCAGATCTATCAATTTCTGTCCTTTGTGGACATTAATTCTGAGTCTTCCCTCAAAAGATTAAACCTTTTCAGTAGAGTTATCATTATTTATTGCTATCTGACTGAAATATAAATATATATATACATATATATTTAAAGAGGGAAAAAACGCAAAAAACATATTTTCTCTATTTAACATTTCAACAAAGAAGAGCAAACACCACTGTATTATCATGGTCATAAGCTACAATAAAAGTCTAGCATAATTTAAGTCCACAGAAGCAAAACCTTGAACATAAATCCCACCTTTTTGGCACAATCTTGAGCTGACATAATTTCAGAAAATTTGCACATGGGCATTTCTTACTCTACCTACAAATATATATGAGAATTAAGTGTCTTTCGTCATGAAACCTCATATCAGCTATTACTACCTCAAAACTCTTCCTGAAGCTTGATTAGCCAAGACAGCTTTGCCGGATAAATTATTATTAAAAATCATGGAATTGTAAGGTATGGTAAATTTTGGTCTCTACCCATAGATATATAGATAAATGAAGTGGGTCCTAGGAACAAGAAACCAGTCCTGCTAAATTTGCATAGCAACATTATTGGTTCCAGTATGTACCACATTTCACCTTTAAAATTAAGGTTGACTTGCCAAAAAACAATGCACTTTTCCTTCATAAGAATTATTCTCACAAATTTTTAAATTTTGTTTGGGATTAATGAATGGACAGCCATACCAGACTTCTTTTGGGCACAGAAATCAAGATCTATTTAAATTTTGATGCCATGGATTACTGAATTTTTTGAGCAAAATCAAATCTTTTACCTGAATAATAAAACAGTTCCATGCCAATGCCAAGAATGCTGACACCATACTACAAACATATATTGTGTCAACAAGCTCTCACAAAAGGACAGAATAAGAATAAGAGAATGACAAAAAAGAAAAAGAGTGAAAAAAAAAAAAGGTCAAATGAAACATATAATAATTATGTATTACAAAGAACAAAATGTGTACCCCAATGTATCTGAAACGACAGTAATCGGTAAATATGAGTACAACTTCAAGAAAACTAATGTATTCCACATTATATCAAGTGAGTAAGAAAACAGCAAATCCATAGACGTTTGGACCCAAGTATCTTCAAAATAATGGAATACAGTAAATCCAAAATTATAAATAGTGAACAAAAAGTTCGGTGCAAGCAGATATATCATTTATCTTTATTAGCTGTGAATACCTTTTGCTAAGCTAAGATTAGCAAAAAGGCTACACAATTGTCACTGTCCCTCTCTTGCCACCCTTCCTTCCTTGCCGCACACCTCTTTAAACAAAATAGAGAAGTCAATAGCCAGTGAAGCTCTCTAGCCCGTATATGTAACATCTTTTTGGAGATGTTTTCATCAAAATTAAGTTATGTGAAAAATCCCCAGTTTATTACTTAGCAAAACATCAGCATCATAGTTCATGACCCTAATTAATTCCTTACTATAGATGCCTACGTAGCAAAAATTGAAAGTATGCCGGACTAAAAACAGGAATTAAGAAAAACCTGAAGTTTATGCAGCTCATGTGACATTGATGTACAGGCTTCGGTTAATAATTTGGTTTCTTTTTCCAAATGCCTACAGAAAAAAAAAAAAAATTATAAGACATAGAATTAAGTGATAAGCATCTAATCAATGGTAAGTAATCAACGAAGAATGAGCTTTTCTAAAAGCACCTTCAAACAGGAATGGATTTAGTGCAGATGAAGAGGGGAAACCATAGATAGGAATCCAAACTTACTGAGCTCTGACATAGAGGAGAAATTTGACAAGAAAGCAAGTCTATGCCAGGAAAAAAGAAGAAGAAGAAGAAGAAGAGAGAGAGAGAGAGAGAGAAATATTTGACAAGCACTCCTTAATATAAACCTCAACACAAACACTAAAGCATGGATAGCCATTTGTGGGGGGGGGGGGGGGGGGGGGTGGTGGGGTGGGGTGGTGGTGGGGGGTTGGGGTGTGGTTGGGTTTTAAAATTAAACCATGCAATCCATTATGTTTCAATTGGTAAGCTAAATCAGGAGAAAGAATGTGGCCCTACTCAAGACATTGGGTCTGTTTGTTTTGGCTTTTTTTCGACAGATACAGATACTTTTTCAAACTTTTTACTAATAAATTATTTATCAAGAAATAAATATAGATAAAAAAAGTTGACAGTTCTCATCAAAAGATCAAATAGAACAAATATAGATAAAATTTAGATGCAAATCGAATATATTTACACATATCATTTTAAAAAAGATATATATACAGATGAAAAACAGACAATCCAAACAGACCCATTGATACCAGCTTTAAAAAGTTTTCAGTGTGCTTCAATATAAAAGGAAGATGGAAACAAAAATTTTGAGCCAAAGCAAAAATTTATGAGATATTTCAAGGATGAAATCTTAAAACCCACTTCTCGTACTTGATACACTAATAGAATTCAACAACTTGTAGCCATCATTATTTCAGCATGTTTGCACTGCTGAACTGCAGATTATTGAATAAAGAAGAAGCTACATATTCTTTTTTCAATTGTGCCAATTTGCTAAGTTACTCCATCAGCCCTAAACCAATAATCTATTCTTTCAAAGGGGAGGAAAAGACCTATCAAAGCTTCTAATTTCTAAAAAGGTAAATGTCGTATTAGTAACTGAACTTTATTTATTTTTACAATTAACTACTTGAAGTTTAAAAGTGTCATTTTACTCCCTATTAACATTTCATGGTCATTTATAGTAACTGAACTATATAGATAATTGCCAAAATAGATAAATTTTAGATAGGTAACAGCGAAATTAGACAAAGTCACCAAATTGCAAAAATAAATAAAATTCAAGTACCAAAATTAACACTTTAAAATCTCAAGTAGTTAATTGCAAAATTTGGTAAACTCTAAATGCTAAATGCGACAAGTACTCTTTTTAAACATTCTACTGCACTGCATAATCAGGAAAAAGGAAAAAAAAATTACATAAAGGTTATGGAGATGTTATGATCTTAACAAAACAAGTCACTGTCATTCATCATAGGGTAATTTTTAGAACCATCTATGTAAGTCTGCAATATATGTCATAAATGCCACCTAATGAGTACAATTTGATGCACTATACTTACTTCAAAATTTCTCCAGAGTACTTCAGGTCCATCCTGTGGACCATGTTCTTGAATCTTGAACACTACTCTCCAAGTGCTAATCATGCAAGGATAAAAAAATAGCATACATGTTATCATAGAATTTATGATGAGTGGAATAAATTGTTGACATAATATCATCAAAGTTTTATACAAATACACCACTTATGTAGAGACTAATTACACAAATGATTTATATAATTACAACAGATGTACTGTTAGTTGCATAAGACACTTTGTTGGCTTTCTTTGCAAAAGCCAAAAGCATGCTATAACAGATTGCCACAAATTCTACATAACAGATAGAAATCGCTGCTCCATTAGTGCCACATTCTAAGATAATTTTTCACATATCGACAAACATTTACCTCTCCCTCTATTGATCTATCAAGAGCCACAGCACGCTACACAACATGAAAAAGTTTCCTAGAATACCAAGTTCACAAATCAAATACAAAAATTAAATTCCTTTTGTGTTTAATTAAACCTCAATTACTCATAGGGGCAAACCAATAGATTATGAATCAAGAGAAGTAAGAGGATGAAAACTCCCATGTCCTCATTCAATGTTCCTGCTCGAGCTCCCGACAAACAGAACCATTAATTGATGCGTACATAAAGCGGAACCTTGGCAAAGAAGCATAGCCGCGGACACAGAAGAGGGATGGAGAAGTTTCATTGTTACTAAAGACTTGAAACTGTGGAAGCCACCTCTCAAATTTAATAGGGGATGATGCCAACTAGCTAGGGTTTTCAGATGGAATACATAAAGTAGATAAAGCAATCAGCCATCACTTCCAGAATTCATATGATTAATTGAAATTTAAGCCGGACCTAAAAAAATCTTTTGCACCAATAATATATCCAATCAGAGAATAACAATTATTGTAAGACATGAACATACAGAAAATGAAGATGATATGATACAGATTCATGTGCTTCAATCTCTCTCACTCTAACTGAATTCTTATTTGCATGTGAGATTAGAACGTATACTAGAAAGTAAAAAAAAAAAAAAATGGAGGATGGGAAGGACAGAAAAAGAGCAGTGGGCAGTAATAATAAAAGTTTAACAGAAATAATCAAAAACAGGGTACGGAGGAAGGAGAACGGCAATGCAAAATAAAAAAACTAACGAGCCAGTTATAGTGATACCAATTGAGAAATTGACAGAGACTTCACTTCACAATCTACCTGGGGAATGGAGTTAAAGCTTCGAAAAGATTCAAAAGAGAGAGATAAACGGAGAATGGTAGGGGAGAGGGAAATTATTGCAACAAGTCGCCATAGGCTACTTGAACCAAAGTCGTGACCGCTGTAAACCGGTCGCGCACTAAAGTCTAGTACTTTGACAAAAATACCATTTAATAAAAAAAATACCATATCCCTTGGTACTTGGTTAAAAATATAAAATTAGGATGAGAATATTAGATATCGACAACATTACCAGATTATTGAAAAAGTTAGCACTCCTCAACATACCAAATTATGATGACAATATCATATTTGGACAATCATACAAGTCGTCGCTTAAGATACCAAATTTGTATAAGAACACTAAATATTGACAATAATACCAAAGCATTCACAAAATGCCAAAGTAAGACGATAATACCTATTTTAGACAATAATACTAATCATTGCAAAAGTAAATTTTTGCTTGAAGTACTAAATTTGTATGAGAATAACATATTCGAACAATAATGCCAAATCCTTAAAAAAGTTAGTACTCCCTCAAAAACAAAAATTAGGATGAAAATATCATAATTGGATAATTAGAAAAAGTTGATATTTGCTTGAAATACCAAATTTGTATGTGAATACCAGATTCGTGCAAAAGTTAATACTCCTCAAAATACCAAAAATTAGGATGGGATTACCAAATTTGGACAATAATACCAAACCGCTGAAAAACTCAATATTAGCATGAAATACTGAATTTGTATGAGAATAATAGATGTTGACAATAATATCAAAGCATTCACAAAAAACCAAATTAAGACAAGAATACCACATTTGGACAATAATACCAGATTGTTGAATGGAGTATTAAATTTTCACCTAAACACCATATGTTGGTAGTAATATCAAATCATTAAAAAAGTTAGAACTTCTAAAAACACCAAATTAGGACGAGCATACGACATATTGACAATAATACTAGATCATATGAAAAAGTTGGTACTTGATCAAGATACCACTTTGCACGATAATAATAGACATGAGCAATAATACCATATGCTTTAAAAAAGTTAGCACTTGCAAATATTACCAAATTTAGGCAAAAGTACTAGTTTTTAACAATAATACCCTATCATATAAAAGGGTTGCAATCTAATTATCATACCTCAAAGGGTATCCTAATCATAACAGTCTGTCGCATACAATATTAAAACTTTGAAATGACTAACTTAGTCATGCAAAAACTTTGATATCATACACAAGGTGTACATTACACAACAATAGGAGATGCCGGCGAAGTTAAGCAATTTAAGAAGAAAGCGTACATATAGCATTTAATAATTGCTAAACATAACTTCATAACTTAAAGATCAAAGTCTTACAACTCATAAGGGCATACTCTCGTCAAATCTTAAGGAATATTACGACCATTGAGCCTTTTCAAAAGTAAAGCTCTAGTCAAAAGAAAATTCTGATACTACTAATGGAGATTTCTATGGAAGTCTACACCAAAACCTTCTCACAAACTTCTTCCAAAAACTCTCAGTATTCCTTAGTTATTACCTAGGTAAAGGTTCCTTTTGGATAAAGCCATAGGTACTCCTACTGCAACAAAAATCTAAGGGAATATAAGCATATCTAGCTTAGTAAGTAAATTCTCACAAAAACGTACCCATAAATAATCAATCAAGTTATTATTTAAGCATATGAAATGCATCATCCATATAAATGATCAAATACATATGATTAACCAAAAATCATATGCAGAATGGATTTATGCTCTCCATATAAGGGGTTTAGGGATTGTTATTGGCCCATACGACAATCAACTTTTTGTAGATTTTTAGGCTCCTACATGCCAGCATTTTAGTAAACTTTTCGGCTCCTACTAGCCACCACTACTAAACTCCGCTTCCGCACAAAAGTATAGTAGCAAAACTAATGGTACCTAACTTCGTGTCATGCATGAGCAAATTATAGATTAATTCCCAATAGAGTTATTATCCAATTTAAAGGTGATTATCTAAGGACATACAAACATTCCAACATGATATCAAAACCAAATAACAATCAACAATTCAAGTTCCAATATACTTATCTTTCATTTATCAAGCACCATGAAACACATAAATATCCCATGATAAACGCACATACAATTTTCGTTTTTATCTTTTCCTATCTTCTAGTACTTTTAGTCTACAAGCATGAAAAAGCGAGGAAATAAACTCATTCAGCCATTGGGATTTTTCTTAGTTGTAATAGTCTTTGGGGAACAAGGTGTTGTAATTCTCGTCATCTAGACAAAAGAAATACTAAGAATGAGTACTTTATGTAAGTCTTATTCAAATTCTAACTCTATTAATTCTATTTGCAGTAGAATTCTCGGTTACTAAATTTGAACCTTAAAACAGTCATAACTAACTCATTGTAACTTCAAATTTTGCATATGAGTAGTCGATTTTTACCTACTTCGAATGCTCTATCCATTTATAAGGTTATTACAAGAATTTAAGGTCTTTTGGGTCTTCGAATCCCAATGTAAAGATTACGCCTAAATTTACTCTAAAGTTTATTTTGACGCTTTTTTCAAGTTTTACCTAAAGTGGATTTCCTAAGACATGTTTATATTTTAACCCTATACTTAAGCATATTTGGAGCTTAAAAGTAATTCATAACACGTGTATGATCCCATGATGTTGCTTAAAGGAAAAAGAAAAAAAAAATTCTCCTTGTAGTCTTTATAATAAATTCATAAACTTAAGTTTGTAAAAATCAACTTTGAAGACTTGTAAGGAACTTTTATTTCCTAGTACTTATAAATAGGTGACTTGAGCTTAAAATAAAGTGTCACATTGTATTTTATTCCTTATAAACCTTGTTTGAATTTTTAGTGAAACTCATTTGCCCAAAATATTGGTTTTTCATTTTTTTTAAGAAGGAATTTTTTTTTTTACCCAATGAAATTGAAAGAAGGAATTTCAATTCCTAAAAATTTCAAAATATTACACTTATGTCTCGGTATCCTTGAGAAAATTAAGATATTGATTTTCTTTCCAAATTTTTCTTTTATACAAAGATCTCTTAGGTTTTTGAAACTAAGTTTTAGAAAATATTTTTCATAACAATGAATTGTCAACATTAAAAATTTAAGGATTCATTTTACCATTATGGCAACATCACTATGAGCACTTATATTCATAAACATAAACTAAACTTATGGATCATCTTATTATCAAGGTGACCTTAAAATAAAAAGATGACATGGTGCAAAATACAAATATCAGTGAAAATCAAAATAAAAACATAGGAGTCTTAGCTTATGATCAGGACCCCTCGGGATTTGAAATAATCCAGTCACCATGCATAATAAAAAAAAAATCAAAGCAAGATTAAATGAAAAAAATGGGAGTCGTAGATTTTTTTTTTTGTCAAGGCTCCTTAAGACTTGAAATATTTCAATCTCATTCGGACTTGATGATGAACCAATCTAAGACTAGAAGTTGACTAGTCTTATTATGACTTAAAATGACCAAGTCTAAAGCATATAAATAAATTACTTGAAGTAAAGAATATGAATAAATAAGTTAGACTAGTTAGCAATATTCTCTAAAGATTATAAATATCTACATATACATATTTATATATAGAAAGTCATGTTAGTAAGCAAGAATAAATGAACATAACACAGACATAAACATAACATTATGTGACATGACTCAATATGTTGTCTCGCAATTCTATTTCCTAGTTTCATGCGTCATGGGGATTTTTTATGGAAATTTTCAAAGACATACACATACACATGTCACATAACATAATATATGGAGAGTATTTAGTATATTTACCTAAATAAAAGATGAAAGAAAAATTGAGGGAGGATGGAGGGTAGGCTTGCTTGAATGACATAAGAAAGGGGAGAGGAGGTTTTGAGAGAGTTTTGGGAGGAAGAAAGATTGTAAAGTATAGGAAAAATGAAGAAGGAATGTGTATTTATCAATGAAAAAGTAAAGGAATTAAAGATGGAAAAGCAATTGAAAAAGAAAAATAAAAATAAAAGAGACTGGGGGAGAGGGGGGTGTCGACCATGAAGAGAGAAGGGGAGAGAGAGAAAAAAATTAATTAAAGAAAAAAAGATTTAAAAAGTGTAATAAAGTATGATGATTAAATATGTGTAAAAGTAGGTTATGTAAGATGAAAGAGTATAAGAAAAAGATGATTAACATGAATAGTAATTTAATAGTAGAAAAGACTAATTGTTTACCGATAAAAAGTAAAATATGCATATAAATGCTATAACTGACATTTTTAAGAGCCAATAAAATTTTATATGATATTATATGGATGATTTAATATTATAGTATAGATTGTTTTTCGAAATATTTTTCCTTGATTTGCATGTTGGTGAGAGGATATAGAAATTGATATTGAAAAGCTCGAAACAGTTGAAATTAAAAAAAAAAATCGTCATTTTAGGGTGCATACCTTATATTTGGCTTATGTTTTGGATTCTTTCTATTTTTCTAATTCATTTAATATTTTAGGATTTTAAAAACTGTCTGATTGAATCTAGGATTTAGAGCTAACTTGTTTTGACTTTAAGGTTTCGGTTTCTATATAATTCTACGGTTCCACTTATAACATTATCGTAAATTATAAAGGCTTACAACCTACCCCCCTTAAAAAAAGTTTTTCCCTCAAAACTTGACTAATATACTTGATTACTCAAACAAGGTTGGGTATCTACATCGTATCTCGTCATCAGCTTAGCAGGTTGCTTCTTCTTGTATATGGTTCATTCACAAAACTTTGACATATTTGATCTCTTTATTTCAAAGCTTTTGGACTTTTTGTTCTAAGATTTGAACCAGGTGCTCCTCAAAAGTGATGTTCTCTTTTAGTTGTACTGGTTCTATTTCCATAATCCAGTCGAGATTAGGCACATGCTTCCGCAAAACTAATAAGTGAAACATGTTATGTATGCTAGATAGGTAGGGTGGCAACACCAAACCATAGGCAAGATCTCTAACCTAATCATGAGCTTTTCTACATCATCCCAAAACAAGGGTAATCGACATCTTCATCCATAAAGGGTTTCATAAGGCGGCATCTGGATAGTGGAGTGGTAACTGTTATTGTAGGCGAATTCCACCTAGGGCAGATGAGTGTCCTAACTTCCTTTAAACTCCATGACACATGCATGTAGCATGTCCTCCAAAGTCTACATAGGTCTTTCAGATTGTCTATCTATTTAAGGGTGATAGGCAGTGTTAAAGTTCAACTTGGTATCCAGACACTTATATAGGCTATTCCAAAACTTTGACATGAATCATGGGTTTCTATCCGATATGATACTTACTAGTACTCCATATAGTCGTACGATCTCCTTTAGATAGATCTTTGCCAGCTTGTCTAGCAAATACATCAAGTTGATTGGCAAGAAGTGTGTATACTCGGTCAATCGATCCATTATGACTGTCACACCCCCACAAGGTACCCTAGTAGTAACTATACATCACATAACCAACTAAGGCCTCTAGGAAGTTACATGAATACTATATAACTAGCATGCCCTCGTGGTATGGATAGATATAACAGGATCGAAGGTTGTTTAGAACAAAAAAAAAAAAAAAAAGATATTGCATATATATAAGCCATAAACAACACATAACTTTATAAAAATCTAAGGTCATCACAGAAGCTTGCAACTTTGCCCTCAAAGGCATCATCAAAATACTTCTAACAAAAGAACTAAGAGGATTACACAAAATAACTTATATTATTACAAACATTAAACTCTTTGTCTCTATTACATAACTAAGGTCTTCCTTCAAAATCATAAATGCATAAGCTTCACATCCTATTCTACTCCTAAACTTGGTCTCTTGTCTAGGTCTTCTTGCTTAAATTGTAGTAAAACAATAGTCCGAAGGAGAGTAAGTACAAAAAGCTCAGTGAATAATAGAATCTTAACACAAGTCATTAGCATCAACAATGTTTGTCTAACAATCTTATGCAATGTATCAATAAATCATATGTAAAAGACATGACTTGGATAACCAAAATCCAAATTGTAAACCCTACAAATTAGCTGTAAACCTCACAAATTTATGTTGTTAATTCAAGTAACATGTTGATGTAAATGAATGCTCAATGAGATTCTTTTTGTCTTTTAAATATACTAAAAACGAGATTTCATGTGTGATAGTTTCCTTATTGTATTGAAACATCACTCTAAGAGATCTTTTGTACGTGAATGCCCAAGGACCACTTGCAAACTCTAACCTTTGTAGCATGACTTGGAGCGTTTCACTTAAAAATCATAACTCACAAACTAAACAACTTAAGCTCCTCTCAAACACCTTAATTGATCTAGTTTAGAAAAGTTCTACAAGTTAGAAGTAAGCTAGGAATTAGTAGGAGCCACATGTCTAGACAAGGAGATGCCACATGGAGCGCTTATGTGATGACACATGGTGCAACACATGAGTGCCACATGGATGAACCTTGAAGCAACACTTGTCAAGCTTGGAATGCACCAAATGTCAAGCTAAGGATCCACCATGTTTCAATACCCTAAACAACTACATGTCATCTCAATAAAGCTTAAGGAAACTAGCTAAAACCTTGTAGACTTTTGAAGTCCCAATGTATTATCCTTTAACAAATCTAGAAGAACACAATTATAGTCTAAAGCTTACCCTTGGATGTGTAGCTCACCATGGAGATGCATGGGTTCACACTTGAAAAACAATAGACAAACCTTCCATCACATACATCTATAACCGTAGACATCAAGGAGGATGAATTGATCACATGGAAATCACATCACCTTATCACCTACATCATGACTAAGCTACTTGACATGGAGTGTTCACATTTCAACTTATCAAGCTTGTCTCCTACCTTCATGGAAGCCATGTCTAAATTTAGTAAATGGAATCTTTAAAACAATCATGTTGCTGCAACCCATCATGAGCTCTAGCTCCTGTAGCTCACCATTAAAACTTTAGGGACAAGACTACTCTTGAATCTAAATGCACATGTGTGGCAACCACAAGCATAAATCTAAGGAAGAAACATCTCATGTGCAGTTAGGACTTCCAAACAATAGGACAAGTACGCCCTTAGCCACTTGCATCGACCGCCCATGATTTCAAAAGCCCCACCAACCACTTCATGATCTTTAGAGCTCTATAAAAACAAGACAAGTCAATATGGTCCTAATCTTTGTCCTAAGCCTTGCGCATAAGCCACAAGAAACCAAGGCAAAGCAAGACAAAACAAAAAGGTCTCTAGCATCATGACAAGCTTCCATATGCCTTACCCCATACAACACCCTACGCACATGTCAACTAGCCACAACACAAAACGCATCAACATTGCATCACCTTATGCGCACAAGAACATCAACCAAACAACACCACACGCATCAACCAAGCATCACCCCACACGCATAAGGACATCAACCAAGCAACACCACACCTACACAAGGCCACATACCCCACACACACGATAACAAGTTAGGAACAAGAGGAGCACAAACCTACCCTAGGACCATTACGTGCGTGAGCTTTTCAAGGAAGGGTAAGACTTGGTTTAGTTTAAATTTTGAGATCAAAATCATTAAACTAACACAACTTATATCCTTAATTAGGGTTCGGCAATCTAAGGAGTGATGTAAAACCTTAAGTCTCTTTTGAACTTAAGTTGCTATCTAGCTTGCAACACTTGTTATATGTGCATAGATATGGTCTATATACATGGTTCATCTGCAAGTACATCAACAAGTTACACGACCATACCTATTTTAATAAAGAAATATAGCTCATGACTTGATTAAAATGAATATTCAACAAGCTATTCTATGTATGAAAATCGATCCTAAGTCTTATCAAGTTTGAGCATGAGACTAAGTGAGAGTTATATTTGTATACATAAAATCTCAACATCAAGCCATAATTGATATTCGCGTATAGTCTATTATAATAAACCAATCTTTTAAGAACATGAATGGTGATGGATAGTTGCATGAAGAAAGATGGAGTGTCCTTTTCTCATAAGTGATTTCATGTGATACAAGTTGCTTAAGAACTTAAACTTAAAACATGCGCCTAGCCTATATGATCGATACCAAATAAAACTTTCATGTGAGTTTAGGAGGAATTGGTATTAAGCCCTTAAACTTGAAATTGGACTTACCTCCTAGATAAAGAAAATGTGGTAAAGGCTAAGCAAAACGTGGAATGACAACTACATAAACAAAGGAATGGAGCAACTAGAGTAATATAAAACAACTTGCTTTATGAACCAATGTAACTTCTTAGGAAAAACGGTGAAAAACGTGCATCTTATTAGCTATAGGGTTGGAGATCTAAAAATTAGACGAAACGAGCTTTCCAATGCCTATTCATTTGTAGAAATCCGATTTGAGATGAGGAAGTTATGATAAAAACAAGAATTCGCTGTATCTTTGAGAATCCGAACCTATGCGGGACAAATTGACTAATGTAACTTGTTTAAATTCTCTGAATTATGTAAGATATAGATAGTGGACTTCGAAAGCTTCGAAATGACTACTCATACGCTAAAAACAGACAAGAAACGAACAAATGACAGCAAAAACAATAGAACTACAAAATTCATGTCATAATACTGCTATGTTTAGTATTCAATCTATGACAAATTATGACAACAAATGTTCTTACTATGTCACTAGGATCTTCAGAATCATCTTTGAACTTTTCTATCGATTACTACGATGATTAAGGAAATGGACAGGTAAGTAACTCAGATCTATCACGTTGTTTGTGCTTGCAACAGTAGCAGCACTTGAATATGTGTAAACTCCTAATTTTTAGGATAATTTCAAGCTTAAACCTAAACCGGAAAGTTAGCCGGAAACCTTAAGTCAACAAATCTCTAGGAAACCAGCAGTTTAGATCCGGCAACCCCGTGTTCTTAAACCAAGAAGTCGAAATATGAGTGAGAGTGTAGATTGTTCGTAATAATATTAGGATGCTTAAAATATCAGATTAGTGAATTTTCGACCTATTTCGAACCCGATTGGATACAGACTTTGAAAAGCATGTCCCGAGGCTCAAGATAAAAAAAAATATTTATTAGTACCGTTAGACTCGTAATTTCATAAATTTCCAAATATATCAGTTATATAATTTTTCAGATTATTATCGTATTTTCATACTACCGGTAATTTAATTGTCTAATCTACTTTTTGATTTCTAATCATACTATTCACAAGTACAACCACCCATACCCTTCTTACATCCTTACAACCTATTCTTACAATATTACATTATTTTCCTTATATTTACTTTTCCAATATATTTTATTACTTAAAGTACTTTTAAATTTGAATTTGTTACAAAAAAAAAAAAAAAAACACACACACACCACACACACACACACACCACACATATATCTCTCTCTCTTGTAAGAACCGGCGTCCACACCCCCCCCCCCCCCCCCCCCCCCCCCCCCCCCCCCACACACACACACACACACACACACACACAATGCTCTCTCTCAATTTATTTTATTTTATTCCTTCTTTTATTCTACACAAACCCTAATCTATTCTTCTATAAATACCCCTTTATACCAACTTCGTTTCACTTTCTCACTTTTTAACAAAACAAAACTCTTGCAATTTTTTTCTCTCCTCTCCTCCTCACCTCTTTTTGCCGTGACACACCCATACACACACACACACACACACACACACACACACACACAACACATACACACACACACATTTTTCTTCTTCAAGTTTTCTTGTTCCAAATCATTAATAGGTAATAGATCTACACCTTATCACAATAAAACATGTAATGGCAAGATCCCACATGTGTGATCCCACTCAAAATCCCCATGAGCTTTATGCTAGGGATGTGAAAACACTTAAACATGAGATTCTTGCCATCACAATGTTGTGAATCTTGTTATTTAAGTTGTTTTGCTATTATTTTGCTTTATTATTGTTTTATGTTGTTATTGTTGATGTTTTGTGCATATATTCATTATTTAACCTTATCTACATAATGATCATAGTGCATTTGCATTTATGACTTGCATAATAAACTAGATCTAGTTGTTTTGAGTACATAAATGCCTTAGATTTTTTTTTTTTTATATAAATAAAGTATTTGTAGTAGCTTAATAATAGTGGGAAGATGTTAGAAAGTCTAAGATCTATTTTAGTTTCAACAAAAATGGTTTTTGGAAATTCGGATCTAAAAAGAACCTTATTTAGAAAAGCTACTTTCCAACTTCAAAATGAGTATTTTACATTAAATATGAAGGGCTTGGGGAATAGGTAATATAAAGGAATGGTCTTGATGAGTAAAGCCTAGATCTACTAAGAGATATTTTCAAAACAAGAAAAGTTTACAAAAGTTATGATAGCATTATGTTTCAACCCCAACAACAAACTTAAAATTCGTAATAAGGAAAGCTTGATATATGAACACTTATTTTTCAACCCCAAAACAAAAGTTTTATTAAAGAAATGGAAGCCTTAAGGGGTAGGTATGATTAGGAATTAATTTTAGAAAGATTAAATGAGATTTACACAAGAAACAATCTCAAATATAAATTTCAAAATTCGGATTCAAAAATGACCTCTATTTAAACACTTATTTCTAAATGCCAAAATAAGGATTTTAATGAAAAAATAGAATCCTAAGGAATACATGTAATAAAGACCTAATTTTGACAAGGATAAATGGAATTTATCAAAGTATAGTCCTAAAACAAGGAAAGGTTTCAAAGTATAGATTTTCATTCCTTAAAATTTTGTAAAATTCGTAAGTAGGTAAATCCCTTATTTAAATATCTATTTTCCAACTCTAAAATGAAGAATTTGATTAAAATAATGAAGGTGTTAGGCATATTGGTCATTAAGATTGAGTTTTGATAAAACCAAGTGTGATTTTTGCTAGGAATAAAACTAGTTTTCTTAAATCTAGTAATTTCAAAAGTTTTACAAAGCAAAAGTTTTCTAAAAGAAATCTTAATATCAAATATCATTGAGGATATACATATAGATAGCTCATCTCATGACATTCATGATAATAATTTGTAGGTATTGCATGTACATATAATGCACTTAGTAGAAACAAAGCTAGGAAAATATTATCTTGCACATTCCATAAAGCATTATCTAAGTACATGAAGAAATAGATTGACCAACACCAATGAATCATGCATGACATTGATATATTTATGTATATAAAAGAGTCTTTCAAGATATAATGATAGCTAAGTATCTAACAAAGCTCTGGAATGATGCTTGGATTGAAATTAGAAATTGATTTGTGGGTTGGAAATCTTGTATAGCATCATGTACCCTACTATTCATGGACTAAATGACCTTATTTGATGGAAATAACTTTAGAAATAGATAGCTCTCGTCGAATAGGTAGAAATCAGTACATAATATGCGAAATTCCGAGTTAAAATGACCAAGTTATAGCCTTTTTAAGTTGGAATTTTCTCTTAGATGAACTTTGACGAACTTGTTAGAATAGAATTTATGAATTTATTCAAACTTCATAGAAATACTCATTGGATTATTTCTTTTGATTAGGAGACTTGGGAGACGGACTAAACCTTCCCGATGATTATTACGATTAAGTGGATTTTCGCGCCATGGCAAAGTGAATTCACTATCTTTAAATTACATGCTCTTGATTGTGCTTATAATAATAGTGGCATTAGAAGTAGGATAAGATAAAATTGAAATATGGATGTGAATTTTGTTTAATTGAATTGATGATAAGAATATCGAAATGGGAATTGTTGTAAATATTTGTATGATTAGTATAGAATTGAAGTGTCTGAAATATCTATGATCGCCTATAATTCACTTAAATAATATGCCATGATCTTGTAATTAAATTAACCATGCATACCATATATTGAGTCACATTACATTTGTTATTATACCTTTGTGGGAAGAAGGCATAATAGCTAGGCAACGAGTGGGCCTGAAAACTCGAATGTTGGCATGGAATGGCCTGAATTAAAATGGAAGTGGAGTAGGCACTTGAATCAACTACATAAATAATGAATGGGTGGGCACCTGAATTAACCACTATATAAATGAGAAAAAAATTGAAATCTATGGTCGTATAGGCTTGAAACACCTAACCTCGAATTGAAGGCGTAAATCCATTCAACATAGGACTCCCGGAAAGTCTTATGTATTGTATGCTCACGTGCTTGTGCATTTCATATGATTGTCTAATATAACTTGTTTACCCTATTGTTTGATGAAGTGTTTAATTTGGAAGTGAAACTCACTAAGCTCGTAAGCTTATCCGCCTATAGTTTCCTTTTGCAGTACGATTATTTAAGGCTATCTCTAAGAGGCCACTTTCTGCAGGTATATCTTTTGGAATTTAAGAAGCTTTTTGAAGAAGTCAGGACTTAGATGTTAGGCATAGACTTCTAGTTAAATCTCCTTAATCTTATTTATATGTTTTTGTAACAGACTTTTGCGGACCTAAGGACTCTTAATATTTTGACGGGGGTATGCCCCTTAGATCTTTGTAATAGATTAATCTGGTTAAAATTGTTATGATTTAAATTCTTATCGCTATGTATGTCTTTTTAAGCTATTTTGATTCAAAGTAAGGTCCCCTACATGGTGAACGTAAGCCTTATACCTGGTGTCTAAACTCACAGGATGACTAAGGATGTCATACTTGAGTTTAAATATCAAATGTAGCGGACTGTCGTGTATAGGGTACCTTTGGGGTGTGACAATATGTGATAAAGAAGATTAGAAAATGTTGTTTGTTTTAGATTTAGGTTTAATATGTTTTGATTGGTGCTTGTATGAATTATGAAACTGTATCTTATATTCAGAGATAAGAACAATGATTGTTAATGATCAAGGTGAATTGTATGAGAGTGGTTGTCTATTATTATTTGATCGCCAATAAACAGATTAATAAATATTTGATTCAGTAACAAATGGACATGCATTGTATCCTTGCATTCTCGCATTCAAGCGTGATTACCTGCTACGTAATAGCATTTCAGATCTCTGGTAACGTGCCTGGTTTTCTAGATGACATTTTCCTAATTCTCATAGGAGTACCTTTGTTCCGATTGATTCCACGAGAACTAAGTGGCGATCGAAGGAATACCGCCTGTGGTATCAACAAGAAATGACTTTTACTTAATAGTGTTTCTAAGTTCCAAGATTATGAAATAACAACATTTTTTAATCATTTTATGGTACCTTATTGTCTTGGTTCTTAGATTCTCATGGGTGTGGCAAGTTACTTATGGTATGATTCCTTTAACCTGAATGAGAGGGTATAAATCTCTATCCTAGTCATATTTCGGTTGTTTGAACCTGTATTTGTTCATACGTATTATTGTTGCATTGCATATGTTTAGTTAATCTACTTGTTTGATATAGGTGATATGTGATATCATTTGGTTATCTCACTGAGCCGTAGTATAGCTCACACTCTCATAGATTTTTTAGGATACGTCTGAGGCCTTAGCTTATCCTATCAAGGAGCTTTTCTTTGGTAGGAGTCAAGATTTAGTAATAAGAGCAATGGAGTCTTGAATAAATCTTATGTCATCTAAACACGACAATATCAGTTTGTAATATGTAAAAAATAAACAGTATAGTACAATGTTTACTTCTGAATTTATATCTTACATATATACATTTTCTCTCATCAACAGCAATTAAAAGATCCTGTTGCTTGTCATAATCCATAATGGTTGGTTGCATTCATGTACTTGTGAATCTCTCTGATGGCCTAAAAACGATGTTTTTACAAAATTCTATGGCATCAGTTTGTTTCTCAAATACATGATTCAACCAAGGTACCCATCGGGGCGTGACAAATCTTGCCCTCCGTAAGGGTTTAAGGATTAGCTTAGGTAATTCATGTTGAGGAGAAACTAAGAACTAAGGAAGTAGAAAACTTTCTTAACTCATTGTTATTTACATATATATATATTAACAAAATAACCTCAACTTCACCATAGAAAGAACTAAAGAAGGAGGATTTCTTTTGAAACTCACTTGTTATTTATATATATTATTGACATAACCTCCTCTTCACCTTATAATCTTGGAAACTCCTTAAGTATTAATATCTAAAGTCGACTCCAACACGAGCTACGTCCTTTAGTGCCTGCTTAGTTCCCGTAAATCTGACAACCTTATGATAACCTTAACCAGATTCGCTAGACTCATCAAGCATTATCACAAAATTAGAATATTAATACTTGACATGAATACTATGCTAATACAATTATGATGTCATGTAATGCATGCCAACTTAAGTTTAAGGGTCCAATAAGCTTTATTTCCTTTTATTTAGTGGTCACTCTAATTTTAGATAATCATTAGTTTAAGCTACATAATCATTATCAAGCAAGTAATAATCACTTTGAATATTAAAAGTTGTGATTCATATAGGTCCACACATCCCTCACCACATGTCGTATGGAACGGCTTATGAAACATACAAAGAAACATGGGCCACCATACCCTACACCATGCCCCTGCCATGCCCTGTATGAAGGGGTATATCCAACCATACATGGATACAGGGGCTACCACGTCCCTTGCCACACCTCGTAGAGAGGGCGTAGCCACCCAAAATGGCATACAAAATGTGCCATGCCCTGTACGAAGATGCCAGCAAACACACTTCCAAACTTCACAATTTTTACGCATTTCAACCAACTTTAAAGGGCTTATAACAATCAAATACACTCGAACATCAACATACAAGACTAATATTCATCTCTTTCACCTTCATAATTCCTTAGAACTTTCCAACATCACATCAACTCCACAACCAACCATCCATAGCCCATATCATCCATGTTTAAGAACTTTAAACCATAACTCTATAACTCTACTACACAAAACTACCAACAAAACTCATAACAACCTTACACATATCAACAACTAACAAGAATAATTAAATTACATTATATACAAAAATTAACGAGGTGAAAAAATAAAATTGACATACCTATTTATATCTTGACATGATGATAGAAGATTAACTTGAGTTTCTTGTTGATTTGATCTGTAAAGAAAAAAAATTGATATTATCCTTACATAAGCAAACAATTTGTCAACTTTTAAGGCATTTGAAAGTTTAGTGTGCGTGTGATTGTATGATAATTATGTTGGGGTTAAAGGTTTAAATTTACAGAAATTTGAGCTTGATTTATGTATTAAAATGGCATGGTTTAATGCACAAATTGACTTCTACACATATGAAAAATTAAAATCAATAATCACTTGAGATCAATACAAAGTTAGTAAATTTGGTTCGTAGATTCTATTTAATTAGGAAATTTCTTATAAAATCTATATTGATATTCTTTATAGCTTAGAAGTTAAGTTTTTGAAAATCAAGTTTCAAAAAGAATCTGTAAGCAAAATTTAATTAATAGACAACTTAAAATGACTCAATTACAAAATTTAAGTTTCTATTCTTACTTGGACTAATTTATAAAAGCTATTATAATAGAGTTCATTCAAAACACCATTCAACCAAATTATAATATAACCTCATTGATTTAATCTATTCTTTAAATCTATTCATAGAAAAAACTTACGAGTTACAACGACCCATAGGGCATCATATCCAGCCAATGTTCTTGGTAGACCACATATAAAGTCCATTGTGATATGATCCCATTTCCATTCAGGTATGGTCAATGGCTTGAGTAATCCTCCTAGTCTTTGGTGTGCAACTTTCACTTGTTCACATACTGAGTACTTCATTACGTAGTCAGCTATATCCTTCATATCATTCCACCAATAGTGGTTCTTAAGGTCTTGGTACATCTTGATCCTTTTAGGATACATAGTATAACCAGAGTTGTGAGCTTTACTCATTATCTCCTTCCGCATTTCGGTGTCGTCTGATACACATAGTCTCCCTTTAATTCATACCATATCTTCTTCATCTATTGTGATTCCCTTCTTGCACTTCTCGTTTTATCTTTTGTATGATGTTGTCGTAGTGTTTGGCTTCTTTGATCCCTTCAATTAGAGTCAGTTCCATCACCAAGTTGGATATTAACATCTCTACATCATGGTCTACGAACTCGATGTTCAACCTCTCAAAATCTCTTATTAACTTCCATTGACCAGTAAGCAAAGTGGCAACCTCAGCGTGATTCTTATAACTCAGGGCACCATGACTACATTCACTTTCCTTGAACAATAGTTGATTCTAAGGTCATAGTCTTTGATTAGCTCCAACTATCTCCTTTTGTGTAAATAGATACTTGAGGCTTTTGTGATATGTGTATATTTCACATCTTTGTCTATAGAGATAATGCCTCCATAAATTAAGTGCGAAAATGACGGCGGCAAACTCAAGGTCATGTGTGGGATAGTTTAGCTTGTGTGGTCTAAACTATGATGACATGTAAACCCCCGAGAATTTTCATTATGAATAAACCTTTATAACATTGGCGAAGAGGGTACCATAGTGATCCCTTATAGATATAAGACCTTACAAACATTAGATAGTGACTTGGAAAGGTACTAGGACCCTAAAAACCATTTGATAAGACTTAGGACCAGAACAAAGGCAGTATCAACATCATGAAATATGAACCAAAACCCTAAAGACAAGCTCAATAATAATATTATAAGGTTTTAAGACTGAAAACCCAATTTTAAAATCTAGACTGTAATCGTGTGGCTCAAATCCTAGTAAATTGTCTATCGCATAATCATCACACCCTAAAAAAATCAGCGCCAAGAATTATCTATAGTAAATTAATAACATCATATAGAATAAATGCTTATGTCTTTAATTCATAAGTAAATTTGTCCTCTGGTTCATAAATATTTGACGGATAATAAAACCATTTGTCATATACGTTGTAGACACTAAAAATATTACACTAAGAAAAATAAAGACTCATTTTACCCATCTAAAACTATCAACCCAAGTGGCAAAATTCAAAATTCCTATCTCTTATCAAATTTATCAATTGCCATTCACGAGTATAAAGTACCATGGCGAAGCCATCATGTCTCTTTTAAATCATTCTTTAGCCACCTTCATCATGCACAAGTACCAATCTAGTACCATTCACATTAAAGCTAGGAATTTGTATAATCTTTCTCCCTAAATTTGAAAATCTTACTTTAAGCAACGATCAAGTCTCTTCTCCCTCTAAATAATTAAAACTCCTCAAACAACCAATATCAATTTCTTTCTCCCTCCTGTCTCTTTTCCTTGGTTCTCTCTCTCTCCCCTCTCCTTCCTCCTCCCCTCCCCCTCTAGCCCTCTCTTGCTCCCTCCTCTTTTCATGTCTCTCTCTTCCCCTCTTTTCTTATTACCTTCTTTCCTTTTTTCAACTAACAACAAACCACACCTTTTTCAAACACAAGTACCACTTTTTCTAAACAAGAAACAAAGGAAAAAGGGATGAATTGGATATAGGAAAGTTAACCAACTACTCAAGCACAAAGGTAAGCCAAGGTAACATTGAAAGCTTTCAACTTTTAAGTTGATTTTACTAGTTATACTAAAGATCCCTCCTTTATGTCTTTATAGGGTTGGATCTATACTCAAGGGAGGGGAGTGATACTCCATCACTCCTCAAAATCCAAGGTAAGCATCAAAACTTTACTCTAGGTAGCTTATATAATTTGAAAAGTGAAAGAAATATGAGCAATGAGAATGTTAGGGTTCATTTTTCCCTTGTTATCACCAAAAAGAGGTCAAAATTCATTACAAACTAGCATATTTAGGTATCACAAACCAAGTTATGGTCGGATATCTTCTTTATAGAGCTAAAAATGTCAATCTTTCTTACTCAAAATCATCTCAATAACTTGTATAAGCATTTAGGGGACTTAGAACAACAAAACCTACCTATACCCCACTTTATGGTTCGTGATTCTAAAGGGATCCTAGAGATCTGAATTTCTTCTTGTTATTTTCTCATTTCTTTCGTGAGTTATATTTAATATAAAATGATGTTTTCTAACTTCCATCTGCCTAAAAATGTTGTATAAACATTTAGGGGGCTTAAAACAACAAAAATGCACCCTTAGGAACTTCATTAAAGCCATGGTTCTATAGGGTCCCATGTGATCCGAATTTCAAATTTACTTTCCTTACCTTATTTGTCGGTTAAATTAAGTAAAAATGATATTTTTTTTATATAACTTGCTTATCCCTAAACAATAGGAGGAGTAGAAGGTCATATTGGCACCATAATGTGAATTCAACACTTGGAAAATTTATAATACAATCATGCTTTGTTCTTCAAGGGAATCACGGTTGGAATAAGAAATAAAAAGAAAATTTGTTTTGCTAATTTTGCTAAAATTGTTATTAACTTGTCATCATCAAATATAAGAGGATTATTATGGGGAAATGAGAAAGGAAATAAAAGAGCATAAGTGGGCTTATAATGATTAAACATGGAGTTAAGAATTGAATTATTTATTGAACGATCCTACTTAGGTTTAGTTCCCATTAACTTGGCTCCAAAATGGGCTGAGGGATCAACAAAAGAAAATGAATACAAGACATGGGCCGTTACTTACGTAAATTTCAGACCTAGTATGATTCTAAGGTGATTAATGATTGAAATATTACTCTTGGTGATCTAAAGGCCCATATTTACTTAGAAATTATTCCTAAGAAAAGATCAAAGCAAAGTTGTAATAAGCCATAAACCATTATTTTAGAATCAAGAAAGGAAAAATGAATGCAAAACTTTGAAGTGGGCAACTTTGACCCAAGAAAGGAATAAAATAATAAAATGAAGGCTTTTGTGTTTTAGGAATTAAAAGGCCCATAAAGTGGCAAAACATGGATAAACAGAAATTAAACAAGTACTGGAGCCTAAGAAAATTAAATTGGGCCAATAGCTACATATAAAGCCTTGTGATCATAAGTAATAAGTGTAAAGGCCCCTTAGCCCATGAAGGTTAATATAATAGAGGACATAATCCCTGAAGCTTATGAGTATTAATAGGAATGTTGACCCAATTTATGAAAATAGAAATTTAACTCAACAGCCCAATTAGAAGCTTGATTATACAAAGGGAAAATAACTAAAACCTATATGAGGAAACTTTAAATAGAGCCCAGATAAATTAGGACCCAAAAGAGAAACCAATGATGAAGATAAATCACAATACTATAACACTTTAAATTTATTTGTTAAAAATATATTATCTTAAGTATTAATATATACTATATTTCCTTAGATGTATAGGTGAGCTAGATTACCTCTCTAACATCCCTTCGTATTACTACGACTCTGGACGGTGATCATGGACTGGTAAGTAACTTGACTTTATTCATATAATATGATGTCTAGTCTAGTTGCATCAAAAGGAAAAAAAAATAATAAATTGGCTTGTATGGGGATTTGGGATCATGTTTGCTTATATGTATATTGAATGACTAAGATACCTAAATTATAGAGGTAACTTTATATTGTGATGTTTTTATAAGATTCGATGAATGTCTGTAGTTGCTTAATCACTAAGAACTAGACTTAGCATTATCTAATAATTAATTTAATACGATCATGCATGGCATACCTACATTTGCATTAGCATTACATACTTATTGGTCACTATTGTTACGTGTTACCTTTTGAGCCTATGACGAGTTTAGGGTTTCTAATGATAAGTTCTAGTTCCTCTTATTCTATCACCAGATTTGTGAATTCTACAAGAACTACTAGGTTTTATAGGAACACTGGCCGTTGGTTTTCACGTGAAATGAGTGATACTTGGGAGTTTCTTTGTTTCTGGGTAAATAAATGTTTTAAAGGTTTTAAAAGTATCACCCAATATTCTCTTATTCTCCCAGGTGCTAGTGGTAGGTGCTGAGTTCCTTAATTCCGATGAGAAGGCATCAATCTCTACCTTATTTGGATTCTAGTCATCCAAACTTGTATGTGTATATAAGCATATGATTGAGTGATGAATTGCATAGGTGTGATAACGAAACTTATTTGCTTTGTTTGATATGTGTTTATGGTCTAGTTATTTTCTTGAGCTGTGGTTTGCTCACACCTTATAGATTTCATAGGTTTCAGGGTAGTCGTAGTTCATTCCTATGAGAGATCTCATATTGCTACACACTAGTATCTTAGGTAGGATAAGTAAGTGTGGCAATGTGGAGAATGAAGACTGATGTTATCTTTACAGTTATTTTATGACACTTAGTTATACTTAAGACTATGTGTCGAGTTAGCTTATATTATTCACTGTATTTTGGACTATATTTAAGTAATGTACTTCATGATGCTCTTTTGTGTATATGCTCTTTATTTGACTTTATACAACCTTGATCCTGGATAAACATGTCGCATCTCTTCAAGTAGCCTAATCATATTATACCCTTGTGTCGATCTGAAGCCATAGCTTATCCTTAGTTGGGGATAGGTTACAGATAGATGCAAAGGCATGATGATATGTTTAAGGTATCCTTAGCGGAATAACATGACACGTAAATGATCACCTTTCGTTCTTGCATTATCACACATCCAAGACCATTTCTTGATGCATCACTATGTACTGTATAGGGCTTCTCGAGATTTGGCAGCACTAAGATTGAAGTAGAGACGAGTCATCGTTTCAATTATGGGAAACTTTGTTCTCATTTATCCATCCATACAAACTTTTCATATTTCTGAGTTAACCATGTTAATGGCTTGGCTATTGTAAAGAAATCCTTTACAAACTTCTTGTAGTAGCTAGTCAAACTAAGAAAAGTTCTTACTTTTGTTATAGTCTTAAGTTGCTTTCATTCCATTACTACTTTAATCTCGTTGGATCTACCGATATGACTTTTCCTGATACAACATGTCCCAAAAATGATATCTTATCTAACCAAAAGTCACACTTGAATAACTTGGCATAAACTTATGTTCTCTCAACATTTGTAATGCCATCTAAGTTGTTTCTCATGTTGCTCTCGTGTGGTGGAGTAAATCAGGATGTCATCGATGAAGACTATTACACATTTATCTAATAAAGGCTTATACACTTGGTTCATCAAATCCATAAAGGTGGCAGGTGCATTTGTTAATTTGAAAAGCATCACCAAGAACTCAAAGTGGACATAACGTGTTAAAAAAGTGGTATTTGGCATGTCCTCCAGCTTGATCCTCAACTGATGGTATCTCGACTGTAAGTGAATATGTGAAACACACTTGCTTCTTGCAATTGATCAAAGAGGTCATCAATTCTCGAGAGTGGGGACTTGCTCTTGATGTTAACTATGTTGAGTTCCCAATAATCAATGCACAATCTCATGGATCCATCCTTCTTCTTTACAAATAAAATCGGTGCTCTCTATGGCGATACACTTGGCCCAATGAAACATTGATCCAACAACTCCTGTCATTGTTTCGTCAACTCTTTAATCTCATTTGGTGACATTCGAGAAGGAGCTTTGGACATAGGCTTAGTGTTTGGCACTAAACAGATTTCGAAACCGATCTCTCGCTTAAGGAGTAAGCAGGGTAACTCGTTGAGAAAGACGTTTGAAAATTCATTAACAATAGGTACATCATCCATTTTAGGTGTTCCTTCTTTTTCTCCCATGGCATCAATGTGACCTTCACATTCCATTGTGACTTCTTCATCTAATATCAACTCAAATGAGCTTAACTTTTGCTCCAATCATAGATTCTCCCATAAACACAACTTCCCTTCAACCTTGGTTTGTAAAGCTCACCTTCTTTTCTTGACAATCCACTACAGCTTTAGTGAGCATCAATCCCTCGGTTTGTAAAGCTCACCTTCTTTGCTTGACAATCCATTACAACTTTAGTGAGCATCAATCATCTTATACCTAAAATCACTTCGTATTCGCTCATCTCCAACACTATCAAATCGCTCACCATGTGGTGTCCTTGTATCTCGATAGGGCAATCTTTCAACATCTCACTAGTCGACACAATGCTTCTTGTAGGGGTTTTTACTTGGAAACTAGTAGCAATGGTAACTATTGGTAATCCAGTTTGTCTATATAATCTAGTGGTGACAAACAAGTGCGTAGCTCTCGTGTCGAACAAGACATAAGTGGTTTCACAAGCTACTTGTATATTCCTACATTCAACATGTACTATTTATTTTCTCACACATATTCTATACTATGCTACCATCTACATCATGACTCAGATTTTTGGATTCTAATGTAATCTATTCTTACATTCTACTAAAATTTTGAGTAAGGGAAAAACAATATTAGGGTTTCAAGGCTAACCTATGACTAGTCTGAAGTCATGGCCATCCTCATTTTCTAGGGTAACAAGCTCCATTCCTTCATCATCGGCCTCCACGCACATCCATAGTCCTTTCAGGTTGTAAATCCTCACTCCGTGTACTAAGTTTCTTGAACAATTACCATTGTCATTATCATTTACGTTTTTTATTGAAGTGGATCCTCCAAAACAATTAGATGACCTGGCTAAAGCATTCTTCCTTTGTGGTCATTCATTAGTGAGATGCCTATTCTATTTGCAAACAAAGCAAACGGTGGTGGCTTTCTTTGGGCAGTCGGTGATTTTGTAGTCAGGACTCCCATAGAAGTAGCACTTGTACTATAGCTAGGGGCATTATTTTGGATAATGCTTCCTTTTACATTTCTAACATGTCACTTCGATCTTTGGCAGCTCTTGCTTTCCACTTCCACTTCCTTGAAAACTTCCAAAGAACCTCTTGACCTTGTAAGCTTAAACTGTATCCATCATAAGACTTCTTTCTGAACACAAAAGTTTTCTTTTCAGATGCTTGGGTCTTTCTCTTAGCACCTTCTACTATCCGAGCTCTTTCTACTAACTCTTGATAGCTTCGTATGTCGAACTGTTCAAGCCTAATTCGAAGTTCCTTGTCCAACCCATTTAAGAACACTTGTCTTTTTAACCTCTCATTGTGTTTGTAAGAGTTAGGGGCATATTGTAACAACTTGCTAAATTCTGTTTTATACTGCTTAATAATCTGACCTCTTTGGGATATGTGTAGGAAATCTACATTGTAGCAACACTTAAGCTACCTGGAAAGTAATTTTCTAAGAATTTGCATCTAAATGTCTCTTAGGCGATTAGAGGTGGTAGCTCTTTGCTCTTGGACTCCAACCAAATTCTTGCGTTAAATCTTAGTATATAAGTACCATAATCTAGTATGAGATGATGGGGTACTTCAAATGTGGTAAAGGATTGCTCGATTTGAGTCAACCAATCTTTTGCTTCATCTGGCTTCCCAAAAGGTCCATCAAAATATCGGTTACTTTTGATGAAGTCAGGCAAGGTACGCTTGTGGGGTCTAGGTTGTGGTAGTGGCAACAAAGGGGCGGCAGGTGTTGGAGTACCAGGGACCTCTTGTGGAGCTACGGCTAGTGTAGGAGCTAGGGCAAGCACATTATGCATTTGTTGTATGAAGGTTCCTAGCATAACTGGTAGACTTCCAATTGTTGCTAACACATCACCTTATTGGCTCTATTAAGGTAGATTCCTTGTGTTTTCTGGTTCTAGAGGGAGGACATTGGGTTAATGATAGGGGAAACCTCTTCCTCTTGGAATTTGACTGTTTTAATGTTTTACTTAATTAAGTCATGATCCTTTCTTCAGACAAATTTTTAAATTGTGCGAAAATTCATGGAAATCATATTTTATGGCATAATGATCAATAGTTTGAGTAAATAGAAATCAAGTGAAAGATTTAAGAGATGAAACCAAAATCAAATGAAAACACAAGTGGAAAATTTGTTAATCTCAAAAGGAACGTATTACATAGAAAGATCAAACAAAACATGACACAAAATACTACTTCGATAGAGACAACACACAAAAGAAACATTTCCTAAAAGAAAACTCATAATTGGACATATGGGATAGGCTCAGTCTACATTCTTCCTAATACCATTTCGGGTTACATCAAGAAAGAATGCATTGGACTTGTGGGATTGCTCATTTTCCTACATGACTACAACTTGATTCATAACCAATTGGTGGGATGCCTTCCTAACGACTTTGATGCCAACGGTCAAGGCCTTCTTCATTGTTTCTTTTCTTAGTCATGGAGAGGGAGTGAGGCCTTGTGGTCCATGGCTTGATGATCCTTTATGTTTCTTGCTCATGAATTTTTTCAAATACCTTTTTACTGACAACCTTTTCACTTTTTCCTTCAAGCAGAGTTCTGGGTTGATTGACATCCCATCTTTTGTTCTATGTTGCGGAACTTCCTCTTCTAATTGGTATCTATCATTACTACCTCTTTGTTTGGTCCCACTTCTATGGTTAGTCTTGGTGCAGTGTATGTGATCGACATTGGCCTAAAGAAGCCATACCAGGGGTGTACTTTGCTTGCTAGTATTGAGCACTGAAGTTCTTTTTGGGATTTTCCTTTGGTTCCTCCCATGGTCCTCCTCCAGGTCTTCTTCTTCTTCTTCTTCTTCTTCTTCCATCATTAGCTAATCTCCATCTATACTTCCCTAGTTGAATTCCTGTGGAATGGGGTACTTGTGGATGATTGTTTTGTAGCTGTAGGAGGATGTTTCTATATGCTCCATACCAATAGAAATGGTCTTCAAAATTAGCCCTCAATGATTTGCCGTGATCGGTGAGATCATCTTGGGCATATACATAGAGAGGTCCTAATGCATCCAAGTCTAAAAATCAGGGAACTTAAGGGTTCCCTTGTTTCTTAAAATGAAAGTCTTTTCTTGCAGCATTGGCTTACTATAAAAGAATGTCAGGATCCTTTAGATGCCATACATTACCTCTTAATCAAATAATTTTTCCTTCCTTAAGGAGTCATGCCCTACTTCTTCTACTAAACTTCCCACATGGTATGTCTCAGCCCTCTTTCCACAACTTAAACATCACTTTAAGCGAATGGGATCACCAGCCAGAGCACAATCTTTGCATAGAACCCTTAGTCTTAGCTAGTATTAGGTGAAGGTCTCTTCAAAACTTTTTCGAAACTCTTTGTCTTTTCTTTTCATTTCTCTTATGGTTATTTATCCACGAAATAATAAAAGTCAGTCCTTAAATTTCATCTTCTTAGTCTACTTATCTATCTATACCTAAGCCCTTTATTATCTCCTTTTTTTTTTCTTACTTAATTAATTTCTATTGTCATTTTTTGTAATTCTTGTTGCTTTGATACTAACTTTAACTGTCACATCCCAAAGGGTATCCTAAACATAGTAATTCACCGGACACAATATTAAAGCTTATGAATGACTACCATAGTCACACAAAAGCTTCAATATCATGTGCAAGGCATGCTTACATGATAATAGGAACTGGTGGAGTTAAGTAATTTTGGAAAATAACAATATAGATAACATTCAAGAATTGTTAAAAATAACTTCATAACCACTTATCTTTCATTTTGTGGAGAATTTTGATTAGATTTTGATAATTGCTTTATAATTTCCATTTTGACAGTGCATTAGATTTTGAAGATACACGGAATATATTAATAGACTTGAAGATGCTGAAGTCAACTAGTAAATTTTATGTATTATTTTCATTTTGATTGTTTTTTTTAGGTAAACATACCTTTAATAAAAAGATTAGGGGAAGTTCCTAATACCACCTATTCAGTTATTAAAACAAACCACACAAGTACACATCGCACAACCATTTAGAATTTCTATTTTAAGATATGGGGCAAATCCTAGTTTTTTCTAGGTCAGTTGTGATCTATTTAAATTTAGCCAAATTTTAATTTAAGCCCATTTTCGAAAATAAATAAATAAATAACACTTATAGTTCAAAATATATCGCAAAATAAAAAAGATTGCAAGAAAAGCATATATCTCACTATGCAAAAAAATACCATATGATGAAAAAGGTCACAAGGAAATATATATCACATGGTAAAAACATATCACAAGGTCTATAGCACACAAAATCACACAATGTTTTAGCTTAATCCATTTTCATATATCAGCAAAAAGTAAATTTAAGTTGAGTTGATTAATTTAGTGTAGTAAATCAATTTTACGTAGTTTTCAATTTAAGCTAAGCAAACAAAACAAGTTGAAAACCAAGTTTTTGCTTACACTTAATTCACCAATTCTAAAACTAGTCCTAATTTATTATGTTTTAGCAAATGATCAGGATAAACATCTATCCTAATACCATTTTAACTGTCATGCCTTGAATAGCATCAAGGCATAATTAGTTTCACCATGTATAACACTTAAACATTACATGTAAGGTGATCCTAAACAATAGTTTATGGTGATCGTTTATAATAAATTTTAGATTCTAAAAACATTTAATTAAATTTTGAAAAAATTTGAGATCATAGCAGGAGGTAAGCTTTTTACAAAAGATTTTCAAAAGGCTACTCCTATGAGTAGACCAACATTTATAAATAAATATCATACTATCAGGTAAGTCAAAATACATAATGTCTAGTATCTTAAAATACAACCATGGGCTTATATATAGGCCCTCATCAATATATAATTTTATGACCAAATCTTACATACGATAAAATAAGTCCAGTGATCCAAGGCGCTTGATAAACCAAAATTATTCCTATTTTATGAATGCCAAAATGAACTTTTATTGATCATTTTTATTACGAATTTGGCACTTAAAAATATTAATTTATGCTTTCATGTCTTTAAAGGAAATATTTTTCAAAGAAAGCAAAGACGGGTCAAAAATGCAAAATTTGGATTAAGAAGAACTCAACATGATAAGATCAAGCCATGTCTTTCAACCATTACAAGGAGGAAGCAAAATTAAAGGATAAAAATCAAGCTTTTGAAAGACATTTGTAAGACATGACCTGTCTCAAACCATGTCAACCTGGAAATTAACTTTGCAAGGGACATTTATGGGACAAGCCGTGTCCCAAGTCGTGTCAGTGAAGAAAAAAGTGAACAGCAAGGGACATTTATGGGACAAGCCGTGTCCCTAGTCATGTCGATTTCCATAGTGAAGAAAACAGCCGACATTCAAGAGACATGACCTGTCCCCAAACCTGTCGATTTGACAGTCGTTACTTTTTAAGAAACGACTTTTTTTGAATAGTAACCCCCTATTTATTAAAGAAACGTCTATTGGACATTAAAGGGGTGTTACTTTGAAAAGCCAAAAGACCCGTAACTCCCGTAACTCCCGTAACTTCATTTCCTCCATAATGAGCATTCAATTCCATTTATGTGTTACTTTGAAAGCCAAAAGACCATAACTCCCGTAACTTCCCATTTCCTCCATAATGAGCATTCAATTCATTTATGCAAATCATTATAAATGAAGATGGAGGAAGAACAAAAGAAAAGAGAGAAGAAGAAAAAAAGAGAGACAGACAAGAAAAAAAACATACTTTTATATTTTCATAGCAGCATTTGTGCTTGAGTGTATCAATTTATCAAGGAACATCGTTTGTATTGCTAATATAATTTTAGATCCTTTCTATTTCTCCTTGTTATTGATTTATATTGTTTTATCTATGGAGGAGTAGTTTAATATTGCTTGGGTATTGTGGATCCTTGATTGATTTCATGTGATTCTTTGTTCTTAATTTCAAAATGTTGATTTTATTGTATTCAATAGCTTGCGCCTAAAGAATGAGTCTAATTGGATGGTGCATCCCATTGGATTCATGTTTGATTTTGTTAAAAATAGACCGAGAGGTTGATTTAATGAATAGATCTAAAGCTATTGATGAGATTGCTCATAATCACCTAGAGATAGGGATGGTGAAATTCTTCTCACTCGTTTTGAATTCATCAGTTTGGTTTTAAAACGAAGGATTCTTGTTCTTTATGCAAATTTAAGTTGCTAATAGTCAGGAAGACATTCCGACAGTTTGGCTTAGGTTTAGGTGCTTTTGACTTTGAGAGAAGCATTAGCATAATTTAGTGAATCCGATGGTTCAATAATCAATACAACTTTTTGAGAAAATTCTTGAGTCATATGAATAGATCTTAGGTGAAGCATGACCCAAGCAACCTTGTGAATTGATTTATCCTTTTGTATGCTTGCTGTGAAATCTGTGAATATTAGACTTAGTTTAGTTTCTATGTATATAAAACCAAATCTGATTTTTTCGGCTTGATAATAGGAAAAGAGTGAGTAGAAGTACTCATCAACGTTCCCTAGGAATATGACCTAGATCATTTCTCTATGCTACATCTGATGGGTGCGCTTGCCCTGTAAGACCATAGTTGAAAAGAAAACGATTTAGAAAATTTATAAATTTAAAACTTGGTCTTTTGAACCTATCAAGTTTTTGGCGCCGTTGCCGGGGATTGATTGGTGATATTTTGAAAGCTTAATACTATTACTCTAGCCATTTTTCTTTTCTTTCTTTTTGGTTTGAATCTGTGGTAAGTTTACCTCTTTGTGCTTAACCTGATAAAGCATTATAATGGATTTTGGTTGGTGGAATCATAAAGATCAATATTATAATGTCCTTTATAATCCTCAAAATGAACCTGAAATTAAAACAAATATTGTGTGCTGGTACTGTGGTGAGACAGTATATTACTGTTTATGTCTAATCCCTGTTTTTATGATGCTCCTGCATGCATTCAATTACCTCCATTGTTTTGTAATGAAGAAATTGTTGATGAAAACTCAAAACTTTAGCTCATGAAAATTCTGTTTTAGATACATCATCATCACAGCTTTTCAATGAATTAGATACTTTGCATGATTCTGACCATGTTGAGTGTGATAAGATGATGGAGAATGTTTGTGAATTTGATTTTGAAACAAAATTTTTGAAAATTCTAATGAGCAAAGTGAAGCTGGAGGAGGGTTCGTTTGAGTTGATAAATGAGAAAATTCATGTTACCACAGAAGAAATGGAGGATGGAGAGGTCGAGCTGAAACAAGAAAATGTAGAAATCGTCTGTTCTACATTTGATGAAAAATCTGAAAGTGTGGAAGATCATGAGCCTATTGGATATATCATTGATTTTGTGATAGAACCAATTTTCCAATACCCCTCTCCCCATGAAAAATTTCTAAAATTTTTGCTGAATCTTGTTGTGCTTAAAAAGAAAACCAGGATGAGAAGTAAATTTCTACTAATTTTGATAAAAACTTGTGTCTGGGACACATTTGTTTGGGATCCTGGTGGATGAGAGTATCATTTTTGTTAATAAGTCGAGCCAACGACGTTAAAAAAGTGCGCTTCTTGGGAGGCAACCCATGTCTAACTTTCCTTTTCTTTTGTCTTTTTCTTTTTCTTTTTAGACTCATGATCTTATCATTTTCTGCTATTGGTTGATGGTTAAGTGTTGTTCTTAATGGTAGGATGGAAATTCAAGAGGAAACAAAGCAGAAAACTCCAGCCCATATGCACTTTGTTATGACTCTCTCACAGCTGCTCTATTTTGATGAAGAATATGACTATCTTGTAGCTGGATGTTGATTCTTAAACAGGGAAGTTCATTTTCTTTTTCCTTTCCTCACTTATTGCATATATTTTGACATTGGGGACAATGTCCCAATTAAGTGTGGGGGAGGGATACTCTTGAGAAGGGAATATTTGGTTTTCTATGCTTGTTTTGAATGTGAAAAAAAAAAAAAACCCACTTTACACTTTGCTATTGTACTTGAAAATATACTCAGAAAAATGTTTAGAAATAGCATTCATAAAAAAAAAAAAAAGAGACTTCTAGTACCTTACTCATCTATTTTGTGATTAGTATACTTAGTTGAAATTGTAGGATGAAATCTAGGTGTGGTAAACTTACTTGCTAATTAGGGATGGAATCTAGAGTCTAAAAGTGGATCGAAGTCCTTAGTTGAAAGTTAAATGGTTGTGGTTCTAAACTTGTTGATTTATATATTTTCTTTTCAAATATTTTGAGAGCCCTCCTAATCTTTGGTGAAAGAGCATATGAAGTTCATCACTTGGTGATCCTTTTTAGAATAAATCTCTTTGGAAATAATCAATTGTTGTGCTAAATTGAATACAAATAGCATGCTTCTTATATACAATTGATGAAAAAAAAATCAAAAGGCCTATACTCCAATGACTCAAGCATTTGAGTTATGAGTATCCTAACTTGAAGGTTAGAGTGAGTAGAGAGTTCGATGGGGTCCCTTTAAAACCTGGTCACTTGGGTGATGAGCCCGGGATGTGCCGACTCGATGAACTCACTATAACGAGAAGGGCGGAAAGGCAAAAGTTCATTAGATGAACTTGAAAAAGAAAGCTGAAAAGATGCAGGCTACACCCTGTCCAGAGGAAAAGGAAAAGAAGCGGGCAAAAACCCGTCCCTCTGAAGGCTAAAAAAAAAAAAAATTGAAGAGATTTTTAAATAAAGGGAGAAAATCCAGGGGAAGAACAGATACAATTACTTTCACTTTAGATTGTTGTGCTTAGAAAAGTAGTTGAAGAGTTTATATATTTGTTAATAAGTGGTGAAGTATAACTAGGTCTCTTTTGCTATTGTTTGACTTCGTGTTTATTTTGTGACTTTGGAAGCTATTTTTAATTGGTGAGGGTAAAGTTTAACTTACCTGGATTAGCCTTAGAATTTCGATTTTGGTATGCTAGTTACATATAAATGATAGATTTGAGCAATAGGTACAAAAGCAAGTTGTTATGATCTAAAATGATTTATGAATGCTATGTAAGTTTTCACTTGTGAAAAATTCTGAGCATATTTGATGATGGTTTTTTCTTTGTTCTTAAATTGTTTGCTTGAGGACAAGCAAGTGTTTAAGTGTGGGGGAATTTGATGAACCAAAATTATTCCTATTTTATGAGTGCTAAAACATATTTTATGATCATTTTATTGAATTTGCACTTGAAAATATTAATTTCTTTCAGGTCTTTAAAGGAGATATTTTTCAAAGAAAGCAAAGACGGGTCAAAAATGCAAAGTTTGGATCAAGAAGAACTCAACATGACAAGAACAAGCCATGTCTTTCAACCATTACAAGAGAAGCAAAATTAAGGGCTAAAATCAAGCTTTTGGAAGACATTTAAGACATGACCTGTCCCAAACCGTGTCAACTGGAAATTAACTTTGCAAGGGACATTTTGGGACAAGCCGTGTCCCAAGTCGTGTCAGTGAAGAAAAAAGTGAACAGCAAGGGACATTTATGGGACAAGCCGTGTCCCTAGTCATGTCGATTTCCATAGTGAAGAAAACAGCCAGACATTCAAGAGACATGACCTGTCCCCAAACCTGTCGATTTGACAGTCCGTTACTTTTTAAGAAACGACTTTTTTCTTGAATAGTAACCCCCTATTTATTAAAGAAACGTCTATTGGACATTAAAGGGGTGTTACTTTGAAAATCCAAAAGACCCGTAACTCCCGTAACTCCCGTAACCTCCCATTTCCTCCATAATAAGCATTCAATTCCATTTATGAGTTACTTTGAAAAGCCAAAAGACCCGTAACTCCCGTAACTTCCAAATTCCTCCATAATGAGCTTTCAATTTCATTTATATGAAATCCATTATAAATTGAAGATGGAGGAAGAACCAACAACAAGAAAAGAGAGAAGAAGAAGAAAAAGAGAGACAGAGACAAGAAAAAAAACATACTTTTATATTTTCACAGCAGCATTTGTGCTTGAGTGTTTCAATTTATCAAGGAACATCGTTTGGATTGCTAATATAATTTTAGATCCTTTCTATTTCTCCTTGTTATTATTTATATTGTTTTATCTATGGAGGAGTAGTTTAATATTGCTTGGGTATTGTGAATCCTTGATTTATTTCATGTGATTCATTTGTTCTTAATTTCAAAACATGTTGATTTTATTGTATTCAATAGCTTGCGCCTAAAGAATGAGTCTAATTGGATGGTGCATCCCATTGGATTTATGTTTGATTTTTGTTAAAAATAGACCGAGAGGTTGATTTAATGAATAGATCTAAAGCTATTGATGAGATTGCTCATAATCACCTAGAGATAGGGATGGTGAAATCTTCTATCACTCGTTTTGAATTCATCAGTTTGGTTTTAAAACGAAGGATTCTTGTTCTTTATGCAAATTTAAGTTGCTAATAGTCAGGAAGACATTCCGACAGTTTGACATAGGTTTAGGTGCTTTTGACTTTGAGAGAAGCATTAGCATAATTTAGTGAATCCGATGGTTCAATAATCAATACAACTTTTTGAGAAAATTCTTGAGTCATATGAATAGATCTTAGGTGAAGCATGACCCAAGCAACCTTGTGAATTGATTTAACCTTTTGTATGCTTGCTGTGAAATCTGTGAATACTAGACTTAGTTTAGTTTCTATGTATATAAAACCAAATCTGATTTTTTCGGCTTGATAATAGGAAAAGAGTGAGTAGAAGTACTCATCAATGTTCCCTAGGAGTATGACCTAAATCATTTCTCTATGCTACATTTGATGGGTGCGCTTGCCCTGTAAGACCATAGTTGAAAAGAAAACGATTTAGAAAATTTATAAATTTAAAACTTGGTCTTTTGAACCTATCAGCGCTCCACTCATTAATAGGCTGTTTGAGAGTGTCCCATACCTGAGATAATCACAAACATCAAAATCAACACCTTAAAAAAGAAAAAAAGGAGCCAAAGTCCGGTACGATAGGAACACAAGCACACACGAGATGGGCACATACACATACTCTAAATGCAATGCAACAAACAATAATTGATATCTTTTTAATTAAAGTGCAACAAAACAACAGTGAAGCACTTACACTCTGACAATACATTAGGAACCTGAGGGTCCTGAGTAGTAGCAACTGGTTAGGGGGTTAATGTAGGTAATTAGAATATCTATATCTCCTACTTCTACAGATAATAGCCTCGTCCAGGGGGGAAGAGGGTAGGGTTACAGTCATTACATATCTCTACCTATCTCAGCCCATGATATAATGCGGCTCAACTGGTCCCATAAATGCGACCCATGTTATATTACTTCTCGCTGATCTAGGTAGACATTATCCCATACCATTTTCCTTATCAACTAGCTGTGGAGTTACCAAGGAATATATGAGTGGCCTAAGTGTTTAAATACCATGCTAGTGAAAGAATCTAGTAAATGCCTAAGGAAAGTGGATTATGCACTAATTATTGTCTTTGCAAGAATTTAATGCCTAATTATGCAATACAACAAATAAATAACAACAATTAAAGTACAATATATAAAAAAAGTGAAGGTTAGAGGAGATTGCACCAGGTTTTAACTTAGAGTTCAGTCCATCCCCTAGTCTCCATGGTCTACAAACAACGCCTTACTTAAGGAGGATTTCACACACTTACATTCAATTCAACAACTAATGCTCTAAGATGAGCTACACCACAACAACTACCAACACAACAACAAGCTTGATTTATGCTTTACAACAAGCTCTCAAGCAATTAGACACAACTCAAGATTCTACAACTTATTACTTACAAACTTAAGTGTAGGCTTTATGAGAAATAGCAAGCTTAAGAACTAATGGCACTACACTTATTTTCTCTCACTTACATAAAATAACACAAATCATAATACAAACTTTGAGAGAGTGTTTATAGGATTTAAATGTAATAATGAGCTCTAGCAACTCCCTATATCTACCCAACAACTTACATATTAAGCCAGTTTAAAAGACTAGTTGTTACCCCTCTAGAAGATCTTCAACAATCGAGTGAAAAAAAGACTCCAACAGTTAGAAAGGTTTCGATAGGTCTAAACCATTTTGCAATTGGTCCAAACTTTTTGGACTCTTAGGTATCTGTTCATTAAAAGGTCCAAACCTTTTGCAACTAGTCCAGACTACTAGGCATTTTGTGGGTTAAAAGGTTTAGACTTTTTAAAAGGTTTGAACTTGTCGAATAATTCAACACTATTTCGTATTTTAGCTATATCTCTCTCATTTGGACTTCGATTGAGGTGATTCAAGATGCTACAGAAAGCTTATAAAGAGCTCTACAAACTTTCATGTTTTAAGTTTTAGAAAAATCTAAATGAATTATGCCAAAACTCTGCTACACTCTAAACTTGCAAAAATCTACACGAGCACAAACCAAAACACATATATTGCACAAAATGGTTCAACGCATCACATATACAAACATAAGGCACATCATGCACAAATTTAACTATCTCAACTTATATATATGTTTTGCTAATTAAGTATAGCTTATTCCAATCAAGTGGGTAATTGTGTAATCTATTTCCTCATCAAAATCCAATTGGAACTTACTAGTTCAACAATCTCTCCCTTTTTGATGAGGATAATCTTGCATAATTAACTTCCCCTCAATTTAATACTCCCCCTTAGTTAAGCATCCAAGTTTTACATAACTTTTAGCAAATAGGATAAAAAAAAAAAAAAAAAAGAAAACTTTGATGCTTAACAAAAAGGGAAACTAAAGTTACACTTACTTAACAAACAAACATATATACACTGTTCATGCATGTTACTTGTGTATTCAATATTTCTCCCTCTTTAAACTCATAAAAAGGAAAAACTCAATTTATGTCATAAAAGGAGAAAAATATAAGTAACATGTAGGGTCTAAAAGATGTTTTAAATATATTTGAGCCACTCGAACTCATGTAAAACCATTTATCACAAATTTATGCATGTTTTTCTCAAAAATTGAATGATATGTTTCTCAAAGATGCACATATTTACCTCAAAGGCTTTTCAAACATTTTCAATTATTCAAACAAGTCTAGAAAGAAATGTTAAACATGTATGCACCAAAAATATGAGAATCCATTTTCATACATTAAAAACCAAGTTTTAGCACAAATTAAGCTTAAAACATGCATAAAGCAACATATCATCAAAGAATTCATGTCTAGGCACATCCAACACTTCAAGCAAGTTTGAAAAGATAAGTAAGCATGTTAGATTTAAACAAACCTGCATAAATAATTACAAATTTGTATGCATTTTAGTCATCAAAAACATGATTTTTCCTAAATGTGTGCATAGATTTTGGCCCATTTTTGACCCAAAACATGCACAAAAATATTATATCATAAAAAATTTCATGTTTAAGCACATCAAACACGTTATCAACATAGACAACAATGGTATAACCCATTGAATTCAACCAAACTTTGAATGTACCTCATTTTTACCCTTGGAGCCACTTAGGGTACTTATGAAAACACAATTATCTCTTTGATACCTGTTTTTGCTTGGGTCTTTTGGGGTTAGTTAAAACAAAAGTTCCCTTCTTGATACCTAAATAAACTTGCTTGTGTGATCCAAATGAATTACTTTCCTTATTGCACAATTGTGTGCAATATGACTAGCCTTTCCACAATAGTTACAAGTATCATAAGTAACTCTTACAAATCAAATCTTATGATTGTTGCAACTATTATTCCCACTATAGCCAATACTATGTTTATTAAGATTAACTTTTTGTTTTCTAAGTAGAGTATTCAACTTCATCTCACTGTTGGAGTAATTGGCTATGATTGCATTTGTTTCATCCAAGATAGCTTTTAAATTCTCATTTTCCTTTTAAAGCTCATTAAGCTCCTTCAGTATTTAACGCATGCAACATTTTTATCATCACCATTCGATGTTTTAACTTCTAAGTCAAGCAAATCATTTTCAACTTTTAGCTTTTCATTCAATTTGCTTAACTCATCATTCTTTCCTTTTAACTTATTATATTTATTATTCTTCTTATCATTTTCCAATTCCAAAAATTCAAGTTCTTCATCTAACTTCTCATTTTCTATTTTAATTTTGTCATGCTCATTTCTAAAAAATCCATTTTATCTCCTACTTTCATCATCAAGGTTTTAAGCATGCTATTGTTTTCCTCCATTTTAATTTATTTACTACAAACTTTATCATACATTTCACAAATTTCATCATAAGGAACTTGAGAAGAATTAGAGCATAGCTCATCATCTACGGCCATCAAGCATATATCTTCATCCAAGTTAGATGAGTCTTCATCACTCCATGTAGCCACAAGTGCCTTCTTCTGTACTCATTTGTTTCCTTTCACATCATTTAGGCAATGTTGTTGAGCATGTCTCGATTGGTTGCACTTGAAGCAAGTGATGGTTTTTCTCTTGGATTTTGAGGCGTGGTTTCATCTTTCTTCTTCATTTTCTTGTTTACCTTCAAAAACATGGTGAATTTCCTTGTAAGTTTGTCTATCTCCTCATCATCTTCTTCACTTCCTTCCTCATCACTTAATTTAGAGCATGAGGATTTTCGAGCAAAGTCCTTTTTGGTTAACTCCTCTCTATGCTTCTTAATCATTTCATGAGTCCTAAGGTTTGCAAGAAGTTGTTCATTAGATAGTTGGCTCAAATCATGCGCCTCTTCAATGGCGGTTCTATCATGCCTCAAAATAAGGCCTAGTAGGATTTCCTTAAAATTATCATATCACGTGTGCACCTACAATAGGAGAATCGCCTTGTAAGCTAGAGATTACAAGACTCTATCTTATTTATTTACTTCATAAAATTTAATTACATGGATATAATATCTTTATCTAAACTTATTATGGAATTTGATTTTCCATAGCCTATCAGGATCGTAGAGAATTGATATCCCTTACCAAATAATAACAGTTGGGTATCAACCAACAAAATACATGATCTTACTTGATTATATAAGTTATTTGATTTGCAGTCTAAGTTCATCATGATCTACATCTCTAATTTCGATAAGGTCTTATGGAGAAGCACTGTTCACACAATCCTAACTTAATCCCCGTTAGTATTATTCCTGCACAAAAACTGTTGGAGGCTGAGCAAAACCACAAGCTCAGTAAGATAACTTGACTAGACCACACATCAAGCAATAACAAATAAGTTTAATTAACAAGCATATGTCATGCAACAATCAACCATATGTACAAGTACAAGTTTTGATAATCTGAAATCCAAACATGATGTAGATTTATGTTCTCTCATCAAGCTTAGAAGGAATCCATGATGAGTGATATACTATGCCTTGGAGAATCAGAAATCCAAGGAAGAATGGGTATCATAAACTCTCACAAATTAATTTTAAACATTTCACTCTTATCCTTGGAATAAAGAAACTCCATTAAGTATAAGCCCTTTCACATAGATACCACAAACGACGCTCCTTCAATGCCATTTTAGTTCCCATGGAACTGAACAGTACAAAGGTACTCTTGTATAGAACTAGGAAAATGTTATCTAGAAAAACCAAGCGCATTACCAGAGAACCGAAATGCTAATACGTAGCAGGATCACCACTCCTTTTAATGTAGTATATGCAAATTATGTAATGCATATCGATTTTCATTTATGGTACCAACAACTTTTAATCAGATTTAAGGTGATCATATAATTCACAGACAAATATCAACATGCTTCATACAATAATGATCATATAATAGAATTATAGCTTATATTATGATAATTTGACAATAAAGCATACACCAAGCATCCTACAATATACCCAATCCCGCATGCATATCAATTGAATATATTATTAGAAATGCAACTATACGACAAGCATAAATGATATGATAAGGTCAAAGTTACTCACTTGTTATTCTCATTAATTTGTTGTATTATGCTACTGGAAATCTAAGTACTGTTATATATTTCCTATAAAATGAGATAATAGATGTCTATTACTGTACTGTTTATTTATATAATGATATTAAGGGTATTCTTTCAGATCCCAGTTATCAATTTTAGTATATTTTTATTTACTTAGTTAGGAGCCTTATCTTTATATAAGTTATGTTCTTTTGGTATAGTTGTAGAATTTATATTTATTTAAGAGAAGTCTTCCTAATTTATAGAATATTTTGAACCTTATTCAATAATTCTATTATCAAGCTTTTATTGTTTATAGGGTTTTTTAGTATGTCTACCTTAAGGTAGTTGATATTTGCTATCTATTATTTATTTTCATTTTACTTGTCTTGATCTTAATTGACATTTATATTTTATTTAGGGTGTTTTCTTTATTCTAAATTTATTTTAAGTATCTCTTTCGTTAGTGTCTGTATTGATAGTGAATTTTTATTATTTCTTCGTTTGTCAACCTTATCTATCTTATGTTAATTGAAATTTCGATTATTTATATAGTTACATTTAGTATTTAATTCTTTAATTATTTTCTAACATATTCGCAGTATTCTAGAGTTTGAATATATGTCAAATATTTATTAATCTTAAATTTTATTTTTATCGAATAATTATAGAGTCTGTGTTTAATAGTTCAATATTTTATTATTGTCATCATCATTATTTTTATATTGTTATTTAGCTTGACCATCTTATGGTAACTAAAATTATTTTCTATTATTTATTTTCATCGTATTTCTCTTGATCTCATTTCATGTTTTTATCTGTAATTTATGTGAATCACATTATCTTTAAAATATAACCTTTTCCTATTTTCCATTCTTGTATTTTTACTTATTAGGATAATTATCGGCTAATTATTATAACTTAATCTATTCGTTTATTATAATAAAAGTGTTTTCTATTTGTAATGATTACTAAATTTGATTCTTAACAAATATTAATCCTACTAATCTAAAAATTTTTTATAATTATTTACTTATTAAATTTTATCTTTTGCTCTTATATATATATGTATAATTTGTTATGGACGAAATAAACTTCATTTAGGGAGAATTTGCACGTACGCCGGCAGCAGGATGCCGGTGTTCGTGTAATTTTTACGTAACATTGTTCTAGGGAATGCTAGCTTCGAAGGCCGCCAGCTTACCATGCATGTCGCTGGCCTTGGATTACATGCTGTCGACATTCATGAAAAATTTTTTGTTAAAAAAATTACGTAGCTTCGTTCCACTGCATGCCGAGTCAAAAGGCCACCGAACTACCCACATACACCGTCAACCTTGGATATATACACTGCTGGCGTAGGGCTAGTGTGGGCACTGTTCATCATCTTCTTCATTTTTCTTCAATTTGTATCTTATTTTTCTTATATTATATATGTATTATACTAGTATTTAAGCTACTTCTACGTGTTTTTCCATGGTCTACAACTATTTTTCATCACATATCATCTCATATAACATCTTATAATCATCATACTATATGATTTTCTACTTCTATATATCATATTATATAAACAGAGTTTTAAGGTTAGATATTACCTTGTCTGGGGCTATAATGAAGTTGCTAAACCCTTCTCCAAACTTGATATGAATCCTATGTTGATAAGAACATGGTTTTGAGCTAATGTTTAATGTATGAACTATCTTAAACCGAATTTACTTACCTTAACTTGATCCTTTTCCAAAGCTTGTATTGTCTTGTTGAATTTTTATTTAATGGAGTTGTGTTTTGTGTGTGTTTTTGTTGCTTTGTTGGTCTGTTTGTGTGTTATTTTTCGACTACTTTTGGTGTGTTATAAATGCTCTTGTTTGTAGCTAATTAAGAGGTATTTGTAGGCAAGGTAGCAGCAATTTCTAAAGGAGGTTTTCAGCTAAAATGAAGAGAAATTTCCTCATTGAATTCTACTTGTTTGTGCATGATACCTTGCATTTAATGTATTGCTTATTCGGACAATTTTGATTTGTTTTACAATCTATTATATTGACTTTTGTTGGTGCAATTTGACTCCTTGTCTTGAAGATTTCGGCTGGCAAGTTCTTAGATAATTCCAGCCGCATATCACAAGCCTTTTCCACCAAAAAAGTATAACAATTAATATAATATTATTTAATTAATTATCTTAATTTTAGGATAGTTTATTAAGCAAAACAAGTATATTTAGATTAGTTACTTAGGAGTTTTGTCTTCGAAAATTTATTAAAGCTTCTACAAATTTTCTAGATTATCATCGAGTTCAAATTTTTAGTTTAAAGTTTACTTGATTAAGGTTTCGTAGGCCAAATAGGTCAAATTTGGGTTTTAGTTCCTATAGACTCAAAATTTTCTAGCTAGATCAGTGGTACGATCCAGTTATTTTTCTAAGGTATAGATTATTAGTTACGGATCTATTTTCATTCTTATCGTGTATTTATAACATTAGCGATTCATCTTTTAGTTATTATTTTATAGTCAATACATTCTATAAATAGATTTTCTTTTATTGTTTTTCAAATTTATAGCTACTTTTACTTATATCTTGAGTTATTTTTTAAAAGTATAAAATTTTGTCTTTGGTATTTATTAGGGTTAAAGAATTTTCTATTCGGATCTTTAAATTATAAATGATTTTATTACTACTCATAAGTTTATTATAGAATTTTTATTTGGTCCTTTGTTTAATATCTATTTTACATTTACTACTCGTTTATAAAAATTCTCATGTTGCAATAGTTAAATCAGGATTTTAATCTCTATAGACTCAAAATTTTCTGACTAAAACAATAGTATAATTCAAATATTTAATTAAGGTTTAGTTTTTAGATATTGCTAGATTTTTTATCTTTTCGCGTATTTTTTAATCTTATTGATTTATCTTTAGACTATCTTTTTTATAACTAATAGGTTCTAAAAAGTAATCATCTTTTATTGTAATTGAAATTTAACATCAACTATGATTATTTGTTGAATTATTGTTTCTTGTCACTGAATATTATGTTTTACTATATAGCAGTTAATTATTCTATTTATTAATAATAATAAATTTTCTAGTGCTATTCTATAATTTTAAAATATTAAGGATAATTTGAAAATCATTGTGTCATTATTAGAATCTTATTTTCTAAGTATTGAACTTAAGAAAACTGATTTTGGATTTTTCAGTAACTATTGGTTTATCATCGATCGTTATTTGTTTAAAGTTATGGAAGTCATAATTTGCATTTTAAAATTTTATTGGCATAGATTCTAATTTTTCTAACTATAATCAAATTTGTTCATATTTTAATACTTTAATTCGTGAAAAATTGGGCGCGATTTTTGCTACTTTTTGTTATAGTTCTTTATGATTCTATATTATATTTTTAATAGTTATTATAATTATGTTATGTAAAATTAAGGAGATTACAGGTTCTTTTCACCTTCCACTCCTTTGGTAATGACCTCAGAATTTTAAAGTTAATCTCAACATTAGCATATGGCTTTCCAAGAATTGATAATTGATTCAAAATATATATAAATCTATCATGCATTGCATCAATTGTCTCATCAGTCTTCATTTTGAAAAGTTCAAATTCACCACAAAGAAGACTAATTTTTGTATCTTTTACCTCAGTAGAACCTTTATAAGTATTTTCCAAACTATCCCAAATTTCTTTTTGTGGATTTACACATGCAAATCCTACTAAAATCACTTTCATTTAAGCCATAATACAAAATATTCATTGCAAATTCATTTAGTTAGACTTTTTCTTTTTCAGCCTTTGTATAATTGGATTCATTTTTTACTCCTATAACTATAGGGCCATTTTCTATTACATTCTACAAAAACAAATGTTGTACCTTTAAGAAAATCATCATTCTACACTTCTAATATGCATAATTTGTTCCGATTAAGATGATTGGCCTATTTGTAGCTTATCCTTTCATAAAACCTAAGGTGCTACTAGTCATGATCTCATACTCTAGATGTGATTAACTAAAGTTCTAGCTGTGATACCAACTGTCATGGAATGGGAGTTTCAACCTTTAAAGAGTTCTCGTGCGACATTTGTCCATCCCTCATATCATCGTTTGTTGCTAATCTAGATAGCAAGCCAGTCATATCTTCCCTATATTATCTAGGCTTGTTTCAAGCCCCAAATTCTCATGGGGAGTGCCCTCTTGGCTTTGTCATAGTCCTCCACATATTTGGGAGGCTCAACTGCTCCAATTGTTTTTAGCCTACCTTAGCCTCATCAGGAGAGTGACATAAGCTCTCAACTAGTTTGATTATGGGAAGCCAGACCCACCTTCAGAGTTAACCCACTTTGCAAACAAATCCCTTATTGATGCCACTCATAACATTATACACGTAAGTTAAAAATTCTCTCATGACCCTCAACTCTTGGACTGTGACATTCTCCCCCACTTAAATTCATGGCGTCCTCATCATGAGGCAAATCTGCTACCACTATCCGCTCTCTCAAGAACTCAACCCCACCTCGACATCTGTTGTCAACCCACCTAAGATCATGTCACTTAGACTTTGGTTTTCCACATAATTCCTCTTGTCCTTACCCCATTCTCCATCTTCCAAGATCACCTCTTATTGAATTGCCCAATGATAGAGTTTGAGCAAAAATTCTTACTTTAACCCAACTTATGGTGCAACCACTCTCTAGTAATGATGTCTTCTTTTTGGTGGCCACTTTGCTTGAGCTTTATCCACATAAGATAAGTTTAAAACAAGATTAGTACATATTCTTGTCTTTATCCTCTAGCAACGATGTCCTCCCTCTAGTGGCCACTCCTCTTGAGCTTTACCTACATGAACCGCATCCATTACAAGAATTACCCACTCATTAAGTAGTCTGGATAGCATTTAAGTGGTCTAACGGAGCTAGGGATTTTAGATCTAATACCAATTGTTAGAATCTAATAGATACCTAAGGAATGTGAATTATACACCAATTATTGTCTTTGTAAGGATTTAATGGCTAATTATGCAAAACAACAAATAAACAACAACATAAAGTATAATATATAAAGAGTGAGGGTTAGGGAAGATTGCATGAGGATTTAACGTGGAGTTATGTCTACCTTCTAGTCTCCATAGTTCACAAACAATGCTTCACTTAAATAGGACTTCACACACTTTCATTCAATTCAACAACCAATGCTCCAAGATGATCTATACTACAACAACCACCAACACAACAACAAACTTGAGTCATGCCTTTACAATAAGTTCTCAAGCAATTAGGCAAAACTCAAGATTCTACAACTAATCACTTACAAAATTAAGTGTAGGCCTTATAAGAAGTAGCAATCTTAAGAGCTAATGGCACTACACTTATTTTCTCTCACTTAAACAAAATAACAAAAATTATAATTGTAAACCCCTAATTTTTAGGGTGATATCAAGTTCAAACCCTAAATCGGAAAGTCAACCGGAAAACCTAAGTCAACAAATTCCCAAGAACCCTAGTAGTTTAGATCCAGCAATCTCGTATTCCTAAACCAAGGAGTCGAAACATGAGTAAAGGGTGTAGTTTGGTTCATAATAATAATAGGATGCTTTAAAAGATAAGATTAGCGAATTTTCGATCTATTTCGAATCCGATAGAGTACAGACTTTGAAAAGCATGTCTCGAGGCTCAAAATATTAAATATATGATATTAGTACCATTAGACTTGTAATTTCATAAGATTTCCAAATATATTAGTTATATAATTTTTCGGGTTATAAAAGTTACAGTTATAATATTTTTATCGTATTTTCATTACTACCAGTACTTCAAATGTCTAATCTATTTTTTGATTTCTTCTACACTATTCACAAGTACAACTACCCATAACCTATTTCTTACATCCTTACATCCTATTCTTATAATTTCATCATTTTCCTTACAATTTACTTTTCCAATATAACTTTATTACTTAAATTACTTAATTAATTTTGAATCTTACACAACACAACATAACACAAACAAACCCCCTCTCTTCCTCTTGAAACCGGCGCAACTCCCTTCCCTCTTTCCTCTCTCTAATTTGTTTTATTTTATTTTCTTTTATTACACAAACCTTAATCCACAAGTCTATATAAATCCCTTTATACCAACTTCATTTCACTTTCTTTCTTCTTTCCTTCTTACTTTAGAAAAATTTTGCAAAAACTCTCTTCTCTTCCTCTTCAAAACCGTGACCTCTCTTTCTCTCTATACACACACATACTTTGATTTTTCTTTCAAGTTTCTTACTTCACACAACCAATAGATAATAAATCTATACGTTATTATCTTAAAAACATGTAATGGAAAGTTCATTCATGTGTGATTCCACTCAAGAAACCTCATGAGCTTCAAGCTAGGGATGTGGAAACACTTGAACATGAGATCCTTGCCATCATAATGTTTTAGATTTTGTTATTTGAGTTATGTTGCTATTATCTTGTTTTATGATTAAGTTATGTTATTATTATTAATGCTTCGTGCATATGTTCATCATCTATTCATATTCACATAACCATCATAGTGTTCATACATTTATAACTAGTATAGTAAACTAGATCTAATTGTTTTAAGTTCATAAATGCATTAGACTTTTGTTTTATGTTCTTAAATAACTTGTAGTAGCTTGATGATAGTGGAAAAGTATTAGAAAGCTCAAGTCCTATTTTGGTTTCAACAAAAATAACTTTTGAAAATTCGGATAAAAAGAGAACCATATTTAAAAAACCTATTTTTCAACTTCAAAATGTGTATTTTACAAAAAAAATGAAGATCTTAGGGAATAGATATCATAAATGAGTGATCTTGATGAGTAAAGTTAGATCTACTAAGGAATATTTTCAAAACAAAGGCAATTTTACGAAAGTTATATTTCAATCCCAAAAATAAGTTTTAAATTCGTAATAAAAGAAGCTTGAAATGTAAACACCCATTTTTCAACTTCAAAAAAAGATTTTTATTAAAGAAATGGAAGCCTTAAGGGGTAGATTTGATTAGGAAATGGTTTTTGAAAGACTAATTGAGTTTTACAAAAAAAACAAACTCAAACGAATTTTTCGAAATTCGGATTTGAAAATAACCATTATTTAAACACCTATTTCCAAGAGCTAAAATGATGATTTTTATAAAAAAAAGGGAAGTCCTAGGGGATACATTTAATAAAGACTAAATTTTGACAAAGATAAGAGAGGTTTATCAAAATATAATCCTAGAACATGGAATGGTTTCCAAGAATAGATTTAAACTATGTTTTTATTCTCCAAAGCTTTGTAAAATTCGTAATTAGGAAAGCCACCTATTAAAACATCTATTTTCTAATCCCTAAATGAAGATTTTTATTAAAACAATGAAGGTGATGGCTATATAGGTCATCAAGGTTGAGTTTTGATAAAAGCAAGTATGATTTTACAAGAAGAAAAGCTATTTTTCTTAAGTCTAGTAAATTTCAAAGTTTTGCAAGGTAAAAGTTTTTCAAAAAAAATTCTCGGTTCTATACGTATACATATAGATAGATAATCTCATAACCTTTATGACAATAGCTTGTAAATATTACATATATACATGATGCATTTGTAGAAACAAACACTACAGGAATTTTGATATTGGGCGACGTTTGTAAAAATTGCAAACGTTGCCCATCTTTTATAATTATTAAAACATACCATTAGCCACGTTTATAGACATTCATTAAATTAGTAACCCTTATCCTACATTAACCGTGGCTAACTTTTGATATGACAATTTTTTAAAAAAAAAATTTCTGCATCCTAGTCCCGCCAATTGAAACAGTGAACCCAAATAAGAAGAAAACAAAAAAGTAACTTTACTTTTTAACATTTCATCTGTCAAAAAACATCAAGGCTCATATCACACTCATCCTCTCGCATACTCCGAAAACCTCCTACCATCTCCACCGTACGGGCTGCAGCACCTCCAATGGAGTATACATGCCACCGCACTGACCTGTCCATTCCACCTCCGACGAAGCAGTGCTCCAGACCCATTCCTTCACATGCAGCTGCGTAGAAGACGTCTTCGGAATTGTTAAACAAAATGGATCTTTCATCAGTACATTAACATAATCTAGGTTCGATCTTTCATTTTTTAACTTTCATTCAGTTGTTCCTTGACGTATGTGTGCTTGTCCTGTTTGTAATTTTTTCTTACGATTTGGGGTTTGTTCTGTGGTTAGGGTTTTGAGTAATGTTTTCTTGTATGATTTGGGGTTTCATTCTCATCTTTGTAATTTATGCCGACCTACTTTCATTTTTTGCCGTACGATATGGGGTTTCGATGTTGTCTTTGTAATTTCTGCCAATGTACTGTCATTTTTCCTATACGAATTGGGGTTTCAACAGCAGTGGATGTGGAAATACAAACTTTGACTTACAAGTACGATTTTTGTTAACAATTAACTTATGGGTATCCTTGATTTGTTTATGTTATCATATTTCTGTATTTAGAAAGTACACTCATTCATAGAATTTGAAAATGTTCAATGCTATCTTGTGCTTTGAAAATGTTCGGCTATGAAATTTATAGGTATTTATAGGTATTTTATATGCTCAATGCTATCAAATAAAATGTTCGGCTAGCTTGTGCTTAATGTTTAATATCTAAGATGCTGAGATTATCGAACAATGTATCATGTCTTTTGGAAGATACAATAATTGCAATCTTACTTTTAATAATGAAGATAGTTTCTGCGATTACAATTCGTGAAAACTTTCTTATCCTCCAAATGATATCCTCTACATTTTCACTTGCAGCTGTCCAAGAAAATTTGGGTGGTGCTTGTTAGATCAATGGAGTTCCTGTAGTGGACTGCTGTCCATTTGAAGACTCACCTTCCCATTGCCAGGCTTTGGAAAAGTTGTTGCTGGGAGTGAAAGGCAGATTGGTACAAACTAAGTCACTGCATGAGCTGCATGATGTACTCCAGGTAATATCATGAAAAGGAACCATCAATAAGCATGAATGTTCAATTTTTGCCTTGATAAGTTCATCGTGCAAGCAAATAACATATTTTCTACTTTGAGGCTACTTTATTGCTCATAGAGATTTAGATGTAACGGTATCTCCATCATATGCATTTGACTAGCCATTTTGTCACGACAAAACTAGCTTCTCTTGGAGTAGTTCAAGCAAAGATTTTCAAAATTGTAGTAACTTTGCCTTAAAGAAGATACAACATTCATTAGATATATTTTGAGTTTCTGAGTGGAATCTCCTTATTAAATTCTATTGCTGACAATGAGTCATAATTTAGCTCCACATTTGTCATAGACATAAATATTAATATTGGCATTTGCAATCCAAAAAGGATGGCCCACATTTTAGCTTCCATATCAGATATGCAACATGTTTTATAAGCAAAACCTACAATCCAAGACCCTGCTTCACTCCTCTGCATGATCTTAATGTGTATGACTGTCTTGTTATTTTATGATATAACATATATACCGTTTACCATCTTTCTTAAAAAAAAAATTTATACATATATAATTCATATAAAAAAATATTACGACAGACAATCACTATATCGTATACAGAACTCAAAGCTTCAAGAACTGACATTCCTACTTTCTAAGGAGCTTGGACTTGCTAGAAGATTGAGGATCCTAAAGTAATGGCTTATAGCAATGTGTTTCTGCCTTGCATTTACAATCCAAGACTAGCTAATCTCCTTATAGTATGATGCAGAGGAGTGAATTTTCCATGAATCAAACAATTTCAATCATTCTAAATCATCTAAATGGCAATTTAAATTGAGTTTGGTACTTGCACACTTTCCCTTTCAGATTTTTTAAAAGAATCATGTAGCTTTACCTTTCAGATTTGTTTGTGCACACGCATTATGGTGTTTCATTGCCTACCATATATGTATAAATATACTTACTCTAATAAAGTTGACATATGTGTGTGTGTATATATATATATCCTTTGTTGCTCTTACTATTCTTTTCCTTCTTGTCTAGACCCAACACTTGCCTCTACATAAATCAACATCCAAGCTGCCTGTGCGAATAAGATTCAGCTAAGCAAAAGCAAAGGCAAACAAGAAGAACTGGTTCATTTCTCTATATTTTAATTTTAATATTTTTTCTGACTCATAATGTTGATGGATTGAAGCTTTGATTTTGCAACATTAACTGTTTTTGTTGACTGTAGGATATCCTTGTTTGCAAACTTTTCTTCATAAGTTTTCTTACCGAATTTCCTTGTACATTAATTTGATGAAAAATTTCCTTTTTTATATACCCCTTTGTCAAGTTATGGTTAGAAACTGAATTTTTTTTTTGTTTTTTTCTAACTAATCTTGGATTTATCAAGTTTTGATCAGAAACTGAGATAGATTTTATTATGTAATCTGCAATTGGACCAAAAGTGTGTTCACAAAAGGAAACAACAATTTGCTCTGTTAATTAATTGATACTGTTTTGTTCTTTGGCTTCACTGCCATCATGTTTAACCTGAACTTATATTCTATTCCTATAACAGGACAGCAACTCGTCGACATAAAATGGATCTAGTATCATTTGATTGAACTTCATACTCAAATTATAATCCTGTAACTATGTTGACTACCACTTCATTGTTTCAGGGTGGTATTGCAAGTTTATCAGCTGAAGACGTTAGGACCTAATGGAGTACACTATTAAGTTTGAAAGGGAAAGTTGTGACAGTTCAAGGCATTAAAGAGAAGCTAGGGCATCAGTTTTACAAGGCATCCTCACAATGTAGAGAAAGCTCAACATTTGCATGAAGTTGGTGATCATTAAGTGCTTTCAACTATTTAATTATATAGTGGTTGGGAATCTTGTCATTCCTTCTTTTACCTTGAAAAATAAAATTATTATAATTAGTCTATTGGATCATATAATCTCTTAATCTATGAATTTGTACATTTAATGCAATTCTTGAAACTGTGTCTAACTTTTTTGAATCTTGTATTGAGTTTTTCTTCATATGGGTGATATCATGTTTGCTGCTCTTTTTATTTTTTTTTTTAAATTTTGGGTTCATCATGATCATATTTGTACTCGTTCTGGATTTTTGTGGGCTATAGGAAAGAAAACTGGTCATGGGTTTATAAGGGACTGGTATAAAGTTCATGTCTTGACTTCTTCTTTTGAAGTTTCAAAGTGTTTTTCAGTGAAAAAGATGTCTCTAAAGTAGCTATCATTTAACCAAGGTCCGAGGAGATGTTTGTTGAGTTTTCCTTCAGCTAATACGCTCGATTTTTTCTGTCCTTTGTACGTACATATATGTTTGTATATATATGTGTATACATAAAAAAAACATACATGCATATAATGGTAGTTCATCGTATGGTTGATGTGCCCCTTTAGCTAAATACCTAGGCATGTTTTCACCTATTTTTAAGTTGAAAATGCCATTTTATTTTTTTAAGAAAGTAGTAAATTATATTGTGAGTTGCTGATTATTCATCAAAAGCTCAGTATTTACTTAATGAATCAATGAAGGACCATATATTCCATTTTTGTATTAATTTTCACAAATTGAAATCACAAAAAAAAAATTCTTTTGAGTGATTACATGTATAAGACATGTGGCTGCTCGGAGAATCAGTATTTTCGTGTTTCCATGATTTCTCCTTTACCCTTCTAAAATAGCTATGCCTCAAGTATATAGTTCATAGTTTTTATTACTTCTCATGTCTTTGTAAGATAAGCACACCATCTGTACTAGGTTCATGTTGGATTTTTATCTAATGCTAAGACGGTGTTTGGATTGCGTATGTATGAATGTAAGACTAATTGGATTTTTGTGCTCATAGTAATTGGATTTTTTTGCTGAATGATAATATTTGCAAAAAGACAAAAAGAAAAAGAAAAAGAAAAGTTCTTTGGCAGTTTAAATATAGAGCTTTCATGTCTCTCGTTTTCTTCTTTTGGTGGCTATGCTAATATAAATTTACTCTGGCATTTATTTAAATTTGAGCAGAAGCTGTCTCGGATTCAAGCAAGGCAATTGAGTTGAATCCTTCATTGGTCAAGGCATATCTGCAAAAAAAGGTATGTTTCTGTTTCCATTTTAGGAGCTGTTTTATGTCACCTTGTTCATCAACGCAATAGATTAATAGTAGAGTCTGCATCCCAACTTTCCCTCTCTTTTTCTTATACTTTTTTCAGATGTTTTGAAGCTTATCTTAATGCATAGTTCTTCAATAAACAATTGAGCCAACCTTCCCTTTTACATACCCAACGAATGAAATCAAAATCTCTGTTTCACATATATTCCATTGCAAGAGGCATTTGATCACATTTCTAGCTTTGTAGATGATGAAGATATGTAACATAAGATTTTGCATTACTGCAGTTCTGCCTGCATAATTTTTTGTAGAATAGTAGATAGTAATTTTCCAATTGCTGTTAGCTCAACTCTGTCTCATCTAAATAGCTTCACATTCATTTTACCATTTCAAACTTGCTGTATGTTCTTTTTTATAAAATGAAATTACAACTCTCCACCAACATCATCATAATTCTCCTTTCCCTTGGCAAATTAGTTGCTTGTACATATGTATTTTCTGTGTTTTAATTCAGAGTCAACTTTTAAGTTTTCGAATATTTTTTTTTTTTAGAAACCAGCTGAGTCAAGTTTACATTTTGATGATTGAAGCTTTTAATTAAATTTTGCCTTTTTCATTTACAGCACAAAATCCCTTCCGTTTATCCTATCTAATCCATGAAAGTTCCCAAGTTTCTTACATAAAAAGTTTGTGGCTGATTAGGCTTTAGCTTAGCTTACATTTTTCTCGATGAGTAGTATTTCTAGTTAAATGAATCTTGGTAGCTGTTATGTCACTTTTTTTATTGAAAAAAGTAATTGCCTTTATGAAATTATCATCATCATAAAGCATCATGGGAGCTTGTAACTGAACTTCCTTTGCTTGAACTGTCATGCACTTGTACTCAGTGCTCTGAAATTATCCATTGAAGTTTTTAAGGTAAGCGGCCTCCCGTTAGTTGCTGCCTAAATTTTTGGTGGAATATCGATAGTTTAAGGTAATAAATTAGTTGGAGCACAAATAATAATCAGGAATTGGAATCAATTATTTACTGCATGGGAGAAACACCATGAAAACAATGAACTATGACATTTGCAAAATTGTAAAGTTCTGCGAGAAAATCTAAGTCTCGGGTGACATAATTTATCTCAAGCATTTTCTCATATGTAGTTCAAATCCTTGCATCATGGAAACTGTAAGTTTTCTTGACTTTCTGTATATTCTACTATGAAACCAGGATACCCATAATTGGTGGGAAGGAGCTGGATTTACATCGTCTTTTTGTTGAGGTAACTTCTCGTGGTGGCATCGAAAAAGGAAATAAGAAGTTGCAGATCTCCTATATGCTGCACCTTTTGAATTTTTCTCCAGTTGTAGGCTAGAATTCATTTTTCATAAATATGCCATTTAATGAAAAACTTAAACCAAATTTTGTTGAATGAACTTATGTAGGCAAGTGTCCTATACCTGCATGGATTTTTTCACTGCTATGCCTATGATAGATTTTCTTTTTCAATTTCCTGCTGCATTTTTTCCGCTAAAGATTCACATAATTAAAAAACAGGGGATGGTTTTTTATTGTTCCTTTTTTTCTTTGGGCTTCTTTGTGCATCAGCATGTATTTTCTAGTATCTTACAGCTTCAAGCTATTTCAAACATGCACTCTTTTATGTTTTTAAGCATGGTTTCTTAGTGGTTGATAGAGCTAGTTAACTTCATTACATATATGTAAGTATCTCATCCTAGTTTTGCATCAGCAAGTGGGACTTGAACTGACCCAACCTTTCCCTTCCGATTTCCTGAGGCAGAGCTTGAATGCATTCAAGAAGAAGCTATTGTTTTGTCCACACCCACCACACATCTTAAAATATATATTTATAATAGAGGAATAAAAACATATCAATTAGCATGTAGTGGTTATTAGGTTTGATTGTGTCCTGGTAAGGATTGGTTTAGCTAGCGTGTGGCTATTTTGGCCTGCTATGTAACAACTTAGTGTGGAATTTAGGACTATTACACCAAGTTGGCATCATGGTTGGAGCTGCTCCTTTTCGATAGTCTACAGTTGCTTAATTTAGTTAGAATTCATCCCTTCATGTAACTTGGTTTGTCCATGTTATAGTTGCTGCTTGGTTACTGTTTGAATGGAATTCTAGTTGGAGTAGCGTACAATTTGGACGTGTCGTAGACGAAAAGTAGGGGATAAGGCACCTTGCTTTCAGTGGTTGTTGGCTGGCTTTCCAGCGTATGGGACCACATATTTTGCAATGCCATGATTTGATCTGGCTGCTGGCATCTTAGTGTCTTATTTGCGTATGCTCTGTAAGCAATAGAACATTATAAGAATAAGGTACTAGGAAGGAAATTAGCTGTGTGCTAATGAATTTTTTATACCCAAAGCCATTGCATGACCATGGTTTGGTTGGCTATATATACATGGAGTTGCACCTTTGTTATGGAGGTCGGAATTGCTTATGTTATTGTCTGTTTTGATGTAAAATGTTATTGTACTCAAAATATATTAAAAACGGAATCTCATAATTCTATATTTATTGACTATGCCCTGCCTTTCCTGCACGTTCGGCTGATTCATGTCGAAAGTTAAATCCTTGTTTATTTATTTAATTATTATTATTTTTTTATAAGAATTATTAGAACATTGTGAACTTGCTCCATTTCTAATATACCCACTCAAAGAATCAGATACATCATTTTCTTTACCTATCCATTCATAATGTCTAGAAATTTTATCAGTCTTCTGTGTCACAGGCTTTTCTCATTTTTGTTTTTGTAAAATTTAACAATAACTAGTATTGCATGTTTATTTATAAGAAAACGTCTAAAGCTATTTAAATTATATATTACTATTAAAATTCATGTCTATGATACTTACTAAACCTTTTTTTTTTAATTATAACTACAATGATTTATTATTAATTTAATATAATATATTTATTTATATAAGGAATTACGTGGTAGAATTACCCACTTGCCCTCTCTCCTTACATCTCTGTCTCTCTCTGTATATATATATATATATATATATTCCCTAAGATATTTTTGAAAGAGGATACTTGAAATTTGTAGCTAGACCTCTATTTCATTTTACCTACTTTTGATGTTAATATATGATCAAATTGTGAACGATAAAAAGATGGAGATGAGGATTGATGATGCGTACAAGTTGATCTAAGCATGCACAATAGCATCTTATTGCCAAAATAGAAATAAAATAAAATAAAAGAAATAATGAAAAAAGGAAATAATTAAAGTAATATATAAATGGTAGAAGGTGTAGATAACTAATATAGAGGGGTAAGTTACAATGAAATGCTTGCGAATTTTTTAAGATTATGAAAAGATTTTGAATTTTCTATTTTATCACACATATATCCTTTAAAAAAAATGTACATATCGAAATATTTATGCAATTCCAAGTCAGTCTTTTACATATTGTATACATTATGTAATTATTATTTAGACTTATTCATCTTATGATCTTTAGTTATCTTGCCCTACTTGATATTTCATTGATCAATATAGGCTATACAAGATGATAAATTAAAAAAAATATATATATACACACACACACACACACACACACACAACACACATCTTCATATCCTAGTCCTAAGATCCTTTAGAATCTAGTTAGACTTTATGCTCCATGAGATATTTAGTTATTAGGATAACTGTTTCTTTTTTTATATATTTTATTTAATTTTCCCTCGGACATACAAACAAAAATAAATGATTAATAATTCCAAACTTGTCATTCTCTCTATGCATGCAACAATTGCATAATATGATGATTTTTGTTTGGCGTGCTCTTCCCAAACATGTCGATAGAATTTTTCATAGTTTAATTTGTTTTATCGTAATAATCTATTGACGTACTAACAAATGTTTTGATACTTGTGCATGTGGAATTGTTTAATGGTAATCGTATATGTTTTTTATTTTATACTTCCTAGTTTTCCCTTTTTGATTTTTTTTTAAAATTTGTTTCATTAATTTTTTTTTATTCCAACTCGTAGTTTAAGTGTTTTAATATTTTGTACGAACTTGTTCCTCATTTATATATGATATGATGTTTTTTGTTCAATAAGATTTTTCAACCATATTAAGTTGGAAGAAGATATTAGGCAAGATTTTCTTTCTTTTTCTTTTCCTTTTCCTTTTCCTTTCTCTTTTTAATCTACTGATATTATTTTAGTGTGGTTGTAATTCTTTCTTTCTATGGCTTTTCTTAGAATACACATGGATAAGAATTGGATGAATTGCGACATTGGAAGTGAAGAGTATCAACGAGGTGTAGAATTTTTCATTGCATACATGCAATTGAAATATGGAGGAAACACGGAGTTAAATTGTCCATGCAGGAGGTGTTTAAATAACAACTTGTACACCGTGAATGTGATTAGAGCACACTTGCTTGTTGATGGGATAGACATAACTTATAAGTGTTGGATATATCATGGTGAGGAGCCGACTATTGAATTGCCTAGTGGACCGCGTGGTAGAATTCGTCATATAGAGAGTGAAATGATATATGATGAGGTGGAGTACAATGTTGTAAATGATGATGACATTGACGGGCTTGATGAAATGCTTGAAGATTTAGGGGCTTTTGCTACGAATCAAGAGGAAGATGCAAGTCTCCGAGATGGCTTCGATTCCAACAGATTTTTTAAGTGGTTTAAAGCTGACTCACAACAAAAGCTTTATCCGGGTTGTAAGTTCTCTAAATTCTCCTTCATGAAGCTTCTCCACTTGAAAGTATACAATAAGTGGACTAACAAGTCGTTCGACATGCTTCTACAACTTTTGCGTGATGTGATACCTAATGGAGAGTCTCTTCCCACTTCATACTATCATGCAAACAAGTACTTAAGAGGGTTGGGTATGGGTTACCACAGTATTCATGCATGTAAATATGATTGTTGCTTATTTTGGGGTACGAACAAGCATCTTACCAGTTGCCCTACTTGTGGTACTTCTAGGTATAAGATGTCTGGAGGGTCTAGAAAGCCCATTCCTCATAAGATTCTGCGGTACTTTCCTGTAAAACCAAGGTTGCAACGCCTTTTCATGAATCCTAAGGTTGCTCAAAAAATGCGTTGGCATAAAGATGAACATAAGAGACAAGAAAACATTATGAGCCATCCAGCTGATGGGCAATCTTGGATTAATTTTGATAATGAATTTCCAGACTTTGCAAAGGATAGTCGTAATGTGCGGTTGGGGTTAGCTAGTGATGGCTTTAACCTTTTGGTACCATGAGCCAGTCATATAGCATGTGGCCAGTAGTGCTTCTTACATACAACTTACCACCATGGATGTGCATGAAGAAAGAGTATTTCATGATGACGTTGTTAATCCCTGGGCCTAAAGCACCAGGGAAGGAGATCGATGTTTACATGCAACCTTTGATTGATGAGTTGAATGATCTTTGGGTCAATGGACTATGGACATATGATGCATACTCGAAGTCTTCTTTTAATATGCATGCTGCATTGATGTGGACCATCAATGACTTTCCAGCTTATGGGAATTTGTCTGGGTGGAGCACAAAAGGATACAGTGCTTGTCCTGTATGCGAAGATCAAACACCATCAATAAGACTTAATAGCAAGATTGGGTATGTTGGTCATAGGATGTGGTTGCCAAAGGAACATAGGTGGAGACGTAGCTTGAAATTTGATGGAATGCGTGATAATCGTGAAGCTCCCGAACCATATTCTAGTGAAGACATTCTTCACCAATTACGTACAGTGGTAGATGTGGGTATGGGAAAGCATCCAGAGAAAGTTAAAAGAGCACATCATGTTGGCGGGTTCAACTGGGTTAAGAAGTCCATATTCTTTCAATTGCCATATTGGTCAAAGTTAAAGCTTAGACATAATCTTGATGTCATGCATATTGAGAAGAATATTTGTGAGAATAATCTACACAATTCTTAGGATTGATGGAAAAACAAAAGACACTTATAAAGCTAGGCTTGATCTAGAGGAACTTGGTATTCGGAAGGAACTACATCTATCAAAGCGGGGTGATGGCAAGTATTTAATGCCATGTGCAAGTTATGCATTAAGTAACTCTGAAAGAAAATTATTCTGTCAATTTCTAAGGAATATTAGATTACCCGATGGTTATGCATCACATATAGGTAGGTGTGTAGACAACTCATGCTCAAAACTTTCTGGTATGAAGAGTCATGATTGCCATGTGTTGCTTCAAAGGCTATTGCCTGTGGGTATTCGTGGCTTATTGCCTAGAGATGTCACCACCACCATATCTGAGCTCGGGACCTTCTTCGAGAGGTTGTGCCGACGTATGTTGAATGTTGAGGAGTTACAAAAGATGCAGAGCGATATTGTCACAATATTGTGCAAGTTAGAGCTAATCTTTCCACCTGCCTTTTTCGATGTAATGGTGCATCTAGCTATCCACTTACCTCAAGAGGCCCTAATGGCTGGACCTGTTGCTTACCGCTGGATGTATCCTATTGAAAGGTACAATGTGAATACAACACATAACATCTTTATTTTAATGTTTTTTTTTTGAATGTTTGCTTTTTTTCTCCCTTAATTTAAATTTTACTATGTAGATACTTAGGTTCTTTAAAGCAATTTGTTCGAAATAGAGCTTATCCGGAAGGTTCAATTGCTGAAGCCTATGTTGTTCATGAGTGCTTGACTTGGTGCTCCCTTCACTTAGAAGACTTGGAGACAATATTTAACCGACCAGATAGGAACTTTGATTCTCTGGAAGATGGTGGGCTAGACATCTTTACAAATAGGGTTGGTTATATTTCTCCACCCACATATGTGGTATTATCAGATGAGGAGGTTGAAATCGCCAAATGGTACATTATCAATAATTGTCAGGAGATGCAACCATATTTAGCGTAAGTGGCTGTCATTAGATAATTTTTACTATGTTAGTGAACTATTAAAATTTGTGTGTATTACTTAACCACAGAGAAATTTATGTTGCAGTGAACATATCGACATTTTAAGCTCACAAAATGGTGATGACATAGATGAGCGTCACAAGAGTGAATTTAGTCAATGGTTTATGAATAAGGTAAATATAATTAACAATGCCCACATATACTTAGGCTATAGGTAAAGGAAGTTTAACAAAATAGGACTATTGTCTATTTTGCTTGTCATTATTGCAGATGAGTGCGTTGTATGAAAGTGGTGACCCGGTCATCAGTGCGTTATATGCATTATCATTAGGACCCGATTCATGTTTCAAGAGATACAACAAATTGATATACAATGGTGTGCGATTTCATACAACAGAATTTGATGATAGGAAGAAGACTCAGAATAGTGGAGTGCTTGTAGAGGGAAATGAAGGAGACACGAAAATTGAATTTTATGGGGTTTTGACAGATATATATGAGTTTACTTATGTTAGAAACAAAAGCGTGATCTTGTTTAAGTGCAAGTGGTGGGACACTAACATGCGGCATGTTCGAGTTGATGATGGCTTTAAAAGCATTAAGATTACTCGTACGTGGTATGAAAATGATCCGTACGTGCTAGCATCACAAGCTAAGCAAATATTTTATGTAGAGGACATGAAACTAGGGACTGAATGGCGTGTAGTGCAACAGTTTGAGCATCGCCACATCTATAATATGGACTCGCTTGAAGGTGGTCCAAATTTGTTAACTGATGTGGAGGCTCGATTAGCAGATGAGATCTTAGATGAACATTTCATAGATGATGGTGATGGAGGAAATGAGCTGCATCCAGTAATCGATTGCGATGTTGATGTGCTATTGAGAACTGATGTAGGTCATGAGACTGTTGATAGGGAGGTTATTAGAGGAACGTGCAAGCATCTACACATATAGAGCATGATGCCGGTATTGAATCCAGTGAAGATGAGGATGAGAATGAGGAGATGGATGAGACGCTGGTGGATTATGACAGTAGCGATGCAAATTGAATGGTTATGTTTTTTTTTTCTTTTTAAAAAATTTATCTCCTTAATTACGCTTGCAAGATCAATTTTTCCCTTTTTTTTAGGCGATGATATTAGCATATGCTTTTGTATATTGAATGATGTGTTGCCAAGCTATTATGTTGTTTATTTTCTAATGACTAACTTACGCCTTCTTTATTCATTTTTAGGTTTGTAATGGCTGGTGGTCGAAGGAATGTTCACAGGAGGGGAGGGAGGACTAAACGAGATACTCGACTACCTATTCGTGATGAGTCGGATTCTCACCATTCTGGGGATGATATGCACCAAACACAACAACACAACCAGCCACCTATTCCTTTTGAAGCCTTAGGTATTCCATTTGGACATATCATTAAAGTAGAATAAGTTAGTATAAATTGGTAATTCAAATTGATTTTGTGTTCTACTACAGGAAATGACACTCCACATGGTCAAGGTATCAACATAAGTCCAGCAAATGCATCCTTACAGGGCAGCAATTCAGCTGATCAAAACCACACTCCAGGTAAGTGGTGAAATTGGCATATAAATGTAGAAGATGGGTTTGGGAAAATCAATTACCTGTTTTTGAGAACTCTTTATTATATGGACTATAAAAGATATAAAAGTGGTTGTATTTTACGTTTACTCAGTTTTTTAGAATTAGCTATTTGACAATATCCTTATAATCTATGGAAGTAATACCATCCGTAGTTTGAAATCTTCCAATCTGTAGTACAATAATATAGGTTAACTTTAGGTGTAAATAACACTTGTCAACAATGGTTGAAATTGCTGTTCTGTAATTATAATTTCATTGACAATTAAGGTTCTATGTTTTTTGGAATGAAATATATGTTAGATATGACTTGGCAGTTTTGATTTTTTCTACACCTGGGTATACTCATAGCAAATAAAAAATGCCAACTACTCAGATCTTCTTCCAGAACATCATCATAAATAGGACATGATAAACGCACGCACATAAACATGTATATATGTTCAACCAAGCAGGTTACCCATAGAATTTAAGAGAAGTCCTAAAAGCTTGAACCATATATGATTTTTGAAGAAAGTTGCAACAACTTTTTGGACTACATTATTTTCTTTGCAGTATTCAAGAGTAGTCCACTGGATGGACTTAGCTTTGGTCTATAATGTCTTACATAATTTCGATTTTCCTTAGGTACGTGTAGTTATGCATGTCTACAATTTTTTCCTATTTTCATATGGTCAAATATAAGTGCTCTCTATACTTATATTTCTAATTCAATTCCCACTATCCTTGTTGTGTATTTAGCTTTGAATATTAACATATGTAATGTGATTTTTTGTTTTCCTATTAAATGTAGAGAATGAAGCTCCAGATATACGGGAAATGAACAATGGTCAAGTGGATAGGCCCCAAGAGCACAGCCACACGTCTAATAATACTGAATCTCTTGGTAAGCTTTAAATGTATGCAATAAATTATTGAAAGTGTGCAAGTTAAAAACCATTCTCTTATAATTGTAGCAACTGAGAGCTCAACACGAACTGTTGGTAAGAGAAGTGCATATCGTGGTGAAGCACTTGAGCGGGAGAATATGAAGCGAAAGGGAAAAATGCTAGTTGAGTTTACTACATCCGGAGGACGTCCTGTTTCGGCAGATCAATCCTCAAAATTAGCATCTGAGATAGGGAAAGCATGTAGGGACTTGTTGCCTCTTTATGGTGAAGATTGGAGAAAATTAGATAAGATGGAGAAACAACGAGCTTGGGAGAGGGTCAAGGTAAAATGTAGACTAAACTTTCCTTTCATATTACTTACTTATTATGTGATGTTACTAATCATTCTTTTGTCTTAACTGACATGGTTGATGTAGAATCGATTGAATATTGATGATGTAGTAAAAAATGGCAACAAATTTGCTGCTGCTGATAAATGGATGGGGAGTCTGCTTAGAAATCATCGAAGTAAAACTAAGAGGAGATGGATGGAGATTGGTGATGTAGCAAGACCTAAAGGATCGAATGAAGATGATTGGAAGAAGATGACGGAACAATGGACTAAAGAGATTGCAGAAGAGAAGGCAATTTTACAATCTAATGACCCATCCAAGAAGGTAAACTCTACATACCCTTTTTCTTGGGATTTCAAGTAATAACTACATAAATATGTCACTGTTTTTATTAATAGAGGACCAAATCAATGATCGGGAAAGAAGCACGTAGTTGTGTCAAATACTTGCATAGGTCTGGCTCTCGATCATTTGAGAGTAGAAGGAATGAGCACGTAAGTAGCAACTCATATAATTTCTAACATGTAGTAGTAAGCTTACTCAAGTGTTTAACATTTTTGTAACATATATATATTTATGTGTATGTAGATCAATCAAAATCACCAACTGCCCAATGCTATCGAGTTCTTTAAGCAAACTCGATATCGTGAACCAAGGCCTAACAGTACTGGTGGTTGGGTTTCACAACAAGCTTCTGAAGATTATGTAAGTCTATGGGTTAAGTTTTATTTTGAATATGTTATTAAATAAGCAATATGTTGCGGATGTTATGTTTTAGTTTTCATAATGTAGGAGAAGATGGTGAAAATGTATGAGGATTCACAATCTTCTGACAACCCAAAGACACCACAAGAGATTGTTGACATATTTATGAATGCAAGTAACAGATCTGACTACCATCCTGGAAGAGGATATGGACCACCATCTATTGGGAAATCAACACGAAGACAGAATGAGATGGAGGAGTTAAGAGCTGAATTGCAAGAGGAAAAAACATTACGCCAGCAACAAACTCAACAGGTAAATAAACTTTAATATGGCTTCCAAGGGTGATTGTGGCAGAACCTAAAGGTCCTTGGATTTTCTCTTGGACATACAATGTGTAGGTTAAGGAATTGTGGGAAATGAGTCCTCTAGGATGTGGCAGAACCCTACCTTTTCTGTTAGGCATTACATGTGTTTAAATATATGCAAATGTGACATAACAATTGAACCGATCACGATGTCTGCAATATATACAGTCGAGATATTAGGCGTGTGTCCATGACTTTATGTCCTATTTTGGTTTAGTTTTTTACTTTGTTCTGTATTTGCGTGTCTGTGTTACCTTGATGTTCCTATAATCTAATTTTTAGGTTTATCACTAGGCCATCAGAGAATACTTGGTGTGTTGTGGTTAACGTTTTATACATAACTTTTGCTATTTATGTTAATAAGACTACACTTTCACATCTTTTTTTCGTCGATGCATTTGGATCTATAAACAAGTTGAATCGAGATAGTGTTGAGTGTAATCTCAAACTTGATTCAAAATTTCAAACCAAAGTTAAAATTTTAAAGCTTGAATCCGTTTACACTTAATTTGTGAAGGAAAAAAATGTTTAAATTCTGATTAGTATAATATTAACATGAAACTTAAGTTGAACTTAATTAATATTTATAGTCAAATTGAATATTAGAAAGTTCAAATTTGATTTGATAGACTACTTAAATAGCTCAATTAGATTTTTTCCATTTTCTTGAATTGAATTTGCTACTTAATGGTATTTACAGCTTGATAAGCTAACTCGACTTGTACAACAACTTATATCAAGTTTTCCCAGTAGTTCAGGTTAGTTATCATGAGTCATTTTTCATTATCTCATTCGTGTTTCTTTTAACAATTTAATAATTATATTTAATTTGTATATTGTGTGACAGCAAATCCAAATGGAAATACTTCTGCAAGTGCACGACATACTTCATCAAATCCATCGCTTGGAGATGATGATGTCAATAGTGAGGAAGAAAATTAAGTACTCAGTTTTTGTTTTTTGTTTTTTGGCTTTATCACACTGACATGAATGGGGTCAAATCAATGTGATAAAGTGTGTACATATGCCTATTTTGATGTAATTTGGAGTTTACGCTAACGTTTCTTGTAAGGACACTAAACCATATTGTTTTTGGTTTTTTTCCCTTTAATGCAACGATGGTCATGGTGATCTTTAAGTAATTTTTATGTTATTAGTTTTTATTACATATCGAGCGCATTTATGCTCCAAAATGTAGTGACATTTTTTCATATATAAATTTCATGTGCTGAAGTAATAGCAGTATCAATTATATTGTGAGCAAACAGTTTATATTGCTAATTGTGCATATGTTACACTAAACAAATATATATTGCCAAATAAACCTATTTGAGCATTAACATCTTCTTAACAAGAATAGCCATGTTTAAACATCGCTAAATAAAATAACAACCACGCACGTAGACGTCGCCAATGCATTAGAATGCCACGTGTAAACGTCGCTAAATAAAAATAACAACCTGAGTAAACGTCGCCAATGTATTAGCATAGCCACTTGTAAACGTCGCTAAATAAATCACATTGTGGTCCAAGAAACCTAAATGAAGCTTGTTCAACCTGTGTATGGCCACGGTTAAACATCGCCAATTATGTAATTTAGTTACGTTTACACGTTACAAATAAAAATATTTACCCACGTTTAAACGTCGCCGATCACAAGTTTCCCTCCTTTTATATTTGGTTGGATGGATATTAGTCATATTTAGCCACACATAAGTGTGACCAAAACATGATAATAGGCCATGTTTAAACGTGGCCTAACAAAGTGTATTTGGCTCTCAAACTAACATTGGCGACGTTTCAATTTTTAACGTTACTTATCAAATCTACGACTGACCTTTTGCGACGTCTATAGGCCATGTGTAAAAAAACGTGACCAAAAATTTTGGTCACGTTTTTTTAATGTTTAGCCACGTTTATATACGTAGCCAAAGGCTCATTTGTTGTAGTGAAAGTTAGAAAAGTAATGCCACATACTTCTTATTGACATTATCTAAGTACATAAGAAATTAGGAATTTCCAACACTCATGAATCATGCATGGTATTGAGTTATATATGTATATCATAGAGTCTTATAAGATATAATGATAGCTAAGTATCTATCAAACCTTTAATATGATGTTTGTTTTGAGGTTATAAGTTGAATTGTGGAATGGGAAATTCGTGTAGTATTCTGTGCCCTACTGTTCATGGACCAACCGACCTCATTTGTTTCAAATAACTCTAGAAATAGCTATCTCTCGTCGAATAGGTAGAAATGGGTATATAATATGCGAAATTCCGAGTTAAAATGACCAAGTTATGGCCGTTTTAAGTTGGAATTTTCTCTTAGACGAATTTTGACGAACTTGATAGAATAGAATTTGTAAGCTCATTCAAACTTCATAGAAATACTCATTAGGGTTATTTCTTTTCATTAGGAGACTTGAGAGACGGACTAGACCTTCCCGATGACTATTACGATTAAGTAGATTTCTGCGCCATCACAAAGTGAGTTCATTTCTTAAATAGTTGTGCTCATGTATGTGCTTGTAATCGTAGTGGCATTAGAATTAGGAAAAGATAAAATTGTGAGGAGTTGTGATCTAATCTTGGTTGAATGAATGATAAGTATATCGAGACGGGACTTGTTGTAAAAACATTGTATGAGTTAGTATAGACTTGAATTGTCTTAAATTCTCTATGATCGCTCTTAACCTACATAATTAACATGCCACGATTATATGAATAAACTGTACATGCATATCACGTAGTGAATCACATCGCATTGGCAAACATACCTTTAGTGGGACAAAGGTATATTAGCAGAGGCGTGGAGGCCCGTGTTAACATTAAGGATGCGAAATTGCTTAAGTTAACGGAAGTGAGGTAGGCACTTGAAACTACCACATAAAACAACAGATGTTGTATAACTAAGGAAAAGAGATCGAGATTATGGTTTCATGACTTATGGACCACCCCAACCCCAAATGGAAGGTGTAAATCCATTCACATATGGCTATCGGAAAGTCATATGCTTGTATTCTCATTTGCTTGTGCATTCATATGATTGATTAACTATAACTTGCTTGTATATATATCTTGAATGAGTTGTTATTTGGAAATGAATCTCACTAAGCTCGAGCTTATACCCTGATAGTTTCCTGTTGCAGCATGAATATTTATGGCTATCTCCGAGAAGCCACTTTCCTTAGGCACAGTTTTTGGACTCTAAGGAGCTTTTTAAAGAAGTGGGGACCTAGATGTAGGCATAGACTTTTAGTTGAATCTCCTAAATTGATATATGATGGTTGTTGTAAGAGATTCTTGAAGACTTAAGAACTCTTAATATTTTTGATGGGAGTATGCCCCTTAGATCATGTAATAGATTAAATCTAGATATAACTGTTATGATTCACATTCTTGTTGCTACGTATGTCTCCTTAAACTATTTCGAATCAAAGTATGGTTCCTTATATGTTGAACATGAGCCTTACACCCGGTGTTCAAACTCATGAGAGATACCTAAGTTTAATTATCGAGTGTGGCGGCTGTCATGTTTAGGATACCATTTGGGACGTGACAATAATATAATCTTTGAGAGATTATTTACAAGATTTCAATGCAATTAATGAGCTTTAGTAACTTCTTATATCTACCCGAAAACTTATATTTAAAGCCCCTTTAAGAAACGAGTCATTGCCCCTTAAGAAAATCTTCAATGATCAGGTGGAAAAAGACAGCTAGAAAAGTTACAACAGGTTCGAGCCTTGCAACTGGTCCAAAACTTTTGGATTCTTAGGAATTATGTTCGTAAAAAGGTTCGAACCTTTTGCAATTGGTCCGGACTACTGGGCATTTTGTAGGTTAAAAGATTCAAACATTTTCAAAAAGTCTGAACCTATTGGACAGTTCACTATTGTTTCATATTTTAGTTATATGTCTCTCATGTGGACTCTGATTGAGGTGATTCAAGATGATACGGAAAGTTTAGAGAGAGATATATAACTTTCACATTTTGAGTTTTAGGAAATTTCAAATGAATCATTCCTAAAACTTTGGTACACTCTAAACTTGCAAGTATCCACACAAGCCCAAACCAAAACACATATGTATGGCACATAAAGGTTCAACACATTACATATACAAACATAAGACACATGATGCACAAATTTAAGCATTTTAACTTATATATATGCTTTGCTAATTAAGTATAGCTTATTCTAATCAAGTAGGTAATTATGCAATCTATCTCTTCATCAAAATCTACCTTGAATTCACTAGTTCAATAGCTGGCACCGCCTAGTAAGGTTGTTGACTTGGTTGGTTCTATGTATATTGCAATTTATTAAAACATATAAACACGAAGCTGAAGTATTTAAAAATTTTATAAAATGCTAATAAGTTATGTTCAATTTCAATTGCAATCACCAACATAAGCAAGCACACCTATCGAAGTAGTATAGAAAGTATTAGATCGTATTCTTTTGGGGATCGTTAGCATCTACTGTACTCACTTTTCATCCATTATCTAGCCAAAGAAGTTTAAAAGAATATATACAACAAAAAGATAACTAAATTAAAAAATTAAAACGAATTATATACATGTTTTTGAGGCAAATTAAGGATATAAGTTTGTTGATGCAAGAAGAGACATAGGATTTGCTTCACCAATTTCTTATCACGTGATTTCTTAGCAAACTCAGAGAGTTGTTTGTTGGGCATATATGTGCTATTGGATTCACTAAGGTAAGCTAAAGTCTCTATTAAGGTCAAAAACTTTATGTCTAAGTCGAACCACCGGAATCTCTTCACAAGCTATCAACAACCTAGATCTACATAAAGATTAATAATCCTTTAATTAAAACTTTTTTTAATGAATTTAAAACTAAGTGAAAGAAAGTTTTACCATCTCTATCTTTAAGTGATTATTACCAACTTCATTAGCAGTCTAAATCTATTTAAAAGAATGATCTCTTAATCTATTCAGTTGAAATAATACATAGATCTAAAAGGTGCACCATACAATTAGACCCATGAAATTAATTTTATCTACTAATTAAAAATATCCAGTCAATATTCAATTAAAATGCATTTGAAATCACATAAATCAGGTCTTGGGTTCACAAACCCTAAGTTAAAATGATTCTCCAGGAATGTAAACATTAAGCACAGATTCAAGAGAAATAAAATGAAGTTAAAGATGAGTAATGTAGATTAAGCACAAAAATTTTGCAAGAACAAACTTTGGGTTCAATATGAATTTACCTAGAAAACACGAATCTTTAGCAAGAAAAAGACTTCTCTCACTAAAAGTTCTTTCACTAGTCTATACCATGTTATGAATTTGTTATATATGGTACAATATGTTATTACACGTTTATTTATAGGTGATAAGTATAGAAATCATGAAGATTTTATTGGCTAGTATGGTGTATTCCTTATAATGAATTTCATCCTTATCTTCACATGCTTTTGTTTAGAACAACGTGTCCATGATAGCAAGGACAAGGTCACTTTTCACCGGTTGGATCGTAAGCTCAAATGTTGGCCGCAATCTCAGTTGTGTCTTTTCTTCAAAGGTGTGATTAAGGGTCATATTAAATTATAGGTGCAATCGCAGCCGCGAATCTTATGCATGATTGGAGTCTTTCAAGGTCCAGTTATTCCAGTGTAAACTATGGGTTAGACCAAAGGTGTAGTTGAGGGCACGATTTGGACTTTTACCTTGTTTTCTTGCCCTCTATTAGGTCTTTCGTAGCCCCGATTGAGTCTGTTTTAAATAGTATTGTTGTTTTGCTCCAGTTTAATTCAAATAATTTTGTCTCTCTTTTTTATGATTTTAAGAGCTGAAAAAGAACATTTAAACCATAAAAGTAAAAATTCATAAAAATTTCCTAAAAATGAATCACATCAAACATGATTTTCTATTAATAGATTAGAGGGTAAAAGACTTATCAGTTGTCACTACTTAGACTAGGTTAATCGACTACACACAAGTAATAGGCAATTATTAAGATCATCTTTAAATATTAATTCATTTAGAATCCCTATCTTAACGTGCAACAAACAAGTAATTTTGTACCTGGTATAAGGTCTGTACTCTAAATAAGATCAAACATCAGACTTATAATATGAACATGTATCTATTCAATAAAGATTATTCATATTAGAATTAAGTTTATAACTCAATTTTTAATCTTCTCCATTTAGCCATCGAATAGAAGGCCAATATTGGTCCTATTCAACAAGTTAAAGCTTGTTCTCACTAATTTTGTAAAATTTCTAAAATTTAATATATTTACCTAGTTTAATTTAATATTATAGTTAGTATTTCCACATTTTATTAATTTAATCATTAACTAATTATCATTTTAAATTCACAAAATACGTATATTAACATACATATATCCAATAATTTCTACAAAACAACACTCTCTATCAAACACATTTATATACTTTTATATTTTAAGTTCCGATGCATACATCTATATATTTATTTATCAAGTTCTAATCAAAGTTTATTTTACTAATTTATAAGTCCAAATTTTATAATTTAGTCTAATAACCTATGTTTACTCCACTATAACATATTACATATTTTAAATTAACTAATTAAATTATAATTTATCAAAATATACACACAAGCATGGAGAATAGACATATTACTATATGAAATATATATTATTTTATTTTATTTATTATTCATATATATATAATATTTTTTTTTTTCGTGGTGCTCATGGTTTAGATCACACCTATGGCCATACTCGCATGCAATAGCACGCCCCTTGACTAAGGCCATGCTTAAGTTGTTATGAAGAAAAATAGATCTTCAAGAAGATCCCATCTTAAAGTGCGATCGTGTCATGACTATCGCAACTGTGATTGCACTTGCGACTCATCATTTTTCACATTTTAACATTGTTTTTTATCCAATCGGTTCAAATGCTATATGATCGATTTAGGGGGTTGTGTAACCAGTTCCAAAACTTAAACATACTATTTTAGTTAACTTAAAAGTTGTGAAATTTTTGCAAATCAATTTAAAGCCAAACAAAGCCAAATAGTTTGGTTTAACTAGTGAAAAATCCAGTTTTGTCCTGCTTTAGTTAATTTCTAGAAACTTACCTATTTAACTTAAACAAATTAATATTAATCTAGAATAAATTATATATTTCCATAACTAATAATCTAAATACAATTTCTAAGTTTTATAATATATATCTTATTTATTATTTATCATGTTGAATCTACAATCGTATATATTATATGCATGCATTATTTAGACATACATTGAATACTTAGGTTTTTCTTAACTAAAATATAGTGTGAACCACTACATCTTTAGTGTATATTAGGTGGTTAATAATAGTTTAAAAGTAAATTAGGTAAATATAAAATATCAAATATTAATAGAAAAGTTATTTTGATAAGTTTTAGAATCTAAACTTTGTCGTTTTATGGTCTTGAAATAGTCAATGTTTTGTCTATACAATAATTAATATATGTTAGATATCATAAATTTTTTGTCTTATACACATTATGAACTTTAATTTATACTCTACACTTAAACTTCTTTCAAAGCTACCTAAAATATCTTATAAGTCTGTTTTACTGTAACTATAAGGGAGGGGGGGCAAACTTGACCAATTTTCATAAAGTTTTCTGCATCAATTAATGAAATGACATTTTCAAACAAAGTTTATCGTACCCTTTTTTACTTGCAAATGAAGCAGCTATAATAAAAGTTTACAATAGCTGGATATTAGTAGCACCATAAGATAAATACAAAATATTTTATAAATCTACTATACTAATATAATTTACTATAAATAATACTAAACACCTTTTGTCAAGCATAAAACTAGAGAACATAAGCTTCTTTTGCTGTCACTTTCGAGTGAAACCCTTATCTTCATTTTTACTTACGTTATAACTAAAACACAAATCATATCTTCAAACCCTGACTTTCGACATTAGAAAATCTATAAGAAATTATATCTCAAACACTACTTCTCGTATTTTTTAAGGAGAAGTAATGTAATCATATAAAACAAATTCACCAAACTATGGTAAGTTATATTTGTAAAGTTTTAGTAAGTTCTTTCTGTAAAAAAAACCCTTATGCACTCACGTACTTTATTGTATAGAAGTAAAACATTAAGTTTAATAGGTATACTGAGCTAATGAACCAAAACAAAACTTATTATAGACTAATAGAGGCATGCATATACTTACTATGCAACTTTGACCATGTTTAAGAGTCGTATAACTGTTAGAAACATATGAACAAGTGTAATTTTATTTAACAAACAAAAACATGATAGTTCATGAAGTAAGACTGAGAAAAACTACACAAAGCATTCATAATTGAACTTCTGGTTATAAAAAAGACTAATAAAGTTAAGTTTAACTAATAGATTGCTAGTTATAGTTATTTTAGAAGTAGTTATGTTAAGTACTTCTCTAGCCACACTTTAATATATGTTTTTAATTGAAGAAAATTTAGTTTGTAAAGTGGAATAAACTGAGTTTGTTGTTTTTGTGCGTAAAGGAAATTACGGTTAGGATCACGCTTGTGATTGAACCTATGGTCTAAACTGTGACTATAGCATGTAATCATGATTCCTTTCTAACGTGAAGGAAATAGCAGAACTACTGTATTCGTAGTGTCTTATAATTCCTTAGGGACAAACAAACTAAGGAAGTTAATACATGAGTCTAGGACACTTAGGCACAAATAAGAGTTCTTATTAGTTATATACTTAGTAATGTGTGTTTAATTTTTCTTATAGGGTTTATAAATCAAGATTCAAACTTACTAATAGATTACTATGACAACTGAATAGGATGTATGTGTGAGTAACTCCGATCTTTCCACATTGTTTGTATTTTTAGAGTAGTAACACAAGGTTTAATTGCAATATAATTGATTATGTCTGGAGATGGGAACAATGCATGCTATATGATGATTGAATGAATGAAAAACTCTAATATTACAAGTGATGGTCAATGGTGTGAAGTAAACCATGAAGTGTGTGTTATACCATCTGAGACTTGGGTGATCATTGAATAAAAAGATATAATCATGCTCAACTAATAACCTACATAGACATGCATTGCATGAGAGCATAAATTGCATTTTTATGTTGTTCACGTTACGTATTTACCACTCTGGATGAGATTACACTTGAGCTGTTAGTCTGTCAAGAACTAAGTAGGCATCGAAGGATATTGCCTGTGTGAGAGTTGACACTTAGTGGATTTTCTGAGTTTTTAAGGTGAAGTTGGGATTATTTTCCTTATATGTATATATAAATAATAAATAAGCTTGAAAAGAATTTATCCTTTCTTAGTTTTTTGTCTCTCATGAGTATGAATTACTAGAGTGGTCTTTAACCCCCAAGAGACGGTGTAAATCTCCATTAGTTTGGATTCTGATCATCTAAACCGTGCATGTTCCATATGGTTGATTGTTGTTGTGAAAGAAAAAGTTAAAAAGAAAACACACACACATATAGAGAGAGAGAGAGAGTAGCTAGTATAATAAATAAACGTTAAAATTAAAAAAAAAAAATACTCTCATAGGATTTGAACCCATGACCTTATGAATGTAAAATTAGATACTTAACCAATAAGTCACACTTAGTTTTATATCATTGTACTCTCTTTATAATGCACATATAATATATAATTTTTTCTATTTAAAAAACATTTAAAAATTAATTTTCCTTGAGTTAGGGTGGCCGGGGCCCTCGTCGACCCCCCTAAATCCGCCCCTGGTGGTGTATAATGTTATTCTTATATGTGATCTATATGTATGCAATGTATTTCTTCATTTAAACTGTTATGCCCCAAAGGATACACTAAACATAATAGTCCCCCAGACTCAATATTAAATCTTAAGTATGACAACCTTAGTCATCTCAAAAGCTTCGATACCAGGTGTAAGATGTATCTTTACAATCATAAAGGACCAACTTTGAAACAAGTTGTTTAAGAAGAAATTCATATAGCAATTAAGAATGGAAATCATAACATAAACATCTTAAATAACGAAATATAAAGGTCTTACAAAATATCAAAAGGGCATTCTCCTATCAAAAGGTAAAGCCTATTAAAGTCTATTCAAAATAAATACATTGGAGATTTACTTAGAAGTCTAAGTCTACAATTACTCTTTGACTTCATCCAAAGGGTAGTACCTGAGAGAAATATCCCTAGGGCTTTAACCATAGATAGGGGTGTTGCAATAGATATCTATAAAGGAGTAAACTTCTTGCTTAGTGAGAATTAATTCTACAAATAAAGTACTCGGATAATCAATATTCAAACAAGTTATTAAAAAAAACATATGAAATGTAATCAAATACGTGAGCAAGCAATGTATATGATTTTCTAGGAATCATATGTTGAATGGATTTACCCTCCATTCGGGTTAAGTGTTCCGAGCAATAAGACCATAGTTTGCAAATGAAGTTTTTATAGTTTTTATACGAGCCACTACTAGTAGCTAAAATATAGTTATTTCAGTATCCACCTACCATTTTATCACGGGCGATCAATTGCCATAGAGTAGAATTTCAGGTTCTTCGGCCTCATTACTATGACCTTATCCTATAAAGAATATAGTAATGAATGTAATGTGACTCACTACATGTCATTCATAATCATTTTATTTAAGTAGTTATGACATAATATTAGATATTTTAAAAGTGATCATATAGTTCGCAGACAAATCATTTTTATACTAAATCATACAATGATTAGTTAACAATTCCCGCTTCGATATACTTAACATTATTTCAATCATATAAGTAAAGCACATGAGCTATCATGTTTTTATCTTTTTCTAATTCTAGTGTCACTAAACTACAAGCAAAAATATAAGTATAGAAATGTAAGAATTTAAACTCACTCAGCCATGATAGCAGAAGCTACTAGTCAAAATAGTCCTCTAGGTGGGGAAGCTCGAACTTCACGTCACCTAAATAAGAGAAATATCCAAAATGCATATTTCTTGGAAGTTCTACTTAAGCTTGAAATTCTATTTCACTAAGTTTGTTAAAAATCGTGTAGAGTAAAATTCTAACTTAAAACTGCCATAACTTACTCATTTGAACTCGGAATTTCGCATATTATATATCATTTTCTACCTACTCAAAAAGATCTATTTATTTATAAGGTTATTTTTTTCATGAAAGATCATTTGGGTTTCTAAAAGATACGGTACAGATTCACTACGAAAATCTCAGCCTTTAAAACATGATTTTTCCAGACTTTTTATCAACCAAAAATCCCATATAAATCATGTATGTGTATATATATATATATATATATATATAGTTGAAAAATCCTTTTAATATATATGAAACTCACATTATACACAAGATTTTAATGATGTTGTCTTAACCAATGACTTTTCATAAAACAATCTTATCTTGGTAGTTGAAAAGGTGAAGTTTGACAAAATTATGTTAAGTTGTTTGGAAATAAAACTAAGGATTTTTAAGTCATTAAATATGTGATGTAATTTACTTTCCTTAATTCTTAAAAGATAATTTCTGATTCAAAAATTTTAGTCGTTATAAATTATTCTTAAATTTTATTTCTTAAGTATACTTTACTTGTGAGTTGATTCTTAACTTATTTTGGAAACTTGTGTTGGTTATAATCAAGTTTTTAAAGAAAATTTCTCATAAAAAATTATTATAAACCTTAAGGTTTTTAATGGTAGTTTGAAAAGAAAATAAAGAGTTCCTTAGTTAATTTTATAAAAGCTTTGTATGTCAACATCACTATAATCTATGGTGATTTTTGTCAAAAAAAAAAAAAATCCTTTGAAAAGTATTTGGTTGAAATAAAATTCTAAATCTTAATGAATCTTTTATTAAGTGGCAAACTACAATTTTAAAGTAAGTTGAGCTTGTTTTCTTTTTTTTTTTTTTTAAGAAAGAATGTTTTATCTCTATTAAGACAACAATCAATATGATCATGTATGAATAATGAGTGTGTAGCTAGTAACATCACAAAAATAATAACAGTAAGAAAAATAGGAAATATAAGGATGAGCAAGAAATAAATATGAAGTATTGGAAGTCTTGACTTGATTTCAAGGCTTCTGGACTTACTCATGAGCAAGTCTAAAAAAAGAAAAAAAAATAAGAAAATCATTTTGACTTGATGAGGACAAGTCTAAGACTAGAAAGACTAGTCTTAATATTAAAGCATGGAGTAAATAAATAAATTACAAAGCATAATAAGTAAATAACGGTTATGTTAGTGAGCCTATATACTGTAAGAAATATATATAGATACATAAATATAGATAATACAATATAGGAGTTAGGTTAGAACAATAATAATAGCATGTAACATAATAACAATAATAAAAAAACAACATAATAAAATGTAATTTATTAATGAACAAGAACAAAACATGAATATAGTATTACTTCTATAACATTTAAATATTTAAGAAACATACACCATAATCATGTTAAGTTACATGACATGGTAAGAAAATATAGGTAAGAAATTTACCTATGATAGAAATATGACTAGTAGATAAAGAGAGATTTTGGTAGTATGTGAGTGGATGAAATGTAGAAAAATAGGAAAGGTGAAAAGAGATTTTTGGAGAGAGGATTTCAGAAGCGATTTTAGGAGAGTTTTGTTATGGTAAATGAGTATGTGAAAGAAATGAAGGAGATGGAGTATTTATAGAGTTTTGATGAGGAAAAATTGTGTGAATTAAACAAATTTAAAAAGAAAAAATTATGTGTGTGTTTGATGCATGGCTGGGTGATTGAAGAGAGAGGGGAGAGAGAGAGAGATTTTATTTGTTTTGGAATTTTGTTAATGAAAAGTAATAATTTGTAAGGTATGATGCGATTTAAGTTGTATGAGAAAAGTAAAAAGTGAGAAATAGGTGTGGTGGAGTGTAAGAATAAGTGTAAAAAAAGTGAAAATAGATTAATAGTACTGAATAGTGTAGAATAGTACTATGAATAGTAGATAAGATGAATTAATACCAGTAGTAAAGAAAACACGCGTAATTAAGCTATATATGATATTTTTAGATACCAAAAAATTATAAAACTGATATTTTGAAGTCCTTGTATTTTTAGGAATCTAATGGTGTATTGGAATGTTTTTATCGTCCGGTATACCAGGACACAATTTTCGAAAACTGATCCCGTTCGGGTCCAAAACACACTAAAAATTAACGAATATGATATTTTAAAGCTTTCTTATATAATTACGAACTATTGTCCACCATTATTTCAATTCCATTTGTAAGCCCCTGAATTTTTTGAGAATGGTTTTGAAATACCAAATCGAAACCCTAAAGTTTGACCCAAGTTAAAATCGAACCTTAAACAATTTCGATCACGGGATTTCATAAGAGAAGATTCGTTAATCTTTCAGCACAAAAAACCTAAACATGAGAAGATCTACCTATCCGATCCTTGAGTTAAATTTCCAAGAAAAAGTTGGATTAAACCCTAGCCCTAGTCAAACCGGACTTTCAAAAGTCAACAATGATCAAGATAATTAAACAATTTCAACTCCGGCAATCCCGCGTTCTCAAACCCTAGAAAACGAAATTAAGTTAGTGGCTTAATATAGTTCATAATAATAGAGGGTAACATAAAAATATCAGATTTGCGAATTTCAAGTGTCCTTCGAACTCAAACAGGATCAGTTTCAAAAAGCGTGTCCTAGAGCTCAGAATAATAAAAATATTCCAATAACACCAAAAGACTCGTAATTAAATAAGGATTTCAAAAATATCCGTTTTAAAATTTTTCGGTAACTAAAAATAACAGATATAGCTCGTTTATGTGTATTTTTATTACTACCAATATTTTATGTGTCTAGTCTACCATTCATAGTACTATTCCTACTATTCATTATTATTTCTCTATCTCTACTTTTTCTTACACTTATTTCTTACTACCTACATATCTATTTTCTTATTTTTTATATTTCCAATACAACTTTATTCACATCAAACCTTACACTTTATTTCTTTTCTTTACAAAAATTACAAAACAAATAAATTTTTCTCTCTCCCTTCCCTCTACATGTGCCTGCCACCCCTCTCTTTTTCTCTATATTGTTTTATTTTCAATTTATTTTATTACATTAAAAATTCACTCCAAAAATTCTATAAATACCCCATTCTTCCTTCATTCTTTCACACATCCATTTTTACATAACAAAACTCTACCAAAATACTCTCTCAAAACCTCTCTCCAACAAATCTCTCTCAAAACACTCTACCAATTTCTATTCTTCAAGAAAAGCAACAAAAACATACTACCCATTCATCTTTTTTCAAACCTTCCATTAAACCTTAGGTAAAATCCTACTTAAATTTCTTCATCATGTTCATACAACTTAGCATGAGCTTAGTGTATGTTTCTTAGGCTCATATGAGTTAAAAAAGCAACAATATGTTCATGTTTTGTTTTTGTTTATGTTCATATTCATATTTTACATTATGTTATTACGTTGTTGTTATTATTGTTATTATTTTTGCTCTAATCTAACTTATATAGTATTATGTATACTATGTATATATATTTATTTAGAGCATATAAGCTCCTTTGTTATTTATTTACTTTCATGTCTTGCAATTTATTTATTTACTTGTTTTATGCAATTTATTAAAACTAGTCTTTCTAGTTTTAGACTTGTCCATATCAAGTCAAAACAATTTTCTTTCTTTTCTTTTCTTTTGGGACTAGTCTATTCTTAGTCTTGGGTTGCCTTGATGAAGTTAAGGCTCCCAATACATGATCAAGATACCTTGATGAAGCTAAGGTTCCCAATGCTTGACTATTTTATTATGTTTATTTACTTACAAGTATCTCTTTCTATCTTATCGTGTATTATCTTTACTTTTACATTGCTATATAATCATATTCATGCATGATTAAAATGTTGTTGTCTTAAATAAAAATAAAAAATTGGTTCTTTCTTAAATAAAGAAAGGTAAACTAGATTTTTTAACAAAAGGAATTTTTTTAACAAAAGATCTAAGTTTTGTTTTCAATAAACTTTTTCCAAATGATAAGCTAATCATAAATTCTAGAAGAATTAGTAATGTAGATTTCCTCAAAATAATAAAAGGAACTCATTTCTTTCATAAATCGAAACTTAATACTTCATAAAGAAAGAATTTTTAGCATTGAAAGATTCTAACTCAACCATACCTTTTATAAAACTTAAATAGGTTCACTATAGACTTTGAAAATCACATAATATGAAAGTATCTTCAAAACTTGAATTTTATATTGTTATTCTCTCTCAAAATTAAAATGAAAATTTTACTAAGTTCTAATGTTAACAATTCTTTATTAAGAAAGCTTTTCTTATAAATTTGTCTAAAAAGAATTGTTGTATCATTTAACAAATATTAAGAATAAAACAAGCTTTTCAAACCAAGATAAAGTCAACTCACTATTTTGAAAACCAACTTAGAAAAATAAAATTTGCCAAGAAAGTAAAGTTTTAAAGGTATATCTATTTTCTAAAGAAGAGAAATGATATAAAAATAAAAGGAAAACATACATTTAATACAACTTCAAATATTTGACCACATCAAAAACTTAAAGGATATTTGAAAAACTTATTTTTCAATCACTAGAAATAAAGTTAGTAGATAACTTAAAGAACCAAATTTTTGAAAATGAATCTACTTTTGAAAAGTGAGAAAATAAAATTATAATAGGAAAATATTTACTCATAACAACTCAAATATATTTTTGTTTTTCTTCCAACAATTCAAAAAGGAGAAATTCTCAGAAGTTTTATCATTTAAAAACCATCAAAGAAAAATTGATTATGAAATATCAATATTGAGACAACACTATCAAAATCATGCATACATATGAGTATAAATATATGTTCAAAGGATTTTTCAACTATATATATATATTATATCCATAAATTTTGCTTTAGGATTTTTCAGTAAAGTTTGGAAAAATCATATTTTGTGAATTATAAATTCGTAACTATTCTATACCGTAGTATTTTCCAACCCAAATGGCTTTTTATGACAAAAATAACCTTAGAAATGGATAGATCTTTTCGAGTAGGTAGAAATGGTATACTATATGCGCAATTCCGAGTTAAAATGACCAAGTTATGACCATTTTAAGTTGGAATTGCCTTCTATACGAATTTTAATGATCTTATGACATAGTTTTTGATAAGTACCATAGAATTAATAAGAAATACTCATTATGGGTATTCTTCTTGATTAGGTGATCCGAGGAGGAGTATTTATCCGAAGGATTATTTTGATTAGTGGATTTACTGATCGACTCATCCATAAGAAAGATAGATCTTCATGGCCAAGCGAGTTTATTTCCTGCCTTTTTCATACTTGGTTGTGCTTGTAGCTAGAGGTACTAGAAGTAGGAAAAGATGAAAATGAATTATGTATGATAATATTGGTTGAAAGAATGTTAAGCATACCGAGGCATGAATCATTGTTAACTAACTTATATTTTACTATTATTCTGATGGAGTGTGTGCAAATTCTGTGATCACCTTTAAAATACTCTAATCATATACTATGAATTATATTAATTGATTCATGCATACCACGTAGTTAATTTCATTGCATGAGCTGCTATTCTCGATGGGACAAGAGTATAGTAGCCGGGTGTGTAATAGCTAGAAATCTGCAAAATGGGCGATTAGGAGCCTAAAAGAACTATTTTGAGATGGGCGAGCAGGCGCCTGAAATAAACTACATGAGTTGGATTTAAAGATGGGTTTTAAAGAGCCTGGAACACCTAACCTTGAATGGAGGGGTAAATCCATTCAAACATATGATTTTCGGTAGATCACATGTATTGCTTGATCACTTGCTTGATGCATTCATATGCTTCTTTAATAACTTAATTGAAATTATTTATACAAGTACGTTGATTCAGAAATATTCTCACTAAGCTAGTTATGCTTATACTCCGATAGACCTTTGTTGTATAGGACCAATATCTTTCATGATCGAAGACTACATATACTCGAGTGGGATTATGATTTAAGGAGCTTCTGGAAATCTTTTGAAGATTTTAGGCTAATTATCCTTCAATGTCTTATGGCGTTAGTATTATTTTGTTGTGAGAAAGATTAAGTGGATATTATGATTGTTTGGAGAATTATAGGGGAAAACCCCTAAGATGATGTAAGGATTATCTTCTCTTAATAATAAATTGGATAATTATCTAGATTCTTGTATGCTGTATTTACTATCTTGAACTATACATCCCACCGGTGTCTTCTATTATTGTGATAGACGCCTTACATATGGTGTTGAAAGTTTTCGCATGACTTCGGGAAGTCATTCTTAAGTTTTAATACCATATGTGGTGGACTGCCACGTTTAGGGTACCCTTTGGGGCGTGACACCATTGTTTCGGAGTTAAGAGCGTAGGATTGCTGGATCTAAATCCACTAAGGTTTGATATAGATTTGTTGACCTTAGGGTTTCTGGTTGACTTTCAATTTTGGGTTTATGTATAAAACATAGCTTAAAATCTAAGGGCTTACATAAACAACATTTCAATCTTGTTATAAAGATCCATGCCACAGGGCATTCTAGTTGTACAATACTCATGTGTCTCTCTAGAAGCCTCAGATGGTTAAATACAAATATATGTGACTCCAGTCTATTACATGACGCATCGATACTTCTAGGATATATTGTGGGAGTATGGCATACATACATATGCATATCTATTTCAATCTTAATCATATTAAGTCATCAAATACAATTTGAAAAATACATATAAATATATTTTAGCATGTTTGAAACACATATATATTCATAAAAAATATTAATTTTATCAAATTTATGAACATAAAACATACGTATATGTGCAAATAATTAGGTTTTATATGTATATTTATGATATTCATTTTATAATTTTATTTCAACATAATATATTAAATCCACATACAAATACATATATTCATACCCAACATGCATATATACAAAAACCTATATATTCCCAACAAATTTACAAATAACAACATGCATATGCATATACCTTCCTAAGTTTCGGTTCATGAATATATACATTATATTTTCCAAATCCTAAATCTAAATTTATTTTAGTTTTTTTTCATTAGTTTAAATGTTATTAGTACAATCTTAACACATCAATTAAATTACTTACTTAATTTGTGAAAAGTTTCCTAATAATCTTCTCTACTACTAGTTTAATACTTTGATGATGCTTCTAATGCTAATTCCCTAACTTAAGCCTTGATATTGTTTTCAAATATTATGTAACAATCAATTGAAATATAAATTAGATTTAGTGAAGAAATTGAGTAATTGGATGATAGATAAATCATGAATTTTCTTAGCTATTAGATGCTAGATTTGAAGGCCCTATTGATGAATTTTGTAAGGATTTTTGGTGTATTTTAGAGGATTTTGGCGATGAAGGGATTGCTAAAAATGGAAAGTGAAGTTGGGGTTTTCTAAGAAAGGTACTCATAGCGTAGAGACTTGTAATTATTTCTAGGTTTAAGGGCATTTTGGTCATTTCACATGCATAGAAATCTCTAGATCTATGATGTGCTTTCTTGTGTTCACATTATGTGGAATGTTGCAGAAATGTTTAGTTAAAGGCTATTTTGGCCATTTCACAAGGGTAGAAATCTCTAGAACTTAAGTTTTTTTATTAGATGTGTGTAAATGCATAATAATATGATGAAAAATAGGCTCATGGGTTTGAGCTTTTGGGTTATTAGCTTGGGAAGGTGAAAATGAGTAAGATAAATTAGAATTGGAAATTTGTAAATTGGATTAGTAATTTAACTTAGGAATTTGGTTGGTGAAAATTTGATATCAAACTTAAATATAGGGGTTTAGGAATTGATTTGAATTTCTAGGAATTCTCTAGATTAGGATTTGTAATTATATATGGGAGGGTCTTCTTCAAAGGGTACTTATATTATGTGTAGAGAAAATTCTAAGTAAACAGGGTGTCTTTGTCATTTTAGTTTGACAGATTTCTCTAGGTTTTTGGAAGGTATTTTTGTCTTTTCACTTCATTAGAATTCTTTGGAATTGAAGGATAAAGGACAACTATTCCCTTAGATATTTTTAGGTAGTTTAAAATAGGCTAAGGGTAGTTTAGCAATTAGGTTTAGTTAGTAGAAACAAAATAAATGGACTAATATGCCCTTAGATATCTTATAGAAATAAGGGCAGTTTAGTCATTTAGCATAGATAATGACGAAGGGTAGTTTATGGATTAGAGAAAAGAAATTCAATTCGTACAAGTAACTTTGAAAATGACTAATGAGAAGGGGTAATTTAACTTTTACAAGTAACCTTAAAAATGACCTATAAGAAGGAGAATTCAATTTGTATAAGAAATCTTGAAAATGACATGGATTAGTCACAATTTGTTGGTAGTTTTGCTAGATTCTTCTAAGAGATATTAGTTGTCAACTTACATCTTTGATAAGGAAAGATGGATTTGGTTCAATTTTATTGAATTAGAAATTTAGGTAATTGAACTTTAGAAATTGAGTTTAATTTAATAATTGGAAGGGATTGAGTTATTTGATTTGTTAAACTATGTAATTGAAGTAGTTTGGTAGATTGAAATGGGTATTTGTGATTTTGGTGTAATGCCCCTCAAATATAAGGTGGTGAAACTCTAATCATTAAAGCATTTTTTAATGTAATAGCTTGGAGTTCATTAAAACTCTAAAGTTAAGAGTGCTCAAGGGAAAGCACTCATAGGATAGGTGACCCCTTGGAAAGTAATTATCACCAACGACAAAATCGTGCAACATCTTACCAAAGTAGACAATACCTCGGTGGTCGGAGTTTCGAATCGTTACAGATGGTATTAGAGTAGTTCACCAATTGAAAGTGAGGGAACTAAGTATTGCACATTGTATAAGGTAAAGTGCCTCGGAATGGGAGTACCTCTTGAGCTTATATAGAGCACCTCTAGTGTTCTCTCTACCTGGTGTGGTTATAGACTTATGTAAGAAAATTGATGAGGACATTAGTTCTGTAAGTAAGGGTTATGTAATTCTCCTCAAATATAAGGTGGTAGAACTCTAATCATTAAGGTGCCTTCTAATGTAATAGCTTGGAGTTTATTAGATATCTAAAGTTAAGTGTGCTTAGAGGAGAGCACTCACTGGATGGATGGCCTCCTGAAAAGTAGCTGATACAAAGGACAAAACTGTATGGTATCTTGCCAAAGCAAACAATACCTCGGTGGTTAAAGTTTCGTATCATTACATTTGGAATCTCAATTTCAATTTATTCCATTTACTAATTTAATTATATTGAATTACCTAACCATATACTATAATTTGTGAAATTCAATTACTAAGTTAAATTTAAAATAAGATTCAAAACTATCGACATTTTTATATTATTTAATTATCACATTTCTAATTTAGGTTGGTAAATTTTGAGTTATTTTGGAAAGATAGTAAAATGATTGATTGTTGCATTACTGGTATGTTTGTATGTGAATATGTTGAAGTTTGATCTTACACCTACGCTTGTGATGGTGCCATACTAGACGCCAACTCGCTATTTTCCTCTTTTTTAAGTTAAGTAATATTCCCATTATGTGTTATCTTTTTGAATACGGCATTATTATTGACTAAGAGGATGACACTAATGAAGAGAATTGCCTAACTGATGATTAGAATAGCTTAATTCTTTAAAGTTAGGGAACCTATATAAAAGATCATGGTTTAAGCATTTATGTAGTAGTGTGCTATGATGGGACATGGATCCTTATGTCACTTTGGTACACCAGAATGGTTTGGAATGGAATGGAATGAGTTATAAAATAACAAATCTATTCCTATGTTTGAAAGTGTGCATGGAATTGAATGGCTATAAGATGTATTTATCAAAAATGTCTCTAGTGATAAATACAGTTATGAATATACAATATGATAAAAGAGTAATTATATTGCATGCAATTAATAAAGTTGGAATGAAATTGTGATTTCATCTACTCAAAAGGTAAAATCGAATTCCCTTTCAAAGCTGGAATTGTTGATTCCAAGGAATCGCGATTCCAGCTTTTAAAGGTGTATCCAAACATGGGAAATAGAACGGAATCTGGAATCATGATTCCATTATAGGTCCATTCCTGCAAACCAAACATGACATTAGTTGATTATTGATTGGTATTGCTAGTTTGGTTTTATGGACTCTCAGAGTCATCTAATGTTAATGATATGTAGGCTTATGGTTGCTTTTATCATCATATGTAAAGTTGTCTCTTGTATCTATTGACTTTAAGTCATTGTGATAAATGGATGCTTGAAATTATATGAGTATTAGATGTAATTATAGTAGGTTCTAACCCTTAATATGTCTACATTAAATGTAGACACGTGGTAGGTTGTAAAAATCTTTATTTAACATGTTATAAATTTTAAGCATGTTGTGTGTGGTGTGTGATTATCTTGAAAAGCTATTCACTCATTCTTCTTCTTGTCTTTTTTTTTTTCTCTTTATAATAATGATATGTGAAATAGTGATCATCATAAAACATAATTTCAAGAATATAAAGGCTCAAATGAAGAATATTTAAAGATGAGATAAATATATTAAATTTTATTCAACAAAATCATATGAAAGATAACTATTAAAAGCGACACATGGTCAATAATGAGATAATATAATTCCCTTACTTATGATTTTGAATCCATAGATTTTTTTTTCAAAGAATATGTATAAATATATTTTTTAATTTTTTGGAAGAGATGATGATAATATAATAGAATAAAAAATAACTCAAAGATTAGGCTAAACTTGAAAAAGGGTTGGATCAGTTGTAAGTTAGGTTAAACTCGTAAGTTTTAGACTTCAAGTTTAGATCAAGTTAAACTGACAAGATGTCACTTGAGAGATGGAACTAGTAGGGTATCCTTGTCACAATACAATGGTCATTAGCTAAAGGGAAGGCGTTAGATTTACTCGTCTTGGTGTGTTCAATAGTTTGGTAGTGGTGTGACAACAGCAAGTCATAAGGAAGGGCTTTCTTGGATGTTAGTTACTAAAGATAAGCGATGGGTCTCTTTAGTGAATTAGTGTAGGTGTCACAGACCTTAGTGAGGGGGCTAAATTTACAAGGTTCTTAAAGGCCCAACAGTGAGACGAAGACCTAGTGTCCACATTTGATGTTAGCTTAAGGATAAGAAGATTTCAGAAAGTTCTAGAAGACTCTAGAAGATCTCATGTATGTCTAGACACATTGTATCATAGTAGATAGGGTAGGTAAATATAACTACCATGGATTGGTAAGACTCGATTGTTGATAAAGTCATATTTTGTACAACTTTCATTGTGCAATTTGTGCATAATTTCTCTTAATCTTTATGAAATTACAAGAAATGGTACTTAGATATGTTTAATTTGATGTTTAGGTTTAAACAGAACATAGAAAACAAAGTTCGAAGAAAAAATTGAGCAATTTTGATCAACAAAATCATTGAACACCGACCATGAAACAAAGCTAAACCGTCGGCTTTTAACATTGCAAACGCTAGCCTTGGAGATTTTATACAAACACCGGCAAAATTAATCATCAACACTACCGACATTGTGCCAGCCTTGCTAAGGAACATAATGCAAAATATTAAGGTTGGCATCAACACAGCCGGCCTTGAAGAAGAATTCCATCGATCTTCAAGATTTTCATCCAACGCCGACAAATTTGACATTTACATTGCCGCTTTGGGGTGGCTTTAAGCATCTACAGTAGCAAAAATGTAAGCACTGGCATAAACCTGCCAGTGTAGGAACAGAACTTGGACAGCTTTTGCAATTGCATTTTACACTGGCAAAAGAAGAATCAATGCCGCTGGTGTTGAGACGGTGTTAAGTATCCATAGAAAGCAAAACATTAAATCCATCCTCAATGCTGCTTGTGTAGCTTTGCTTTGAATTGTGCGCTGCCATGAATGCCGCCGCTATAGAAGTTGAAAAGGCTAGCGTACATTCTGTAAGTGCAAAAATGATCTGAAGTGATTCAAATTCCACACAATCTTGGCTATAAGATAAAATGGATCCTTTCGGCGATATATCAAAAACATATAAAAATAGATTGGGTAAAGTCTAGTATATGATTCATTGTGAAAGTTGTTTTGGATTAAAGTTAGTGATTGAGAAGCCTTGTACAAGTTTTGAAGGGATTGATTTTGCAATCGAAGACTTTGTCATTTGAATTGGTGATATCTGATTTTACTTTCATATGCAATTCATTTTTCTGATCTTATTGTTTATCATGATTTCATTGCAAAATTTAATTTGATTTGTGAATCCATATCCATGAGTTGCTAAATTTTCTTGTGGAATGATGAGACCTTAAGAATGCTAATATGATAATTGAGATTATGTTATGTGATAGTTATAATTGTGGAATATTCATATTGAATTCTTATTATAAATTTTGTTTCTTAATGGAATTAGGGTTTATAAGAATCATAATGACTCAGAAGGGAAATTAGGGTTTACAAAGAATTCATGAATTAAGGTCAAAGAGCAATCACTGAAGTAGTGTGATTTGATCTGATTTAGAAATTATCTTAAGGATTCATGCAATGTTTTAGGTTAATTTCTTACTAAGGGATTAGGAGAAGTCGATTTAGGGCATTAGTCAATTAAAGAATTGACGATTCATAATTGTAAATTTAATTTCACTGATAATTTATTAGCGGAAGCTATTAGGGTAGTATGTGGTTGAAAAGATATTAAAACTTCATTTGGGTTTTAGATCTTTGATAATTTCATATGAATATCCATAAGTCTAATTGTCAATATAACATAATTGAAATTTGATTAGCAAGATTAGGGTGTATTCGTTTTCCCACACTCAAACATTATATATCTTTCAAAAACGTTCTCTTGCTCTCATTAACAGTGATAGTTGTAAACTCCCAAAGTTTTGTGATCATTTAAGCTTAAACCCTAATTAGAAAGTCAACTGGAAATCCTAAAGTCAACAAAACCCTAGTTAAATGTAACCGTTCAAGTCCGACAATCTCGTATAAGCATCCCTAAGAAAGTAAGTAAGAGATTAATATGTAGAATAGTTCGTAATAACCAGTGAAAGCTTAAAAATATTAGATTAGTTAAACCGCGATTCTTTCTTAGTACGATCGGACACAGTTTTCGAAAAGTATGTCTCGAGGCTTAGATTAGTAAAAATATTTTGAATATACCGTTAGACTCGTAAAAATATAAGGTTTTCAAAAATATCAATTTCATAATTTTTCGGTAACTAAAAATATCAGATATCGTAATCATACGCATATTTTCTTACTACCGGTGCTTAAATTGTCATGTCTACTTTACATTATACTATTTTCTATAATTCTACACTATTTATCTATCTCTATTTTTTCTTACAACCTACTCTTACAAACCATACCTTTATTTCTTACAATTTTCATTTCCAATACAACTTCACATCTTTCATATCTTACTTTTAATTAACAAAAATACAAGAAAAAAATAAATTTCTCTCCCTCTCTTACACTCAATGTAGCGCTGGCCACACCCCTCCCCCTCCTCAATTTGTTTCAATTTTCATTTATTTAATTAACACAATTTTCCTCCCACATTTTCCTATAAATACCCCCTCTTCCTTTCACTTCCTTCACACCTTCCATATACTAAAATTACTCTCTCAAAATTCTACAAGAGTTCTCTCTCAAAGTTCTCTCAAAATTAGTCTTGATAGGTAATTCTTCTTTAGAGTTTTCTTTATGTTCATTTACTTAGTATGAGCTTAGTGTATGTTTTCTAAACCATGAAGGTTAAGGAAAGCAACAATAAGTTCATACCTTGTTTTTGTTCATGAATCTAATTTCTTTTATGTTGTTTTCATATATATTTATCTAAATAATGTAGCTATATGTATCTTTTAGAGCATATAAGCTCCTTTGTTTTACAATTTATTTACTTTCCTTGCAATTTTTTTATTACCTTGCAATTTATTTACTTTCATGTTGTTTTAAGACTAGTCTTTCTAGTCTTAGAATTGTCCTCATCAAGTTAAAACGATTTCTTTGTTTTTCTTTTGAGACTAGTCTATTCTTAGTCTCGGGACACCTTGATGAAGCTAAGGTTCTAATACTTGATATATTCTTTACTAGCTTATTTATTTAATTATTATGTCTTTTTTATGTTTTCATAATTTTATGATTCATATTCATAATCATGCATGAACATATTGATTTTGTCACAACAAGATAAATGAGGAAAAGTTTTCTTAAAATAGAAATTCTCTCTAAAAATAAAAGTAGGAAGTAAATTTTCATAAAAACTTAGGAATTTGTCTTAACAAACTTTTCTAAGAAATCTAGAGGAGTTCATAAGAATTTTTGCAATATATACATAACATGGAAAGAAATTCTTGAGTAAACAAAAGTTTTACTAAACTTCACTTTTTCATCAATACTAGTTTGACAAACACCACGAAATTCCTTTCATAAAAATAGAATGATCTTAAGAAATAAGGAAATTATTTCTATACAATTGTTATTACTTTCAAAAAGTATTAGAAACTAAGCTTAAAAATAGAAATCATTCTTTGGAAATTTAAAAAGACTAAGGAAACGAAATTAAGGAAAAGAAAAATACTCATTTAAAATAACTTGAGATATTCTCTAGCAAAATAAGAGAATTTTCAAAAGTTCACTTTTTCTTTAGAAGACTTATTTTTACCAAAAATTCATGTTTGAGACAACTTCATTAATTTCATACATTTGATATGAGTCAATAAAAATAGTAAAACATTTCAAAAGTTTTACAAACTATTATAATATCTATCCTTTGATAGAGTTTTTGTTAAAAGAAGGAATACAAGTTTTAAGAAAATTCGTGGTGAATTTGATCACCACTATTTCGAATTCAAACAATTTGTTTGATGAAAATAGTTTTACAAATAGATAGATCTTTTTGAGTAGGTAGAAAACATATTATAAATGAAAATTCCGAGTTAAAATAAGCAATTATGGCCATTTTAAGTTGAAAATTCCTCCAATCCAATTTACCGCGATTTCAAGATAGATTTAGAATTTTCAAAATAGAAATTCTATGAAAGACTCATTTTGGGTATTTCATTTTGTTAGGTGATGAAGGAACCGAAATTGCATTTCCGAAAGAACTTCGATTAGAAACCATGTTTTCCTATCCAATAGTAGTCGATTCTATAGGATTTCATTAACATATTCACTTTAATGCTCAACCCTTCAAAGTTGGATTCGACACATTACCTTAGTGAAAACATCGATGCAACTACATTGGCTCTTTGCCATTTTATCCCATGTTTCTTGCAAAAAAAAAAAAAAAAAGATACCAGATCTTCTTAATAATAATGTTTCATTTAGCAACATAAGAAAGAATGGCTTGGTATAGAAACGAAATTTTGTGATTCATCTCAAGTGATCACTCTAATAAGCTTCAATTCATTACTGCAAATTTATTCAACTATTCTATGATGTTTGGTCTATTGCAATTGCTTGGATTGCATGTGGCTTGGTTTATAAGTTTAGCTACTGCTCCTTGCTTGGTATACTTAGGTTTTGGTCGCATACTGAAGTTGTCTAGCTTAGTCTACTGTTGGTAACTCAAGATTTGCTTTATGTTCTAGTTCATTGGTTGTTGTAGCTTTAGTTTCATGCAAAAACTTCACAACAAAATCTAACCTTGATATATTTGTAATCTCTTAAAACCCAAAACATAGAAGTTTTAGAGCTCTCTTTTATTTCCATAGGATTTTAAATCAAGTCAAACCGAGCTTGAATGAGGGAAATATATGCAATTTACCAAAATGTGTCGAGATGTAACTCTGGGCACTATAATGCACATATAGTAACTTCAAGATATTTTAACCTTGATACTTTCATTATTTTGCAAAACTTAAAAATCAAAAGTTATAGATATATCTTTTACCTTTCCATAGGATTTTGAATCACATCAAAATGAGCTTGATTGGGAGAACTATTTCTAATTTACCAAAGTTTGTCAAATCTGCCAAATCTAGATGCCACCACTACACATGCAATAAATTCATGACAAATTTTGACATGAATAATTTATGAATCTTGCTAAACTCAAAACATGAAAGTGAATATCTCTCTCTTAGCTTTTCATAGCATCTTGATTCGAGTCAAACATAGCTCATATGAGAGAGATGTGTGCAATTTTCTAAATAGTTGAAGAGCTATCCTATCTAGCACGAGAATATGTTGCTCCTGCGTTGTGAATGTGATTGTTCTTGTATTGTTGTTGTTTTCCTTATTAGTTTAGCATGAACAAAGAGTGGTTAAGTTATGTCAATCTCACATGTTGGTGACTTCACTTTTTAAAGCTTCAATTATGGACAACTAATATTAAAAGCTAATCAAAATTCTGCACCAGTCCTAGTTGAATCCAAAATAGCCCATTTATGCAAAGAAGCTAGAATTTGCAACCTAAAATTCTAGTTTTGGTCCTTTTCACACATTTTTACTCCATGGATCCAAAAATCATGCAATTCATTGATTCACAATAGATTTTCACCATAAAAGTGTCAATATGTACATAAAAGTTCAATTATATGCTAGGTAAATGTGTAATTTTACACATTTATCATGCCTTTAGAAAATTGAATTAAGAAGACAAACACTAGGTCTAAAGTATATTTAAATTGCACACTTGAGCCTAATGCATATTGAAATCTACCGTAGGATTTTTGAAGTTTAGGTGCTGAATCAACTTGTTGAATTTTCAATTTTGTTCAATTAAAAAAAAAATTAAGTACACTTAAAAGAGAAATATTTGTCCTCAACCTGGAAAGCAAAAGAAAAAACTCATTAACTTTTTTTTTTAAAGGTTTAGAGGTTCCAATATAAAATTAATTAACAATAGTAAAGTGGCAAGGGAACACGTTGTAGATTGATGGTTTTGGTTTAAGTGCCACATATCACTTTTTTTTTTTCCAAAAAAAGAGAATATAAGAGGTTGTATTCAAATGTATTTATCTACTATGCTAAACTTGAGCATAATGCAATTATAATGCGGTTGACAAAACAAAAGGCACCAAAGTCATTGATAAAAGGTAAAGAAAAATAGAAAAAAAGGTCAATTAAGCTCTAGTTTATCCAAGACACTTTCAAATCTAACTCTTATTCTTAGGTACAGTATTAGTTAAAGTAATATTCATAAACTCAAACGGGGTAAGAATCAAGAGAAAAATGACACTTAGAATTAGCTGAAATTTCACTTTCTCAATCTAAAAATACTCATGGCTAAACCAGGCTCTCTCTAGGTTTCCCTCATTCTTTGCCTCATTTCGTGTTTCTTTAGGATCCATGGAGGTTCTCTACTAACATGAAACACCCTTACATAATTAGGAAACACACACACACACATATATATTTATACATATGTATTATACAATATTTAAAAAACCCTAAGAATAGCATACCATACCAATGACCAACCAAAAGTTACTCAAGTCGTAAAGGCACCTAGCTAGGTGGTTTGAAAACCAAATAGGCTAGCTATGGCATCATGTTGGTCCGACTATCTTCTTCAGTTTTTTTAATTTATCTATTGAAACATTAATAATAAAAAAAAGATGTAATGGTATTTTCTAAAAGCAATGATCATTAGCAATGGGGATGCACTCATTTAAGAGAGTTTTAAATGCTTTAAGGTAAGTATAAGTGTTATTGTCTTATAGATATTGATTTGTTTTCCAATGATGCAGATTCTAGGGATTACTATCTATCAAAATTGTGTATATGTCCAACAAATGTGAATGAAACTTTCAAGCATTTTACTGATACCATGGGTAAGGTTGAGTAGGTAGCCCTATCGTATAGGGTACGCACTCGAATCCCGTGCGACTGGATATGGTCCAGGTGGATATTAAGGGTCATAAGGTAGGATATTGAAATCAATTTTTTGAAACCTGCTCTCATAAAGTAGGGTATAGGTATGAGGTCTTCAAACCTTGTACCTACATTATAACTTGTACTATATTAAATGTTATATAATAAAATTAATATACAATAAATAATGATATTTTATATTTTATTTTGCAACCATATATGTAACGCCCTAAACTGAAGGCATTACAACCCACCACGTATCCTTACTAGCTATTATTCAACTAATCCACAAATATAGATATATAATCATCAATCACTCACATAAATGGGTATCTGTTTTAAAAATATCTCATAAAATTTCTCTCCAACTTATTTGGCATAAACTAAAAGCTAACTCAAATCAAACTTAAATCATCATAAAGAAAATCTCTTAAAAATTCAAGAATCCATAAAAGTAAAAATAAAACTTCACATGGTCTTCAAACATCTATCTTTAATCCAAAGCAAATGTAAAAGTCAGCAAGATAATCAAGTCCACTATTATCCTCCTTAGAGTCTACAAACACGTCATAGCCAGATAAATCGAATACTATAGGATCATCACTTGTTCCTAAAAAAATATAAAAGAGTGAGTACAAAGGCCTAATACGCTATACTACAAACACATCCACATGAACAGGCATTATACAATTTCACATATAACCTAATAACTAATGCAACAAACACAAATTATTATCTTTAATTCTCCAATAAACAATACAATTTAGAACCATCTATAGTTTAGTTCTAAACCTGGAGTGACTCATGACTTTGGAAAAACAACTATATAGAAAATAGTAATATATACATATATTGGTGTTGAGAACTCCTCACATACTCTAAGTATCATACTTGTACCACTCCTAGACTACTGGAATCATTTCTGTGCACGACTCTACTCAAGACAACCATATACATAGGTCATCGAGGTACTGTCCTAGTAGCAACAGTCCTCTCGATCTACTAGACCCAATCATAGACAAGCAACGAATCAAATTAAAACCATATAGTATTAGATTCATTTGTAAATTCTAAACCTACAATCACAACCAGTAAATAAGGTAAAGTCACACCTGAAATCACTTTAAGAACATAACGCTTAATTTCCACAAAACACCTTATCATAATCAATTACTCAATTATAATATATTTCCTCAAAATAATCATAAATCCTTTATCATCTAAACCATAATTTGGAAAGAACTACAATCCCTAAATTCATACACACCTTTCTCCTTTGATCGTAAAACAATGAAATCTCCAACAGAATAGAATTGCTCCAAAAACTCCTCCAAACGTTAACTCCCTTCAATATAATTCAAGAAAATTTTAGAAAAGATCATTTCTATATTACCACAAGGATAGAAAAGATTCATACGTACCTAGAACTTTGAATCTTGATTCCCTTTGATCCCAGAACACAGTTCTCCAACAAGAACTTAGGATTTTTCTCTAAATCTCCCATCGAAATCAAAAGAAAACTTTAGAGAGAGATCATATCCTTTCAATCTCTAAAGAATTGAAAGACCAACTTACTTAGATCTTGATTCTTGATCTCCTTTTGATGCAAGGATCATGATTAAAGAGGTTTTTTTTTTTTTAAAGAGATTTCTATGCTTAGGAATGATTTTGGAGAAGAGGGAAGGCTAGGTTATAAAGAAAATTTGTAAAAACCTTTTCAATTTCCGTATAGGAAAGGTTAGCGGCTTAAAGAAGAAGGTTGGCGGCCTAGGTACAAAAGCTAGTGGCCTAAAACTTTCAAAGATGATTTTGTGATCATGTAGGCCAGCCCAACATTGGTGGTGAATAAGGTGAAGGCTGGCGGCCTAAATGGTCGGTTTACAATTGCGTCCATTTATCTTCCATCATGTCTCCATCATTTGACAAAATATTTAATTACACATTATCGTGGACTATAAAACCCTCTTATTTTTAATCAAATGACACTTTTTGCCTCCACTATAAATCATTTAACTTTATATTACATCTCTCCACCGCCCCTCCCCCCTAAACTTTCGTCCTCAAAAGTTACCTCAATCATTGAAAAGGTCGGGATGCTTTGTCCTCTCCTCCTCTAGCTCCCAAGTAGCTTCACGTTCATATTGATTCATCCATTACACCTTTACATATTTGATCGCTCTTCTTCTCAAGATCTACTCTTTAGTGTCAACAATCTTCATTGGCTTTTCAATGGTAGAGAGATTCAATTGTACTTCTAATGGCTCTAATGTTACTATCTGCTTGGGATCCTTCACATACTTCCTCAACATAAATACATGGAATACGTTGTGTACTTCTCCAAACTAGGATGTAAAGATAATTTGTAAGCCACATCGCCTATCATTTCTAAGATTTCAAAAGGTCCCACATACTTGGGGTTTAACTTGCCCCTCAAACCAAATATGATAACACCTTTAGTTGGTGAGGTCTTAAGCTGAACATGAATCTTTTTGTCACCTACTTCACCCTAATGAATCGGCGATCAACATTTTCTATCATATAAAGCTTCATATGGTAACATTCTAAGCGATGCTTGATAGCTGTTATTATAAGCGAACTCTACTAAAGGCAAATGCTCATTCTAGCTACCTTTAAAATCCAAAACACATGCTCTCAACATGTCGTCCAAAATCTAGATGGTTTGCTTAGAATGTCCATCTGTCTGAAGATGATATGCAGTACTTAAAACAACTTTAGTGCTTAAAGCTTTGTGTAGGCTTTTCTAAAATCTACCAACAAATATAGTATCTCTATCTGGCACAATGGTCATTGGTATTCCATGTAACCTCACATCTCTTTGATATACAACTTTGCTAATTGCTCCAATTGATACCCAATTTTAATCAGTATAAAGTGAGCTACTTTGGTAATCCTATCTATAATCATGCATACCGAATCAAACTTTTCTCTTATTTTAGGTAGAGTAGTAACAAAATCCATGGTTATATATTCCTACTTCCATTAGGGTATTGGTAAAGGCTTCAATTCACCTGCTGGTCTCCTGTGCTTAATGTTGATCAATTGTCATGTATAACACTTAGATACATACTCTGCAATCTCTTTCTTCATGTTGTTCTATCAATACAACTTTTTCAAATCATGATATATCTTGTTGCCTCCAGGATGGATAGAATAACCAGAGTAATGTGCCTGTAAACCCTGGTTTTTCAAGTAGCAAGAAAACCCTAGAACCGGAAAACCAAAACCCTAAACCGGATAGCTCAAGCTGGAGTGAGAACTAAACCCTAATTCCGGCTTTTTCTCGGTTTCCAATTAATAAACTTTTCTAAGAAAATTTACTTTTGATTATATTCTTGAATATATTTCAAACTAAGAAAATATCTTGATTTTAAGAAAATTTCAATTCCGGGTCATCCCGAGACCCATTATAGAAAAACGTGCCCCGGAACTAGAATTTCAAAAATATTCTTATGAGTACTCATTTGAACCGAAATAAAATAAGGATTTCAAAAATATATTTTTCATAATTTTCCGGTTTATGAAAAATACAGTTATAGCCTTTTTATTCGTATTTCATTACTACCGGAAATTAAATTGTCTTGTCAACTATTCATTACTATTCATAAAGTACCACCTACACTACCTATTAGCCACCCTACAAGTCTAAGCCTTACCATCACTCACATCAAACCCATTCTTCCATAACTTTTGTCACTTCATCTCTTACAATTTATGACAATTGATGCATGGATCAAATCAAGCCAAATCAAGAGGAAAACATCAAGTCTTCCCCCCCCTTTTTCTCTTCAAAACCGGCGCATATGGCCCCCCTCCCATGCTCCTTTTGATTTTTTTTCTCATCCATTAAACCTAATTACACTTCCTTTATAAGCCATCTTTACTCTCTCTCTTCCCATTCTTTCACTTCTCAAAAATTTCAAAGTGCAAAAGCTCTCTTCCTCTCCTTATTTTTCCCCTTTGGCCGAAACTTTTGGAGCCCCACACACACACTCACAACTTCTCATTTTTCTCTCTTATCTTCCATCCACTTCAAGTAAGTAAAGATCCACTACTTCCAACTCATAAAACTTGTTATGGCTAAGTGATTTTTGGATATTTCAACTCTATGTTCCCATGATCTTTTAGTAGGAACAATGAGATATCTAAACAAAAATCCCGAACCATTACAAGTAGATTATCTTTTAAAGGAGTTTCTATACAAAAGCTTACTTTTATCCATCAAAAAGTCTTTTAAACAAAGGATCTTTTATAAAAATATGGTTTTTATGTTTTAAAACTCATTTAAGATTTTGATAAGTAGATCCATCATCTTGTTATCATGAGCATGTAGGCATTATAGTTTCTTATTATTTTGTTCATATGTGATAAATAGTCTTTAACACTTTTGTCTTTAGTAAATGACTTTTAGTGTATTGATCTATATACATATGGGTCCATGAAGTCAAAGAAAAGTTACTTTACAATGAAAAAGACTTTTGAAAATTCGGATGACTTGAAAACCAAGGTCAAAACACTTTTAACAACTTCTAAACATGTATTTCATAAGAGAAATGAAGCCTATGGGTTAGAATGTTTAGTAGTATTTTTCATGAGTCTAAAGGAGTTTTTATAAAGAAATGTTGGAAACGAATGAAGTAATTGGAGTTTTGAGTTAAAAGTTATGAAAACCAAATTCGTTATAATGGGTGTAGGGTTAGAAAACACTATTTTTCCAACTTCAAAAATGATATTTTCTTATGAATGAGTCCTTAGGATATGGTATAATAGATTAAAGTTTCAAGTATAAAATTTATTTTTCCTAAAGGAATCAACTTGAAAATGGACTTGGTGTAAATTCGGATTTTGGAAACCCCATAGTAAAAGACCCACTTAAAGTTTATAAATGTAGATTTTATTAAAGAAATAAGGCCTAGGATAAAATAATATAAAGATCAAAATTTCTTTAAATAAAGTAGAGTTTTTCTAAAGGAAATCCATGCAAGTGTAGTTGTGGTCAAATGTAGTAAACTCACTAAATTATTGAGAGGAAATGTTTTAAGGAAAGTGTTTTCTAAAAATTGTTAAAATCTAAAAAGTTTATAAGAACATAGACTCCTTAAGGTTCACATCATGAATTCATGATAGAGAAATCATTTCCATTGCATTTAGCATCATATTACACTTAGGAATCTCAAATGCATTCATCAAACCGCATTTTTGGAATCAAGGAACCCGCTGTAAAGATTGATCCCTCAATTCGAGGCTTAGATATTTTCAAAACTTGATTTTTAAACTTCATATTTAGAAAGCTTTCGTAGTGATAGGAATCGGTATATAATTTGCGAAATTCCGACTTTAAAACGACCAAGTTATGGCCATTTAATACGGAACTTCGAAAATGACGGAATTCCGATTTCACTAAGTTTCCTTAGAGTTTTAGTGTCCTAAGATGATAGAATACTTATTAGGGTAATTTTTATATGAATAGGTGAACCGTGGACGGTGACGATGTTACCTCCGGATTTTTACTACTGAAGACGGAGAAGTACGATGGCGGAGTGAGTTTTTCTTCCAATTCATTTATTGTATGTGCTTGTAAAGTAGTGCCTAGAATGTAGGTCCATTGAATGGAATATGAATAATGGGGATTATTGGGAAATTATATGATTGTTGACGATGTGAGAAAAAATTAAGAATATCGAACGGGTGATAAACTTTGATTGTATAGTTAGCTATGATGGATTGTCTGATAAATGATTGATCGCCTAGAATTTGATTATCATCTACTTGAGTAAATGATAATTGACATGTGATATCACAAGGGGATGGAGCATGGAGCATTTGTAGGTTAGTCGTGACCATAAACGACATCGATAATCGTAGGTTAGTGTGAACCATAAACGACATCGAATATGTAGGTTAGTCGTGAACCATAAACGACATCGATATCGTAGGTTAGCGTGATCATAAACGGGATATTGTCGTACCGCAGGTTCGTTAATCTGCTAACCCGGGATGGAGGGCGCAATTCCATCACTATGATTTCCGGTTGGTCATATGTATGATGAAATCATGTGTTTGATGCATACACTTGCTTGATAATTAACTTGCTTGAATTGTTGTGACATAAATGTTTTTTGTGGGAAGATTACACTCACTAGCTAATTAGCTTACGTCCCTAGACCATTCTTTTGCAGCTTACGCATTTATGGCTAGGCGAAGGGACCCAGCTGACCAGGTACCGAAGCTAGGAGTTCCAGAGAAGTTTTAATTTTTGTATTAGACTTCCATTAGAAAACTTCTTAAGACTTGGATGACTGTAATTGGGTTATATTTATTCTTTTGCGGGGGAATGCCCCTTAGAATTTTGTAATATTTATTTATGTTCATGAATTATATCCTATTGCCATGCTTGCCAAATTAAGCTTTTATCTCCATTCGGATTGTACTCTATTGTGTAAAGGTACGCCTTTCATCTATATGAGACTCTCGAAAGACTAAGGTGGTAATTCGGGAATCTTATATAGCATGTGGCGGACTGTTATGTTTAGGGTACCCTATGGGGCGTGACAGCAGTGCCTCTTTCGGTAACTCCTTTTTACGCTCTCTTTACTCTGGTACGCATACCTTCCATTATATTCATTACACCTTCTTTATCGAAATGAAATTTAGCTGCTCTGCCTATATCGTTTCTTCTTTATCTCCTGTGTGCTTGGATCATCCACTTGTGATGTTGATTCTTTCTATAGAGGCAGGTGTCTGCAAGTTTTCGATCTTGCACCTACTTGTTTGGTCTCTATCTCCAATTCAAGTTTCTATATCATCTACTAGAAGATGTTCAGGGGTGATCAAAGCAGTAAGATTCTCTACTCGCTTTCTAGTCAAGGCATTTACTACTACATTTACCTTTACAGGATGATACTAAATGTCCACATCATAGTTATTAGCTCCAATCCATCTCCTTGCCTCATATTTAGCTCTCTCTAGGTAAAGATATACTTAAAACTTTTATGATCCATATATTACATCTTTCTCCATATAGATAATGTCTTCAAACTTCAAGGCATGAACCACTACTGTTAGTTCCAGATCATTTGTAATGTAATTTTCTCATAGCGCTTCAGGTATCCAGAAGATTAAGTTATCACCCTGCCTCCCTGCATCAATGCACAACCTAGTCCTTGATAGAGGCATCGTTATAGACAACATACTCACCACTTATTGATAGGCTAGAACTGCAAATACCAACTTTTCCTTGAACTACTAAAAGTTGTTCTCACAGTCTTCATCTCATATTTTACCCTTTTTTGTTAGCCTGGTAATGGGCTTGCAATCTTAGAAAAAATTTCTATAAATCTCCTTGGTATCCTGTCATTCCTAGAAAACTTCTAATTTCTGATACACTTTGGGAGTTGGCCATTCTACTATTGCTTTTACTTTCTCAAATCCACGAAATTCCATTTCCATCATTGTCCCCATAAAGGCACTTAACCAGAACTCACACTTTGTGAGCTTGGCATACAATTTCTCATCTTGTAATCTGGTCAAAAACTAACCTCTGATGTTCTTCATGTTCTTCCTTTATTTTAGAATACACGAGACATCATCTATAAAGCACTACAAACAGATCTAAATAATCTTAAAGACTCTGTTCATAAGTCCATACAGATGGCTGGTGTATTTGCAAGACCAAACAACTTGAGTAATGGTCTTAAAAGTTGTCTTTGTATATCCTCTGCTCTAAGCAGCTGGTGATATCCTGATTTGAGGTCAATCTTTCAAAATACTTTTGCTCCTTACTAGTTAGTCAAATAGATCATCTATTATTAGTAAAGGGTACTTATTCTTAATAGCCACTTGGCTCAGCTCTTTATAGTCTATACATAACCTCATCCTACCATCTTTCTTCTTTACAAACAGAATTAGAGCTCCCCAAGGTGGCACACTAGGAATAAACTTCTTCTTGAGTAGATCATCTAGCTGGATTTTGAGCTCCGCAAGCTCTGTTGGTGCCATACGGTATGGTGTCTTAGATATAGGTGTAGTACTCAACACTAAGTCAATATAGAATATACTTCCCTTTCTAGCGGTAACCCTGGTAAATCTTCTAGAAAAAACATCCGGGTATTCGCATACAACTAGTATCCGTGCAAGGGTGTCCTTTGCACTTTCTATCATCATAGCTACCACAGCTAATGTTGACCTTCCCCACAACTCATATGAAGGAAGAGCTGGAGGTCTTTGTACTTTAAGCTTATATATAAATTGGTCTCTGTCTAGAAGACCAAACTCCACTACTAGGTTATGACAATCAATCATGGCATGATACTTCACCAACTAGTCTACTCCCAAGATGATATCAAAGTCCATCATATCCAAGACTACTAGATTTGCAGGCAGATGCTTACCTTCTGTTTCTATATCCAAATCTGTACAAATTCTGTTTAACATAGCTTCACTCCCTAAAGACATGTTTATAAACAAGCATTTAGACATAGATTCAGCAAAAACACCACACACAGATACAAATGAATTAGATATGCATGAAAAGCTTGCACCAGTATCAAAACGAACATAAGCACTGTGCAAGAGTATAGAGAACGTACCTCTAATAGTATCAACACTTGATGTATCTCTTTGTTGAAGGGCATAAACTGTAGCTGGTGCTCTTGATCACCCTGAGATCGACCTATCTAAACTCCTGGAACCACTTGTCTTCTAGGCTCTTTGTAGTCTATGGCATTGTGTCCTCTTTGTCTAGACTTGAAACAGAAAACCTGTGGGATAACTTTCTCTGTGCATAATCTGTTGCTGTGTCCAATTTTACCACATGAGAAACAAGCATTCTCAGGCCACTTACAATCTTTGACATCATGAGTACCAAAGCACTTGATACACTTTCTCTTTATATTTTGAACTACTACTTTGACCTGATGAATCATAGGCATCTACCCCCTATCTTGGGTAAGCACACTTGTGGCTGGTCACTTTCTAAAAAAGATCTAACTTCTTTGTGTCTCATGAACTTTAATCTTGGTTAAGCCCTACTCCATAATCTTAGCTTTATTGACCATAGCTGAGTAGTTAGTCAAATCCATCAAGTCCGTTTAGTGGTATATCTCAAGCTCCAACCATGTAATAAACCTATACATTTAGCCTCCTCACTTTCCTTCAGAGGATTTGGTAGGAACCTCATCAACCTGTTCATCTTTGCCTCATACTCCTCGACAGACATCTTGCCCTGTTGTAGAGTATAATTTTCTTGTAGTATCTACTGTTTAACACTCTCAGGGAAAAACTCCTTATAGAAGGCCTGCTAGAACCTATCTTTGGTAATCACTTTAGCTATATGTCTCCTAGTTCTTAATTACCAATTGTTTTCCCTTCCAGTAAGCAAATATGATGCATATTCCACCTTCTTATTCTCAAGTATGTCTAGGGTGGCAAAAGTCATCTCCACATTCTCCATCCATAACTGTGCATCTAATGGTCTCCTAGGCTTTAGCTTAAACTTATATACTAAACCCATAAATTTTTAAGATTCAGCACATCTATATGTCTAGTACGATTACCACCATTGCCATTTTGTCTCTATGTCTCCTACCTCCAGGCCTTAGCATTAGCCTGTATCATTTGTACATCTTGACGCATAGTCTGATGTTGAGTAACTACCCTTAACACAGCATTCACTACCTGCATTAGCTAAGCAACATCAACTGGTGCTTATTGTCCTGCAAGTGGGGCTAGTGGTGATTGTAGATCTTATGGTAACTCATTCAGAGGTGGCTTATTTAAAAGTGGCTGGTTCTCAGGCGATTATCCCCTATTAACTTCTTCTTCAGCAGCCCTAGAGGAACTAACATCAAGGGCTTTCCTTCAAGGTGGCATTCTAAAGGGTAAACATATATTACATGAGAAATAGATATAATAGACTAAAAGATCAAAACATTATAAAACTATAAGATAATGACATACTAGCTAGATAAGCAACCCCAACCATTTGTTATCCCACTTATCATTGCTCATCGTCCTAAGGAGTTCATAACTTAGATTTAATAAGATCAAACCTATTACTCTGATGCTAACTAAGTTATAATGCCCTAAATTGAAGACATGATAACATGCCACGTGTCCTTACTAGGGATGATACACCAAGACTATTATTCCACTAATTCACAAATATAGATATATAATCATCAGTCACTCACATAAAAGGACACCTGTTTTAAAAATATCTCATAAAACTTATTCTCAACTTAGTTGGCATAAACCAAAAGCCAATTCAAATCAAACTTAAACATTAGAAAGAAAATCTTATAGAATTTTAGAATCCATAAAAGAAAAAATTAAACTTCATATAGTCTTCAAAAAGCTATCTTTAATCTAAAGCAAATCTAAAAGTTAGCAAGATAATCAGGTCTACTATCGTCCTCTCCATAGTCTACAAACGTGCTTGGCCAGATAAATCAAATACCATGGGATCATCACTTGTTTCTGAAAAAGATAAAAGAGTAAGCACAAGGGCCCAGTACGTCATACCACAAACACATATATATGAACAGACATTATACAATTTCAAATACAACTTAATAACTAATGCAACAATATAAATTATTATCTTTGATTAACCAGGCAATAACATAGTTTATAACCATTTGCAATCTAGTCCTAAACCTAGATTGACTCATGATTCCGTAAAAATAACCATATAGAAAATATTAATATATACATATATTGGTGTTTAGAACTCCCCACACACCCTGGGTACCGCACCTATACCACTCCTAGACTATCGGAATCATCTCTATGCATGACTCCTCTTGGGACAATGATATATCCAAATCATCAGGGTATCGTCCTAGTAGTAACGGTCCTCCTAATGTACTAGACCCAGCCATTGACAAGCAACAAATAAAATCAAAACCATACAGTATTAGATTCATTTGCAAATTCTAAACCTACAATCTCAAGCAACAAATAATGTAAAGTCGTACATGAAATCACTTTAGGAAAAAAAAAAACCCTAATTTCCACAAAACACCTTATCATAATCAATTACTCAATTAAAATATATTTCCTTAAAATAATCACAATCCCATTATCATCTAAACCCAAGAACTACAAACCCTAAATTCATACACACCATTCTCCTTTGATCGTAAAACAACGAAATCTCCAACAAAATATAATTGCTCTAAAAACTCCTCCAAACTTTGACTCCCTTCAATATAATTCAAGCAAATTTCAGAAAAGATCACTTCTATATTACCACAAGGATAGAAAAGATTCATACGTATTTAGAACTTCAAATCTTGATTCCCCTTGGTCACATAACACAATTCTATAACAAGAACTTAGGGTTTTTCTCTAAATCTCCCTTCGAAACCAAAAGAAAACTTTAGAGAGAGATCATATCCTTTTAATCTCTAAAGAATTAAAAAACCAACTTACTTAGATCTTGATTCTTGATCTCCTTTTGATGCAAGGATCATGATCGAAGAGGTTTTTCTTTTTTTACAGATTTCTATGCTTAGGAAAGATTTTAGAGAAGAGGGAAGGCTAGGTTACAAAGAAAATTTATAAAAACCTTTCAATTTTCGTATAGGAAAGGCTGGCAGCTAGGTACAAAAGCTGGCAGCCATAAACCTTCGGAGATGATTTTGTGATCATGTAAGCCGGCCCAACGCCAGCAATGAACAGGGTGAAGGTCGACGGCCTAAATGGGCAGCTCACAACTGCATCCATTTGTCTTCCATCATGTCTCTATTATTTGACAACACATTTAATTACATATTATGGTGGACTATAAAATCCTCTTATTTTTAATTAAACAACACTTTTTCCTTTCATTATAAATCATTTATCATTATATTACAACACATATTCAAGATTATTATTATAGACTACATTTCAGAAAGTTTTATCTTTTATTATAGAAGGATTTGTACTATTTTATTTTATTTATTTTATTTTAAAAGGACTATAATTATATGTATGTACTTGAACGCCTAAATTATATAGTGGCAAAAAAAAAAAAAAATCTCCTAAATGATATAGAGATGTCTTTTTATATTATAACACTAAGTAATATATATAAGTAGTTCTTAAGTTTTTAATTTTGTAATTTTTTACAAGTTTTATAATTTTTTTAATATCAAATAAATAGATTGCAGAAGTATTTGTTGTAGATTTCAAATTTCGTGCATGAATAGATTTTTTATATTATAGAACTTGTGATATTAACAAATTACTTTTATAATTTCTTTCCACTTGTTGTTTATATTGAATATATGAAAATAAGATAATGTTTCATATTACATGAAAACATATCAAAGACAAAGACTATGAACTTGATATTTTAAAAAGAAAAAAAAAATTAAAGATTTCATAACAAAAAATTACAAGTTCCATAGTGTACTTTGTACCTTGTAGATTTTACATGATACATGATATAGGATGGATATAAGGAGTCGTAGGGTAGGTGCTAAGTTTGAAATTTAATATCCTATATCTTACATGGTAGGATAGGAGTAATGCTTTATATCGTATCTATCCTATACCCACTCACCTCCTAACCATGGATCTAGAGTCTTAAAACTTGTGATTAGTTATTTATAGGCTGGTATCCAAAGTTCAGGTGTATAGACAGTCTTAAACCAACCATTTTAACATTTATCTTGTGGAATTTATTACTTACGAGAGGCTCTCATCAAAGCATGGTGGAAGCTGAATAATGTTCATCTAGTGTTGGAAAATTAGTTTGGTTTGTGGTGCTCTTGCACTCTACGTTGTTTATACATATTCCCTAATACACAGATTAGGAAACTGTGTAGACGATGAATGGGTCTAGGTTTGTTTAAAGAAAAAGCAAAACATCTAAATCTAAAAGTGTTGCTGGTATATTGTCTTCATGTGATTAATATTTAAGTAGAACAAACACGACGTTTTTGAAACATGGTACTATAGTAGGTGATGTTTTTTCTTAAAGACTATAGAAGATTGTTGATTTTTTGCCTTTGGTCGTTTGTTTATGGCTCCATCCACCGACTTAGATTGAATTAATGGCCATTGACAAAGGTTTAAAGTGTTATGTGGATAAATCGTTTCAGGATCATGGAGTGCTTAACGTGGACTCATTATTGTTATATTAATATTATATAAGTAGATTTCGCAAGCGTGCAAACTAAAATGGGAAGTCTTTTTATATTGTTCAGCGAATTCAAACCATGATGCACCAAATTCAATATGTTAATAGCTTATATTTTTGGAGAAGTGAAAAAGCCAGATGGTTGTTTCACTAGAGTCTTTAGTAGAGATTTGATTATTCTAGATAAAAAAACCAGTTCTTTTGTAAATATCATTGATGCATCTCGTTTGAGTGTCTTTTGTAATTATTTTGCAGTTTCATTTGAAAATTAGGAGTTATTGTCTTTTAAAAGCAATAAAAAAATATATGTTCTCTTCTAGAGTTTTTTTTTTTTCTTTTTTTCTTTTTAAGGAAACCATGAAGATTTCAATCAAATTAATTTAGTGTGTTCTACTAGAGCCTTTAAATAGTTTTCTTGCGCTTTTTTTTTTTTTAAACTATTTTTCAAAGATTTGTTAGAATACTATTTGCTTTCTTAAATTATGATTTTAGTTGCTTTCTTTTCTTTACCAAATCGATTAGAAGAGTCCAGTAAAAATCTTAGGTTGGAGTTTTCATTCTTGAAATCAAGTACTTGCTTGAGGTATAATAATTTAAGGCATTAATGTCACCAATGGTATTAGAAGTTTAGCAAAATATATAATTAGCTACCTAAACTTTGAAATTGATCAATTTAGTAGCTAAAAGAACTTTCTTTACATACTAGCAATACCTTCATCAAGTTTTTTTATATACTAAATTAATCAATTTTAAATTTTTTAATGTACAAAAATTGATCAATTTTAAAGTTCATGTGCCTAATTAATCAATTTAAAAATTCGGATACTTCATTTTTTTTTTTTAACCAAAGTTTAGGTATCATTCATGACACTATCCCTAAGTTAAATATTAAGATACCTGAACCCTTTTAACAATAATAGTTGTTTTCAGTAAAGAGATTTAAGAAAAAAAGTAAAAATGAAAATCATAGTTTTCTTGAACCTATAAAAAAATCAATGTGTTTTTTATCTCGTAATTTTTTTTTTTTTGCTATAAATTTTAATGTTTTTGGCCCTTAAATTCAAAGTTTTCAATAGAACAGTGTTTTAGCAAGACTTTATCCATCTAATTGAATTCTAAACTTTTTTTTCTTTACTCTAGTAGGTGGTTACTCTAAAATAAAAAAAAATTATATAAAATTCTTCTTAATTTTTTTGATTAATTATCTTAGGTAGATATTGCCAGTATAAATTAAAGTTAATGAAAAAATTGAAAATATTAGGACTCACAAGCACCTAAAACTATTTAACAACTAATTTCACAAATATGTTTTAAAAACTTGTCCAGCCTTTAGTTTTAGTTTATAAACTTGCTCATGATTGAAAATTAGAATATTTATAATCTAATTTTTATACTTTATTATGTATAAGATTTACTTTCTTTTCAATTGTCTTTGTATGAATCAAGTGTGCGAAATATAGCATAGCCTATAAATATGGATCACAAGCCTATAAAATGATGCAATATGTTACATTTTTGTTCCCACCCTATCTTCAGTAGAACTATAGAAATTGTGTTTTATATTTTTTACTTCTTTTTCATTTCATTATAATCAGAGTTTAAAATGAGTTTAGTTGAGATGGTACACTAATGAGCTCGAGCTAGATCAAATTTAAGATTTGAATTCGAGTTTAAGATTTTAAACTTGAGTTTCACTCAAAGTAACACTACATAAGCGTAAGCTTGACTTGATTAAACTTGTTTAGACATGGTTTATTAAAAAATATTTTTAATTCTGATTTAAATATATTGATACTCTAACTCAATTTGAAATTAATCGATATGAATACTTGAGTCGAGCTCGATTAAGCTTGCGAATTAATCAAACTAAACATATGAAGCTCAAACTTAGCTTAGTAAAATACTCAAGTAGATCAAACTCAAAATTGACTCGACTATTCTCCACTGAGGCAAGCTCTTATGAGCAAGCAGTTAGAAAACATTAAATAGTTTATTTGGGTTAGCTGTAAAAATGACCAATTTATCACTATAATAAATTTAGCTTTATAATTTATTTGGGACAGTAGTTTAAAATATGCATAAAAGGTAGCTTTATGGGAAGACCCCACTAACAAATGATTGTTTTCTTATCATATCTTGGAGAGGGAATAGTAAAATTAAAAATTTTAACTAAAATATACTTTCTCCTTGACTTTTTTCCAAATAAATAACAAAAGTTAATAAATATTTGTAAACGTGTCCCTCAATCTCTTCCATACCCTAGCTTCTCTCTTTATAACCATACACTTTCTTCCTTCCTGACTTTGTCCTCTCTTTCTTTCTCTAATGTGAAAACCCCCATCAACTAGCTTCTCGAGCTTGATTACTCTCTCCTCTGAGTCCTCTCTTTCTCTCTCTCTCTTCATTGCTCTCTCATTCAGCGGCCCACTCTTCTTCTCTCTTCATCAATTGATGGAGACCTTATATCTCTCTCTATTGTTTCTCTCAAGCACATGGTGACTATCAAGGTAAGTAATTTTCTCTCCTAGCATTTTCTCCATCAAATTACGGTGTTCTTTGTCTTACCTAGTTTTCTCTTTGATGGTTATTCTTCGGAGTTATGATGGATGTCCAAGGATAGATGAACAAGAAAAGCCTTTTCTTTTCTGGGTATTTGTGAAATTACATTCCTCTCTCCATACCATTATCGAAACAACCCCAAAGGATAAAGGTAAGCTTTAATTAATTTAGGGTTTCAATTTTTTGAGTTTTTTGTTTTTATAATTTGGTTATAATAAGTTGGTGTAATCTAGGGTGTTGGTCATTCAATGCTTGAGAAAAATGTATTGTGTTTGTTCTGTAGTATGAGAGATGAGTTTTTTTAGCCCTTTTTTTTTCATTTGGGTAGAATGATTCCAATTTGTATTGTTTGTTTATGATATATAACAATAATTAGATTAATAAGAAATTAATGATATAAAGAAGAAGCTTAAACTCATATTGATGTTCTTTTACACATAATTTTGGTTGATTTGACACTAATGGGCTTTTAATATGTCTATTAAAATTAGAGAACATTCTAATATTCTAGATATAAAAAAAAAATGGAAATTTGACGAAGAAAACGGAAAATCGAATTTAGCAAATCATTTTTTGGAATGTTATGCTAAGATTACATTACAGAGAAGAGGGTATAACTTTCTGTAGATAAATTCCTAGCAATTCTATCCTAATTTGATCAAGTAGTCAAGTGGTCCTTATGTGGTTTTTGCATGTAAATTTTAATCCTTCATTAGTACAATCAATTTACACCCATCGAATCCTTACATGGTTTCACAGGAAGAAAGAAAGTGTATAGGATTTTGGAGAAAGAAAATTAGTGTTATCTTCTTGAGTTATATTCATGCTTTATTTTTTAATAGTTTTCAACTAAAGCTTCAAATGGGTTAAGTCGAAATGGTACAATACTGAGCTCAAATTTGAGCTCGAATCAAAATTTTAAAGCTCGTGCTTGGCTCGAGCTCGACTGAATTTAAAACTTTAAGCTCAAGTTCGACTCAAAGTAACACTGCATAAGCTCGAGCTTGATTCAATTAAGCTCGTATAGACTCAATTTATATTAAAAAAATATTTTTAGCTTCAATTTAAATAATATTTATATCAAAACTTGATTTGATTTGATTAATTTTTATACTTAAACTTAACTCGATAGAGCTTGATTAAGCTTGCGAGATGACTGAGCTAAATATACAAAACTTGAGCTCAGCTTTATAAACTACTTGAGTAGCTTGAACTTGAACTTAACTTAACTATTCCTGAATTAAACTCGAGTAAATATTGAGTCGAGCTTGAATAGTTTGTAAACCAGCTGGATTTATTTGCATCCCTAATTTTAATTGTATCATCAAAATGTTATAATGCAATTTGCATGAATATCATTCTTTCATAAGGACGGGCAAATTCAATTCATCTCTTTCTATCTCTCCGTAATTATGACACCTTCTTCATGAGGTTAGCAACATTATGAGTTAATAGGTTGTGACAACTGTTTAGTCAACATATTGAAATAATGAAAATTATGTTTTACACTAATTAATCCTATATTATGACTGTTTGCATTAACGACTTTCATAAATTTTTTTCCCACCATTTTATGGGTGCGAAAAAATGAAAAATAATTAAATAAATAAATGACATATTTAATTGTTTGAAAATATGCAATTTTTTTATACATACATATATAATGCTTATCATTTATTAAGAAAGGGTTGATAAACGTCTTCATAAAACCATTCAAAAAATTTCTTTGCATTCAGCAGGATAGGAACAGAGAATAATTACTGAAATTTGTGAGATTATGTAGATTAGAAAAACAACCAACTTTATTTTCCTCCCTCAATCACTTTAATTAATATAGATGTATATATATATATATATATATATATATGATGCCAAAAACCTCAATTAGATTTGATATGATAGACAATAAAATTAGCAGCAATATTTTAATCACAACATGTCTTTATTTAAAAACTTCACGTAACTAGACATCGTATTATATTTGAAGAACATATAAGATGCACGCAAGCTATATATTTAGTATATGATTAAAATACAATCAACAAGCATCATATTAAGTCATTGAATTTTCAGGGGTAAAGATGAAAAGGAAAAAGGAAGAATTTATTAACTCCCATGACCCAGCGGTGGTCCGAAAAGGATACATCGTAGTCCGTATTAATCCCCATAGTGTTCAGGGTCTTGAAAGAGGGAGCATCATTGCGTAAATGCTGATGTTGACTCATCCAAAATATGGTAAATCCATCCAAAATCTGATATTGGGGGGGTTGTGTTTGTGTCAGTCTCCCTCTTTAAAGTGATTTCAGTGTTGCATTAGCTTCAGAAATTGATGCCATATCAAATTAATATACTATATATAAGTTACAGCCACCACACAACCACTGCAACCACCACTTCACTCTCCGGCAAAGCCCATCACAGCTGTCCCGGCCCTTGATGATTCTCTCTTCATTCTCCCATCGTGTTAATACTTCAACTTACATTGTTTTTACGCCTCTTTACCTTTTGAACTCTTTAGCTTTATTTGGTATCCACTTGTGAAAAATTATTGATATTTGTTTCTATACAAGTGAAAAGTGTTAAAATTAGCATCATGGTCATATGATGTAAAAGGCTAATTTTTATCAATGGCCTTATAACTAGTGTGATATTTCCGGCTTTCTTAAATGAAATGTACCAGATTTAAGTCTCCTTATTCCATTGTAATAATAAAAAAATAATAATAATAATAATTTTGCATGCTAGATGCAACTTTATATTTATAATTTGAATGGGCTCATATCACTTAATTAGATATATAAATTGTACATTATAGTTTAGTGGCATCTCTTTAATCTTTTAAGTGAGAGGTTTCAGGTTCGAATTCCCCCCTCGTTACAATGGCAAAACAAATATATACAAATATATATATATATAGAATAACAATATGGTTCAAATCCAAAGCTCTTTACCCTCCAAAGACATCTTGTGTTTAATCTAAAAATTAAATTTACAAATCTGATTTTAAGTTTTGCATTTATTACTTGTAATATTGATTTTTGACATTAGTTTTTGAATTAAGATCAAGAGGCAACACCACCACCTAACTTTCATATTTATAGCCACTTTATAGAACAATTTGCTGGTGGAAAGCTGGCTTTGGATATTGAAAAGACCTAATAACACCCAACACTTAACAAACAAAAATGTACTACATGACTTTTCTTAATTTTTGATTTCTTCTCACATATAAAGACACGAATACTCCAAAATAGGCCATAAATAAAGTCGCTAATTTAGACTTTAGCGAATAATACTAAGAAAATCAACAGCCCATTTCTTGCCTACCAATTTTATAGCTATTTGCTTATGAAAGACTCAATTGAAACATATTGTTCAATAAAGAAGTAGTAGCAGTAGTACCAATACCATGAGGAACTAAAATAACATTAGATCTCAGAAGCTATGGGGAATAGCTGCTTGGAAATTTTGTGTTTCTTACCTCTAGTTCCTGCATGTTAAGAAACACATGATATGTTTTATGTATATATGGTTTGATTATGATACACTAGAAAAGTACATGAAGTTCCTAGATTCAAACATTACTCTACCCATTTACATGACAAGTCTACAAGGTCTTGCTAAATCAAAGGTCCCATCTTTCACGTCATTCTCTCTCTCTCTCTCTTTCATCTGTGTATTTCATTTTACCTCGTAAATATTGGAATGTGGAGGTGTCTGTTACCTGTGTTATACTATATACCACATGACAAACCACATTATTGAGCTTAAATTTTACCATGTTTCTTTATCTTTAAATTATGAGGTTCATAAATCTAAGTAATCAATTAATTAACATCTCAAAGTCACGGACTTCTTGACCATATGTTGCTTGTCAAATACACTTAAAGTTTTAAAGTTCCATGTTGATATGGAACTTTTTTTCCCCCCTTCTTTTTTCTTTCTTGATTTCACCACCCTCCACTTTTTTTTTTTTTTAAAAAATGTTATGCTTTTTCTCTCCTTTTCCCTTTCCACACCTCAAACAACAAAAGGAATGAAAGTTCTAGAAAGCAAAATAAAGCTTTCTCCTGAAGATTTGCATAAATACCTTCTTACATTTTTTGAAGCTGGAAGGAATGTTAGCAATGATGACAAATAAAGCTGCAAAAGACATAAACCCCTTAATTTTGAAAGATGTCTATTGATGATGTCTTAATATACAATTTGAGCACATAAAGTTGCTAGACTGAAATACCATTTAAAAGTGTAAGGCTGCATACTAAGTAGATGTAGATGTGGAAAATTAGTAAAGAGTAAGAAACCCTAAGCAAGAAGGTGCGAGAGAGAGAGAGAGGGTTAGACGGGTAGGATGTTCAAGTGGAACTAGAAACAGACAGAGGAAGTAGTATGAACCCATCATGAGAAAATCAGTCCAATGATGAAACTTAGTACAGGCAAGACCAACAATAAATAAAAAACAAAATAAAAACATTCATGAGTTTCAGAGTGAGAGAGAGAGAGAGAGAACGGGGGGAGGGGGGAATCAGGGAAGCCCCGAAAGTGCAATGATGATAAAAACTTTCACTTTCTCGTCAGAGAAAAAGGGCAAAAAAAAAAAAAGTCAAAAACTATCATCATTACACCAATCTGCTGCTCATGCACACGTTCTTCAAATTGACAAATAATCATAGCACATGACCAAAAAGGAAGCAAAATCAACATAGAATAGCAATTAAAAACACACACACACATACAGGGAGGACTTACCTAAAATCATCAGGATCAAAATTTAAAGAAGAAGGGAAAAAATGGAAAAAAAAAAAGACCCAAAAGCCGTAAAGATTGAACCTTTGTGGCTGTAATCTCTTCTAGGTATTGCATGGAGGCAACATGATTGAGGGGAATGAAGCCTGGTCCGACGTCTCTAATTCACGATCCGTGTTACTTTATTATTGGTTTTTTTTGTTTTTCTTTACTTGCACAGATCTCTAATGGGAAAAACAAAAACATAAAAAAAAAAAATTGATAAACGATAAATTAGGTGAAGAGGACGATTGGATCTAAGCTAAAGGCCTCGAGCCAGACAACATTCCCCACAAAATGAAAGCCTTCCTTCTCCTATCTAATCTCCAGATTTTCTCACCCTTTAGAGAGAGAGAAGATGGGCTGTGTTGTGGAGGTGTGAAGATGTGAGAATATGGAATGGGAAGGGGTAAAAGGGATGGAGATAAAAAGAAAGCGTAAGGTGAGAAAAGGACAAGGAGAGCAATAAAAGTAGCAGACCAATCTGACCCTACAACTGGGTCTTGGGGTACCAGAAATGACCACGACTCCTCTCACTTTCTCTCTCTAGTTTCTCTCTGTGGTCTCTCTCTCTCTCTCTCTCATGCAAATGTAAATGTAATGCAAATCTAAACAAATATATAGGATTTTAGCTGACGCAGTTCCACGATAATTGAGATCAAATATGCATCCCATGTATAACGGGAGATCATCATGACCTAATCAACTCATCACCTGATTCGTAAAATTAAAAAAAGAAAAAAGAAAGGATTTGTTTCTAATTAAAATGTTTTTTAATGTCTGAAAAAGATTTATTGACTTTTTTGGAAATCAAAGTAACATTGAAGGTTAGACATTTAAATGCTCCTTGGGTTTTGTTGTAATTACAAATGTAACCTTAAAGAAAACATTTTCACTGTTGTTTTTTTTATTTTTTATTCAGAGGATACAGTAAAGCAGGTGCAGTCCAAAGCCATGTCCCGATTTTTCTCAACATTTTTTTTGTAAATGGAGAAATTCCTTTTTCTTTTCTTGTTCCTTTTTTTCGCCTCCTTAATTATCTTTTGCTTCACCATTCAAAGGTGAGAAATGATTTAATGAGTATTACATATTACTTGTCGTGTAATACGTGCTGGTGTGCTCAAATTATGTTATTGAATTTTTTTCTTTTCATTATAGGAGTACGTTGACTGATATATGAACCAATGAAAAACGTGTAATAGCCGTATATTGCCCTTTCTATTGACTTTAGTCCTCAATAATGGTGATTAAGATGTCCTGAATAAATGACTCTTTTTTGTTTTTAGCTACCAATGTTATTTCCACAGGAGGAAAGGGGAATAAAAAACTTCTTATCCAAATAGTTATTATATCATGGGTTTTCATATGTTTTAATCAATCGATCAAAGCTCATCATCTGACCATTAAAATAACAATCAATACACGATTAATGCACCAAACACCCTAAATAAATTGTCTATGGATGTGTATAGTTTTTTTTTTTTTTTTTTTTACTAGTAAAGAGAATGGATCTAATAATCTTTAATAGAAATCAATGGGTTTGCCTCTTCGGATTTCCATCATTACCTAACCATAGAAACTAAATGCACATACTGAGAAAGACAACTCCATGGAAAAAATTGTGATAAAATGAAATAACACGTAGCCGGAAGATAGAGTAATGGAATGGGTGGAAGTTTGATGATGGAAGATGATGAATTAATGATGATAGGGTGAGTTTCATCCGTTAGATTGAGAAAGTGATGTCAATGATAGAGAAAACACAAAAAGTAGTAAAAAATAACAACAACAAGTCAATGTTAGGTTGGTCTAACTCGCCGACCTTATTATGGAAAAACAATGTTTGTGTGTGATTGTAAAATATAAATAATCAGTTGCTAGCATATGTTGTTTTGTTGTTTTTGGTTCTATTACGGGGGTTCGTAATTGATATTTTAGATTGACAGCAACTTTTTTACGTGAAAGAAGGAAAAAAAAAAAAAAAAAAAACCCTCGTTCAGTGCAATATAAATGACTGCTTTTTCTACGCTTGCGCGGGGGATTCGAGATGACGACTGGGAGAGGATGGACAGGCACAGACAGACATTGTATTGGGAGGGACTAGGGAGTCAGCGTACAGCGTACAGCGTACTGTTGAATTATCTGCTGCTCTCTTGTCCATCGTTTGCTTTATAGTCATTCACTTACTGCTTTTTATGTACACAGTGTTCTCTTACTTAACTTGTTGGTACTAATTTCTAAATTATATATGGTCGCAGTAGTTAGTAAAATCGGAAGTTTGAAAAATCAATAAAATTAAGTACTTAGCTTCATAAGGTGGATCAATTGTGCCCCTTACTTACAATGCTGTCGATTGAAAAGATTTCACAAACCTACCATTATTAGCGATTTTCAATTATTGCATGTTTGAATGACCTCACTATTCTAACTTTGTAATTTCTGACATTACAATAATGTTTACAGCGGGACTGACTTGCTCCAATTAATTTATAAAGTTTAGAGGCATTTGCTTGTTGATGTTTAGAGGCTTACTTGAAGTCCCACGAGCTCATATGTATATAAAAAATAACCATTTGATCGATAAGTGATACACATTATATGAGGATCTTTTCGAGAATGAGACATATGAAAGAACAAAGTAAATCCAATAGATCTCGGCTAAAACCCCAGAATTTAAGGGATTATGAAAGTCTTGGATAGGTTTAGGGACTTAAGCATACAACAATGGATCTTACATGGACTTAAGCATCCCATTGCAGATTTCAAGAGTACAAAACAAACAGACCCTTAGCTAGAATAACGGAATGAACAACTTATATAAATAGAAAATAAAAACGAAAAGGAGGTAGCTTGAAACTCATTACCAACTCTTGTTTTTTCTTCTTCTTTCTTCCTTTTTCTTGGAGCTAAACTGGGACTCGAACATCGATAAGCATTCCTTCTTGTTTCCTCTCATTTACATGCAAAGTCATTCAAACATAAACCCTAGGATTAGTTGACAACATTAACATGAAATATGATGTCAAGAAAACTAGAAAGCAAACAACTTACTTTACTTTTTACACAAACTTTTTAGATCTAATAGAATTTTAACGAAACCCTAACTTTCTTTTTGAACAAAAAGGAAGAAGAGAAGAGATTTCTTACCTTAGAAAGCAAATGAAGAGTATTTGACACAACAGACAACTTTAAGGTTTTGTTTTGTATTTATATCAGTAAGGTTATTCTACATTGTTGTGGGTTGTATTTTGTAAGTGAACTGAAGTTATTGGGCTTTGTGTGAGCTTTGAATATTTTGTTGAATAAAGATTCTTTACTAAGCTATGAATTGCTATTAATATTGGTGCTTTCATTGCATTGCCATGGTAGCAAAATACAAGAACGTACGCTAAATTGCAAGATTAGATTGATAAGAATAGGATGTCCATTGATAAAGTGGTAAATGAGATGCAAGATTAAAAGAAATCCATGAATGATAGCATTAATGTTCCAATACACTAGATGAATGCCTTGTCTCAATTTGTTTCTCAAAATCAAGCTAATGGAAGGCAGGCTAATGGAAATCAGATAGGAATATCATCATCTTCCAATAATGATGAAGTGCGTAATGAATGAGGCGACATGAAACACATCAAATTAGAGATGCCAAAGTTTTGTAATGGAGATCCAACTTAATGTCGTTTTGGGGCATCTCAATTTTTTTAACTTCCATAAAGTTGCTCACGATGATAGATTGAAATTAGCATCTTTTACATTAGAGAATGAAGCATGCAATTGGTGTCAATAGATGTATCATAATCATATGACTTGTAATTCGGAGCACTTCATTCATGCGATCAAACTCAGATTCTGTCCATCACAATATGAAGACTTGTAGGGTAAACTTTCTATGTTGACCCAAAGTGGGACTATAGAAGAATATCAGTATCAATGTGAAAGCTTGCCAAATAGGATTAGTGGATTGTCCAAGAGTTTTCTTAGGAGTTGCTTTATATCAGGTTTGAAACCATTGATACAGCAAGAAAGTGTTTGCTTTTCAACTTGCAAGCTTACTTCATGCATTAAGTTTAGCTAAATTGCATGAGAGTAGATTGACTTCAATGCAATCACATTTCTTATATAAGAACTTCAAGAATTTTTTCAATTTTTCACAACTCTTCATTTCTCAAAAATGATCAGACATCCGAAGATATTTTATCTACTCTTAGTTTGAATGTAGAGGCTCAATAGCAATTTAATAAAAAGGTGTTGCTAGTCAGGAATTTATCTGCCAATGAGTTAATTGCAAGGAGAGAAAAAGGTCTTTGTTACAACTATGATGAAAAATATAATAGAAATCACATTTCTAAAGCAAAGTTTTTACAGAGGAAGAGCATTTTAAAGACTATCCAATGGGTTTACAAGATCAAGAAGTAACTGATGTTATTGACGTGGAGGGCAATAATGTGGAGATTAGTTTTCATGCAATCGCAGGCATCACAACACCTAAAACTTTTCGTTTGAATGGATTAATGAAATCACATTCTTTATCCATTTTGGTTGATTTAGGAAGTACTCATAACTTCTTGCAAGAAAGTGTGGCAAGGAAACTTAAAATTCCTATTTTGGTTGTTCCAAAATTTGGGAAATGGTGAATTTTTAGAATGCACAGGGCTATGTCGTCAGATAAAGATTTTGATTCAAAATCATTATTTTTCAATAGACTGCTATGTTCTTTCTTTGAAAGGGGAAATATGATTTTAGTAATGGAATGGCTAACACACTTAGGACCAGTCATGATGGATTACTCTCAGCTTACTTTGTCATTTCAGCTAAATGGACATATATGTAAACTTAAAGGGGAAACACAACTGGTTAGTGGTTCATTACACCTAGCTCAATTATAGAAATTGGTTGTTTCAAACCAATATAGATGTTTGTGTAGTTTGGTGGCTCATGCTGAGTGTTTATCTATAGAATCCACTAGCAATACCAAGATTAACGAGGTATTGGGCAAATTCTCAGAGGTATTCACAAATCCATCATCATTGCCACTGTTTCGTGATGTTCAACATCATATACATCTTATGGATGAAACATAACAAGTAAATGTTCACCCTTATCGTTATCCACATTCCAAAAAGCTGAGATTGAAAAGTTAGTGGAGGAAATGTTAGAGTCAGGCATTATTTAGCCTAGTATAAGTCATTTTTCATCTCCAGTTCTTCTTGTTAAGAAGAAACATGGGAGGTAGAGGTTTTGTATAGATTATAGAGCTCTTAATCAAGCAACTATCTTGAATAAGTTTCTAATACCAATGATAAATGAGCTTTGGATGAACTTTGGTGAGCTATGGTTTTTTCAAAACTGGATTTAAGAGTGGGGTATCATTAGATAAGGATGTTTCCATCTGATACACAAAAGACAACTTTTAGAACACATGAAGGCCATTACGAATTTCTAGTAATGCCTTTTGGATTATCAAATGCTCCATCAATGTTTCAAGCAATAGTAAATCAAAATTTTCGTAAATTTTTATGAAAATTTGTGATTTTTTTTTTACGATATTTTTATGTATAGTACATCCATGGCGGAACACTTAGACCATTTGGTAGTAGTATTGTAATGTTTGAAAGAGCATTAACTTTATGTTAAAAGGAGTAAGTGCTCTCTTGCATAATCATCTACTAATTATTTGGGCCATTTAGTTAAAAGTGAAGGTGTGAAACCTGATGAGACAATAGTTGAGGCAATTAAGAATTGGCCAATACCTCTTATCATCAAACAACTTAGAGGATTTTTAGGTTTGATAGGTTATTACAAGCATTTTGTTAAAGGGTATGCTAATATAGCTGCATCCCTTAAAAATTTGTTGAGAAAAGCACATTTGTATGGCTTAGTGAAGTTCGACAAGCTTTGAGCTTTTGAAATGATCTTTAATGGCCACTCCAATATTGGCACTTCCTAATTTTCACAAGGACTTTATTATTGAAACTGATGCTTCAAGAGTGGGAGTTGGAACCGTTTTACATCAAGGAACTCAACCCATCGCCTTTTTCAGCAAAAAAGTTGAGTTTGAAATTATAGAAAGCAGAAGCATATGTGAGAGAGTTAGTACCATAATAGAAGCAGTTAAAAAGTGGAGACATTATCTATTATGATACCATTTTATAAGAATTGGTCAAAAGAGTCTTAAGGAGATTTCGTCGCGAACAATTCAAACTCTGGAGCAGCAACAATATTTAGTGAAATTACTTAGTTATGATTATGAAATCTAATATAAGCTAGGAAAGGAAAATCAAGTTGCTGATGCATTGTCACACATACATTAAATAGAGATAACTTTTTGGCTGTAACTATTCCATTTTTTTATTTCATTATTGAATTGAAATTTCTTTTTCAGAATGATATGGTTTGTAAAACACTATGGCAAAAGTGTGTAGATGGGAACCAACTTAAATGGCCTTTAAAAGAGGAGGATAGTTTGCTTTATTTAGGGAGTCCCTTATTCTTGCCTGCTAAATGTCATTTGATTCCCACATTGATTTCTCACTTTCGTAGTTCTCCTATTGGAGGTCATGCAGGCATATGCAAAACATTCAAGAGATCGAGTTCATCATTTTTTGGGGAAGGCATGCGTTCGGATGTAATAAATTTTGTGAAGAAGTGTAATGTATGTCAACAAAGTGAAAACTTAACCGCATCCCTAGTTGGACTTCTTCAACCATTAGATTTACCTCAAAAAGTGTTTGTAAAACCTCAGATTTTATAGTAATTATAAGTAAACCATAGAACCGAAAGTTAAATCGGAACCCTAAAAGTTAACCTAGGTTTATCGTAAGATCTAGAATATTTAGATTCGATAATCCTGTGCTCGAAACCCTAAAACAATAAAATAAGTTAACCATAGATTATAGTATGGAATAATGCCTTGTAACTTACAAAGATCATATTCGTCCAAAATTTGCTCATTTTAGGCCCACATGGGATTAATTTCTTAATTAGGGTCTGGACATGCAAAACGATGAAAATATTTCGACAACATATCTAGACTAGCAATGAAATGAGGAATCATAAAATATCAATTATAAATTTTTTTGACATCTAAAAATATCAGATATAGCTCGTTTACGCATATTTTCTTACTATCAATAATTTATTTATCTTGTTTACTATTCATTATTATTCATTCCTATTCCTCTATCTTACTTTTCTTACTACCTATTATTACACTCTTACAATACCTACTGTTACATTTTCATTTTCAATACTACTTTATACATGACTTATCTTATACATTATTTACTTTTTATTACAAAAAAATTAATTTTAATCAATTTCTCTCCCTCTCCTTCCCATGGCTGGTGCACACACTCTCTCCTCTTTCTAATTTCTTTTTAATTTCATTTAATTTATTTCATACAAATTTTCACTCCAAAACTCTATAAATACTCTCTCCCTCATTTATTCTTTATACATACATCTCAAATACTAATAAAACTGTACCAAAATTTCTCCATAAATCCTCTAACCTTCCTTCCTTTGTTGTGAGCCCTCTGCCCCAATCATTGTGTTTTTTACAATTTTTTCTCTCATCAATCTTCCTTATTCCATCTTCTAAATAGGTAAATATTTAAAATCACCTCTTTAGCTTATAAAGACATAACAAGAACAATATGTATGTTTTGATTTCAATAAGTCCCTATAAGCATTATGCTAGGGAATGAAATCAACAAACAACATCTTATTCATGTCTTGTATAACTCTATGTTAAATTTATGATTTTGTTATATGCATGCTTATAATCTAACTTTCTATATGTAGTATGTATAATTTATGTGTATATATATTTTAGAGCCTAAAGCTCACTAACCTAACATCTTATTATGCTGTTATTACTTAAAAGAAATAAGACTAGTCATTCTAATCTTAGACTTATCCTTAATCAAGTAAAAACAAAAGGGAACTTATCAATAATCTAAGTCCTAGAGAGCCTTGATATGAATCTAAGACTCCCATGTTTTCTTATCATTTTTTTAATTTTCTTTATATGATTTTTCTATTTCTAAGACCTGGGAAGACTTAAAAAAAATCTAAGTCATCCACAATTTTCTTCTTTTTCTTTTTTTTAAGCCTTTCTTATGGAACTTGTCCATCTCCAAGTTTCGAAAGTCTTGATGACAAGATAAGACTTCCATATTCTTATTTTTATAATTGTTTATTTGATTTTTTTTATTCTTTCTATTTGCTACATAAGTTTATGTTAATAAATTGTTTCTTAGCATAATTAATATGTTTACTTGCATGCATGGTCATATAGTAATGTTGTTGCCTTAGTAAGAAAATTTCTAAAATAAAAATAGAAGCTATGTCATACTTTATAAAATGAGACTAAACACTTTTAAAAATAGGTTTGCAACACTTAAGGAATTTTTCCTTAGGAATAAGAATAGTTAGTCAAGCACACTCTCTTTAAAATATTTAAAGTAAAATGTTGACAACTCTTTGATATGCAAAATCTTTTTTTTTTTCCTAAATACTATTATACATATCAATGTTTTGCTAAAAACCAAGAACAAAAACATTTTCCCATAAGTTAGTTTAAGATCATCCAGCTTGAAATAAATTTAGTGCTCAACATAGGAAATCAAGTTTAAGAAAAATGAAATTTATTTTATGAAGATGCAAAGATGTAGATAATCTTAGTAATTAGATATTCCCATTTACTATAGCTAAAATTTGTAATTTTCTTTCCATCATACAAAGGGGTTTTTCCCATGAGCTTAACTTTTTGAACCTTTAAAATCAATTGTTTTGTGAAAAATTACTCTGGAGGAAATATTACTAAAATCATGCATATAAGGTGAGCTAATATAATTACCAAATAATTTTCAAATGACAAATATTTTTGTGCTTGCCATAAAGTGTCCAATTTGTGAAAAACTTCAAAAAATTATAAAGTTTAGGGACTAGAACATGTTTGATCAGATCTTTACCGACCCATTCCAAATCCTTAAAGACCTTAAATGCTAAAAGTAACCTTAGAAATAGATATATCTTTTCGAGTAGGTAGAAAACGACTACTAATGTGCAAAATTTCAAGTTAAAATAAGTAAGTTATGGTCGTTTTAAATTGAATTTTCCCTTAATCCGAATTTTGATGAGAATACTAGAATAGAATTAGATAGTTTGAGTAGAACTTCTACGAAATACTTACTTCAAGTATTTCTTTTGTTTTGGTGATGAGGAAAGCAAATTTTCTCATCTCAAAGACTATTTTGACTACAAGGATTTGCTCCTGGTGATGGCTAAGTGACTTTTACTCCCTATAATTTTTTGTACTTATATTTGTGCTTGTGAATTAGATGCACTAGAGATAGAGAAAGATAAAATGAATTTGCATGATAATGTTGTTTGAAAGTATACTAAGCATATTGAGACTCGAATTATTGTTATCCAAATGTTTGATTTATTTACCATGTTGAAGTGTCTGCAAATTCTATGATCGCCTTTAAAATAACTTAATGACATGTCAAGAAATTAATTAATTGCTTCATGCATATCACATAGTGAGTCACATTGGCATTCATTATTATACACTTGGTAGGACAATGGCACAATAGTGGTGGTTAGCATAACCAATAGTATTTGCATGTGGCGAGTAGTAGTTGGTAAGATCTATATTTAACAAGTAGTAACCAGTAAGATCTACATATATATATATATATAATTTGCAAGTAGTAGCTGTTAAGATCTATAAAAAAAAAAAAATCTATTTGCAAAAATTTGGTCGTAATTGGCTGGGAATACCTAACCCTGAATGAAGGGCGTAAATTCATTCAAACCCAATGGTTTCCAAATAATCATGTGTATTGCTTACTCACGTGTTAGTTGCATTTCATATGCTTGTTTTAAATAACTTCTTTGATTTATTTTGTATGGATATGTTTAATTTGGGATTATTTCTTTAAGAAATTAGCTTACACTCCTATAGATATTTGTTGCAGCATCTATGTCTCTAGTTGAAGCCAAGGGGCTACTTTTATCAGGTATCAATCTTTTGACCTTCAGGAGTTTTTAGAAGAAGTTCGAGGAAGAATGATTAACCCTAGACTTCTGTATGAAATATCCTAATATATTTCGTTAAGAGAATTTGGACTTGGAGGACTCTGTAATATTTTTAGTGGGGCTATGCCCCCTTGATATGTAAAGACTTGTTGTGAACTATATTCTTGAATGCAATTATTATATCTACTTAAGCTACTTGCTTCAAAGAAAGGTTCTCTATTGTTGTGAAGTACACCTTACATTACCGAAGCTTTTATGTAACTAAGGTAGTCATTCTTAAGCTTTGATATTGAGTGTGTTAAACTGTTACATTTTGGGTACTCTTTGAGACATAATATTTTAAGTTGGTATCAGAGCAATAAGAATAAAATATCATAACAATAGGAAAGGACTTATGAAGTTAAGTAGAATAAAATAAAAGAGTCTTAAGTAGACTTTGTATGGTAGATTTAAAATGTTGACTTACCTTCTTTTGTGTATAGATAACCCTAGGAGAAGCTTGAGCCCAAGACAAGAAGTTTCGATAAGACCACGACAAGACTTTTGTCAACCGATTAAGTTTAAGGGTTTTGTGTGAGGAGTTTGCTTAAATGGAAAGCCAAAATCCTTGAAGGAAATGTTTAACCTATGGAAGAAGGGCTTAAGGATGTTTATACAGGAAAGGTAACTAAAAGATTAGATATTGCCCTTTGCGAAGGCAAAATTGGTCGGAGATGGAAGTAATTTATGGGGTGCAAAGTATTACTAGAATATGGAAGAGTGACTTTATGTTGCAGGAGGCAACATTTGTGCTAAAAAATGAGGGATCGCTTGTCTTCCCTAACTTCTAAACTTAGATGGGGATTGGACCACTATATGTGTATGCACATGACGAGTTAAAGGATCATAGCGATTGGTGGAGAGTTAATTATGAAGGCCATTTCTATTGGCATGGAGTGAACCAAAACATTCTCCGAGCACCCAAAGAGGAGGACATGCAACCGCCCACTCTAACTAGACTCCAACTTGATGATGAGGAGGTGCTGATAGATATTGGAACTGTAGACCCCCAAAGTTTTACGATCGGTTGATCCTAATCCTTAATTAGAGGTCAACTGAAAACCCTAAAGTCAACAAAGCCCTAGTCAAATATGTCACGCCCCAGAGGGTACCATAAACGTGGCAGTCTGCCGCATATAATATTAAAGCTAATGAATAACAATCTTAGTCATGCAGGAGCTTCGATATCACATGTAAGGCTGCTTCCAAGATAATAGGAGACTCAAGGTATTACATTTAAGTAGATAATAAAAGCAAGCAAGAACTTATATAAATAAACATAAGATTTCCATAATATAATCTTTACATCATCTTAGGGGCATTCCCCCCTTTAGAAGTCTTCTAAAATAAAATAACTATAACATAAGCCTACTATAGAGATTTTCCTAGAAGCCTATGCTCAAAACTTAAATACATAAAGCTTCCCCCAAAAACTCCTAGTAGCTTAAACTCGTACCTGGCATATGGGGCTCCTTGGGGCCAACCAAAGGTAATCGTACTATAACAAAAAGCTATAAGGGTATAAGCAAACTAGCTTAGTAGATAATTCCATCTATAAGACATTTCCATAATTCAAACAAGTATTTAATCAAGCATATGAGAATGCACCAATCATATGAACAAACAAAATACACATGATTAACCGGAAATCAAGTGTGGCATGGATTTTACGCCCTCCATGTCAAGGGTTGGGAGGTTACAGGCCTATACGACCATCAATATTTACAGATTTACCAGCTCCTACTCGTCCTATAGACTTTCTGGCTCCTATGGCCTATGTAGACTTTCCGACTCCTACCAGCCACCACCACCATTTCCTTGTTTCCCACATGAAGAATAGTAGTGAAACAAATGTGACTCATAAGTATGATATGCATGAATTGATTTCAATATATATTTAACCAAATAATGTTTAGTTTAAGTTGTAACGATCAACGCAATTTTCATCATATCAATACAAGAATCATAATTTATTTATCAAACCTTCTTTCGATATTCTTAACTTATATTCAATCAATCATAATTCCAAGTCACACAACAATTATTCATTTTATCTTTTTCTTAATTGCTAGTGCTACTACTTACAAGCACAAAACAAGGAAATGTAACTTAAGTCAAGAATTAACTCACTCCATGTCGGTAGATCTTAATAGAAGTAATCCTCCGAAAAGTGACATCAGGTCCTTCTCCACCTAAACAAGATGAAATACCCAAAATGAGTTTTTCATGAAATTTCTATTCTTGAAGATTCTAAACTTTTCTTAAAATCGCAGTAAAATCGTATAAGAGGAAATTCCAACTTAAAATGGCCATAACTTGCTCATTTTAACTCGGAATTTCGCGTATAATATACCATTTTCTATCTATTCAAAAAGATCTATCTATTTCTAAACTTATTTTCATCAAAATAAGTCATTTGGGTTCCAAAAAAGTGGCGGACAAATTCACCACGAATTTTTGTAAACTTGTTTTCCCTTCTTTTATCCAAAGCTCATTTGAAGAGATAAGTAATATGATAGCTTATAAAAACCTTTGGAAAGTATATTCATATATTTATTGAATCATAACAAATGTATGAAGTAAATGAAGTTGTCTCAATTTATGAAAAAGTAAAGTTTTTAAAGATTTTGAAACTTGAGAACTTTTGAAATATTCATTTTACTTTGAAAGTATCTTAAGTTATTTATAATGAGTATTTCTTTTCTTTTCCTAAATTTTATTTTCGTAGTCTCTTTAATTTCTTAAGGAATGATTGTTATTTCCTATGCTTAGCTTCCAACACTTTTTGAAAGTATTAGCACTTCTATATTTAGAGAAATAATTTCTTGATTTCTTGAGATCATTTTGTTGAAAAATTTTCTATCATTTGAAGAAAAAGATGAAGTTGTTGTAAAATCCTTGTTACTTCAAAAATTCCTCTTTATGTCATGTATGTTTATAAAATCTTTTATGAACTCCTCTAAGTTTGTTAAGATGACTTTTTAGTTTTAGAAAAGTTTACTTCCTACTTTCATTTCTAGAAAAGAATCTTTATTTTAAGAAAACATTTTCTCATTTTATTTTGTTGAGACAAAACCATTATGTTCATGCAGAATATGAATCATAAAGCTATGAAATATAAAAAACACAATAACTTGAAAGAATAAGCTAATAAGAAAATAAATCAAGTATTGGAACCTTAGCTTCATCAAGGTATCCCAGGACTAAGAAAAGACTAGTCCCAAAAGAAAAAGAAAATGTTTTGACTTGATGAGGACAAGTCTAAGACTAGAAAGACTAGTCTTAAAAATAACATAAAAGTAAATAAATTGCATGGAAGTAAATAAATTGCAAAGAACGTAAATAAATTGCAAAACAATGAGCTTATATGCTTTAAATAATATATATAGCTATATAGATACATTAGATAATTATGAACATAAAAACAACATAAAGGAATTTGATGATGAACAAAAACAAAGCATGAACCTATTGTTGCTTTCCTTAACCTTCATGGTTTAGAAAACACACACCAAGTTCATACTAAGTAGATGAACATAAAGAAAACTTGAAGAAAGTTTACCTAAAGGAACTAAACTAGAGAGAACTTCTTGAGAGGAAATTCTTGAAGAAATTTGAGAGAGTAACTTTAGTAGAAGAAAGGAGTGAAAGAAGTGCAAGTAAGAGGGGGTATTTATAGGAAAATGTGAGAGATAATTTGTGTTAACTAAATAAATGAAAAATAAAACAAATTGGGATGAAAGAGGGGGCCGACGCACATTTAGGAGTAATGGGGAAGAGAAATTATATTTTTTTTGTATTTTGTTAATTAAAAGTAAGATATGAAAGATGTGAAGTTGTATTGGAAATGAAAATGTGTAAGAAATAGGTATATGGGTTGTAAGAGTAGGTTGTAAGAAAAAGTAGAGATGATAAATAGTGTAGAATAGTAGTAAATAGTGTAATGTAAAGTAGACATGACAAATTAAGTACCGTAGTAGAAAATACACGTATAAATACGATATCTGATATTTTTAGTTATCGAAAAATTATGAAATTGATATTTTTGAAAATCTTATATTTTTACGAGTCTAAAGGTATATTCAGAATATTTTTACTATTCCGAGCTCCGGACACTTTTCAAGAACTGTGTCCGATCAGGTTTAAAACGAGTCGCGGTTTTACTAAACTAATCTTTTAGGCTTCCTTGGATAATTACAAACTATTCTACTCACTAAACTCTTTCTTACTCCCTTAGGGTTTCTTAAATAGCAATGCCAGATTTAAACGGTTACGGTAAACTAGGGTTTTGTTGACTTTAGAAATCCAATTGACTTCTAATTAGGGTTAAGCTTTAATTTGAT